>CANTFK010000072.1:0-573631 GCA_947646735.1 Peronospora farinosa | reverse complement strand
TCGCAGACTCGACAAACGAAGACTCAATGAACGAAGACTAACCGAGGTAAGACTCGACAAGATAAGACTTGATGAACGAAGACCTGACGAACGAAGACTAGATGATCGCAGACTCGACAAACGAAGACTCAATGAACGAAGACTAAACGAGGTAAGAATCGACAAGATAACGACTTGATGAACGAAGACCTGACGAACGAAGACTCGATGATCGCAGACTCGACAAACGAAGACTCAATGAACGAAGACTAACCGAGGTAAGACTCGACAAGATAACACTTGATGAACGAAGACCTGACGAACGAAGACTTGATGATCGCAGACTCGACAAACGAAGACTCAATGAACAAAGACTAAACGAGCTAAGACTCGATGAACGAAGACCTGACGAACGAAGACTCGATGATCTAACTTTTGATTGCGTAAGAATGACAAACGGAGACCTAGCGAACGAAGACAAGATGAACAAAGACCTGACGAATGAAAACTCGATGACCTAATCCTCGTTGGCCTAAGAATCAATTAAAAAGAACTGACGAACGAAGACACGATGGACAAAGCATCAACGAGATTATACTCGACAAACTAAGCCTCAAAGAACGAAGACTATCCGAGGTAAGACTCGACAAGATAACACTTGATGAACGAAGACCTGACGAACGAAGACTTGGTAATCGCAGACTCGACAAACGAAGACTCAATGAACAAAGACTAACCGGGGTAAGAATCGACAAGATAATACTTGATGAACGAAGACCTGACGAACGAAGACTCGATGATCGCAGACTCGACAAATGAAGACTCAATGAACGAAGACTAACCGAGGTAAGACTCGACAAGATAACACTTGATGAACGAAGACCTGACGAACGAAGACTTGATGATCGCAGACTCGACAAACGAAGACTCAATGAACGAAGACTAAACGAGCTAAGACTCGATGAACGAAGACCTGACGAACGAAGACTCGATGATCTAACTTTTGATTGCGTAAGAATGACAAACGGAGACCTAGCGAACGAAGACAAGATGAACAAAGACCTGACGAATGAAAACTCGATGACCTAATCCTCGATGGCCTTAGAATCAATTAAAAAGAACTGACGAACGAAGACACGATGGACAAAGCATCAACGAGATTATACTCGACAAACTAAGCCTCAAAGAACGAAGACTATCCGAGGTAAGACTCGACAAGATAACACTTGATGAACGAAGACCTGACGAACGAAGACTTGGTAATCGCAGACTCGACAAACTAAGCCTCAATGAACGAAGACAAATGAGGTAAGACTCGACGAGATAAGACCTGATGAACGAAGACCTGACGAACGAAGACTTGATGATCGCAGACTCGACAAACGAAGACTCAATGAACGAAGACTAACCGAGTGAAGACTCGACAAGATAACACTTGATGAACGAAGACCTGACGAACGAAGACTTGATGATCGCAGACTCGACAAATGAAGACTCAATGAACAAAGACTAAACGAGCTAAGACTCGATGAACGAAGACCTGACGAACGAAGACTCGATGATCTAACTTTTGATTGCGTAAGAATGACAAACGGAGACCTAGCGAACGAAGACAAGATGAACAAAGACCTGACGAATGAAAACTCGATGACCTAATCCTCGATGGCCTAAGAATCAATTAAAAAGAACTGACGAACGAAGACACGATGGACAAAGCATCAACGAGATTATACTCGACAAACTAAGCCTCAAAGAACGAAGACTATCCGAGGTAAGACTCGACAAGATAACACTTGATGAACGAAGACCTGACGAACGAAGACTTGGTAATCGCAGACTCGACAAACGAAGACTCAATGAACAAAGACTAAACGAGGTAAGACTCGACAAGATAAGACCTGATGAACGAAGACCTGACGAAAAAAGACTAAACGATTGCAGACACGACAAAAGAAGACTCAATGAACGAAGACTAAACGATCAACGACTCGATGATCGAAGACTTGATGATTGCAGACTCAACAAAAGAAGACTCAATGAACGAAGACTAAAAGATCGAAGACTCGATGAATGAAGACTCGATGATCGCAGACTCGACCCACGAAGACTCAATGAACGAAGCCTAAACGAAGCTAAGACTAGACAAGATAAGACTTGATGAACGAAGACCTGACGAGCGAAGACTCGATGATCGCAGACTCGACAAAAGAAGACTCAATGAACGAAGACTAAACGATCAAAGAATCCATGAACGAAGACTCAATGATCGCAGAATCGACCAACGAAGACTCAATGAACGAAAACTAAACGAGCTAAGACTAGACAAGATACGACTCGATGAACGAAGACCTGACGAGCGAATACTTGATGGGCTGAAAATTGATATACGATAAACCTAACGAGCGAAGAATCGATGAATGAGGACTCGATGATCGCAGACTCGACAAACGAAGACTCAATGAACGAAGACTAAACGATCGAAGACTCGATGATCGAAGACTCGATGATTGCAGACTCGACCAACGAAGACTCAATGAACGAAGACCAAACGGAGCTAAGACTCGACAATAGAAGGCTCAATGAACGAAGCCTAAACGAAGCTAAGACTCGACAAGATACGACTCGATGAACGAAGACCTGACGAAAAAAGACTAAACGATTGCAGACACGACAAAAGAAGACTCAATGAACGAAGACTAAACGATCAACGACTCGATGATCGAAGACTCGATGATTGCAGACTCAACAAAAGAAGACTCAATGAACGAAGACTAAAAGATCGAAGACTCGATGAACGAAGACTCGATGATCGCAGACTCGACCCACGAAGACTCAATGAACGAAGCCTAATCGAAGCTAAGACTAGACAAGATAACACTTGATGAACGAAGACCTGACGAACGAAGACTCGATGGAGAAGACTCGATGATCGCAGACTCGACAAACAAAGATTCAATGAACAAAGACTAAACGAGTTAAGACTCGACGAGATAAGACCTGACGAACGAAGACTTGATGATCGCAGACTCGACAAACGAAGACTCAATGAACGAAGACAAACGAGCTAAGACTCGATGAACGAAGACCTGACGAACGAAGACTCGATGATCTAACTTTTGATTGCGTAAGAATCGACAAATGAAGACTTAGCGAACGAAGACAAGATGAACAAAGACCTGACGAACGAAGACTCGATGAACGAGGCATAAACGAGATTATACTCGACAGACTAAGCCTCAAAGAACGAAGACTATCCGAGGTAAGACACGACATCTGACGAACGAGGACTTGGTAATCGCAGACTCGACAAACGAAGACTCAATGAACGAAGACTAACCGAGGTAAGACTCGACAAGATAACACTTGATGAACGAAGACCTGACGAACGAAGACTCGATGATCGCAGACTCGACAAACGAAGACTCAATGAACGAAGACTAAACGAGCTAAGACTCGATGAACGAAGACCTGACGAACGAAGACTCGATGATCTAACTTTTGATTGCGTAAGAATGACAAACGGAGACCGAGCGAACGAAGACAAGATGAACAAAGACCTGACGAATGAAAACTCGATGACCTAATCCTCGTTGGCCTAAGAATCAATTAAAAAGAACTGACGAACGAAGACACGATGGACAAAGCATCAACGAGATTATACTCGACAAACTAAGCCTCAAAGAACGAAGACTATCCGAGGTAAGAATCGACAAGATAACACTTGATGAACGAAGACCTGACGAACGAAGACTCGATGATCGCAGACTCGACAAACTAAGCCTCAATGAACGAAGACTAACCGAGGTAAGACTCGACAAGATAATACTTGATGAACGAAGACCTGACGAACGAAGACTCGATGATCGCAGACTCGACAAACGAAGACTCAATGAACGAAGACTAACCGAGGTAAGACTCGACAAGATAACACTTGATGAACGAAGACCTGACGAACGAAGACTTGATGATCGCAGACTCGACAAACGAATACTCAATGAACAAAGACTAAACGAGCTAAGACTCGATGAACGAAGACCTGACGAACGAAGACTCGATGATCTAACTTTTGATTGCGTAAGAATGACAAACGGAGACCTAGCGAACGAAGAAAAGATGAACAAAGACCTGACGAATGAAAACTCGATGACCTAATCCTCGATGGCCTAAGAATCAATTAAAAAGAACTGACGAACGAAGACACGATGGACAAAGCATCAACGAGATTATACTCGACAAACTAAGCCTCAAAGAACGAAGACTATCCGAGGTAAGACTCGACAAGATAACACTTGATGAACGAAGACCTGACGAACGAAGACTTGGTAATCGCAGACTCGACAAACTAAGCCTCAATGAACGAAGACAAATGAGGTAAGACTCGACGAGATAAGACCTGATGAACGAAGACCTGACGAACGAAGACTTGATGATCGCAGACTCGACAAACGAAGACTCAATGAACGAAGACTAACCGAGTGAAGACTCGACAAGATAACACTTGATAAACGAAGACCTGACGAACGAAGACTTGATGATCGCAGACTCGACAAATGAAGACTCAATGAACAAAGACTAAACGAGCTAAGACTCGATGAACGAAGACCTGACGAACGAAGACTCGATGATCTAACTTTTGATTGCGTAAGAATGACAAACGGAGACCTAGCGAACGAAGACAAGATGAACAAAGACCTGACGAATGAAAACTCGATGACCTAATCCTCGATGGCCTAAGAATCAATTAAAAAGAACTGACGAACGAAGACACGATGGACAAAGCATCAACGAGATTATACTCGACAAACTAAGCCTCAAAGAACGAAGACTATCCGAGGTAAGACTCGACAAGATAACACTTGATGAACGAAGACCTGACGAACGAAGACTTGGTAATCGCAGACTCGACAAACTAAGCCTCAATGAACGAAGACAAATGAGGTAAGACTCGACGAGATAAGACCTGATGAACGAAGACCTGACGAACGAAGACTTGATGATCGCAGACTCGACAAACGAAGACTCAATGAACGAAGATTAACCGAGTGAAGACTCGACAAGATAACACTTGATGAACGAAGACCTGACGAACGAAGACTTGATGATCGCAGACTCGACAAACGAAGACTCAATGAACGAAGACTAAACGAGCTAAGACTGGATGAACGAAGACCTGACGAACGAAGACTCGATGATCTAACTTTTGATTGCGTAAGAATGACAAACGGAGACCTAGCGAACGAAGACAAGATGAACAAAGACCTGACGAATGAAAACTCGATGACCTAATCCTCGTTGGCCTAAGAATCAATTAAAAGAACTGACGAACGAAGACACGATGGACAAAGCATCAACGAGATTATACTCGACAAACTAAGCCTCAAAGAACGAAGACTATCCGAGGTAAGACTCGACAAGATAACACTTGATGAACGAAGACCTGACGAACGAAGACTTGGTAATCGCAGACTCGACAAACGAAGACTCAATGAACAAAGACCAACCGGGGTAAGAATCGACAAGATAATACTTGATGACGAAGACCTGACGAACGAAGACTCGATGATCGCAGACTCGACAAACGAAGACTCAATGAACGAAGACTAACCGAGGTAAGACTCGACAAGATAACACTTGATGAACGAAGACCTGACGAACGAAGACTTGATGATCGCAGACTCGACAAACGAATACTCAATGAACAAAGACTAAACGAGCTAAGACTCGATGAACGAAGACCTGATGAACGAAGACTCGATGATCTAACTTTTGATTGCGTGAGAATGACAAACGGAGACCTAGCGAACGAAGACAAGATGAACAAAGACCTGACGAATGAAAACTCGATGACCTAATCCTCGTTGGTCTAAGAATCAATTAAAAAGAACTGACGAACGAAGACACGATGGACAAAGCATCAACGAGATTATACTCGACAAACTAAGCCTCAAAGAACGAAGACTATCCGAGGTAAGACTCGACAAGATAACACTTGATGAACGAAGACCTGACGAACGAAGACTTGGTAATCGCAGACTCGACAAATGAAGACTCAATGAACGAAGACAAATGAGGTAAGACTCGACGAGATAAGACCTGATGAACGAAGACCTGACGAACGAAGACTCGATGATCGCAGACTCGACAAACGAATACTCAATGAACAAAGACTAAACGAGCTAAGACTCGATGAACGAAGACCTGATGAACGAAGACTC
Organism: Peronospora farinosa; assembly: GCA_947646735.1. Lineage (NCBI taxonomy): Eukaryota > Oomycota > Peronosporomycetes > Peronosporales > Peronosporaceae > Peronospora > Peronospora farinosa. Next base: position 567,437 of record CANTFK010000072.1, on the reverse strand, counting down.
GATGATCTAACTTTTGATTGCGTAAGAATGACAAACGGAGACCTAGCGAACGAAGACAAGATGAACAAAGACCTGACGAATGAAAACTCGATGACCTAATCCTCGATGGCCTAAGAATCAATTAAAAAGAACTGACGAACGAAGACACGATGGACAAAGCATCAACGAGATTATACTCGACAAACTAAGCCTCAAAGAACGAAGACTATCCGAGGTAAGACTCGACAAGATAACACTTGATGAACGAAGACCTGACGAACGAAGACTTGATAATCGCAGACTCGACAAACGAAGACTCAATGAACGAAGACTAAACGAGCTAAGACTCGATGAACGAAGACCTGATGAACGAAGACTCGATGATCTAACTTTTGATTGCGTAAGAATGACAAACGGAGACCTAGCGAACGAAGACAAGATGAACAAAGACCTGACGAATGAAAACTCGATGACCTAATCCTCGTTGGTCTAAGAATCAATTAAAAAGAACTGACGAACGAAGACACGATGGACAAAGCATCAACGAGATTATACTCGACAAACTAAGCCTCAAAGAACGAAGACTATCCGAGGTAAGACTCGACAAGATAACACTTGATGAACGAAGACCTGACGAACGAAGACTTGGTAATCGCAGACTCGACAAACGAAGACTCAATGAACAAAGACCAACCGGGGTAAGAATCGACAAGATAATACTTGATGACGAAGACCTGACGAACGAAGACTCGATGATCGCAGACTCGACAAACGAAGACTCAATGAACGAAGACTAACCGAGGTAAGACTCGACAAGATAACACTTGATGAACGAAGACCTGACGAACGAAGACTTGGTAATCGCAGACTCGACAAATGAAGACTCAATGAACGAAGACAAATGAGGTAAGACTCGACGAGATAAGACCTGATGAACGAAGACCTGACGAACGAAGACTTGATGATCGCAGACTCGACAAACGAATACTCAATGAACAAAGACTAAACGAGCTAAGACTCGATGAACGAAGACCTGATGAACGAAGACTCGATGATCTAACTTTTGATTGCGTAAGAATGACAAACGGAGACCTAGCGAACGAAGACAAGATGAACAAAGACCTGACGAATGAAAACTCGATGACCTAATCCTCGATGGCCTAAGAATCAATTAAAAAGAACTGACGAACGAAGACACGATGGACAAAGCATCAACGAGATTATACTCGACAAACTAAGCCTCAAAGAACGAAGACTATCCGAGGTAAGACTCGACAAGATAACACTTGATGAACGAAGACCTGACGAACGAAGACTTGATGATCGCAGACTCGACAAACGAAGACTCAATGAACAAAGACTAAACGAGCTAAGACTCGATGAACGAAGACCTGATGAACGAAGACTCGATGATCTAACATTGCTAGAATGACAAACGGAGACCTAGCGAACGAAGACAAGATGAACAAAGACCTGACGAATGAAAACTCGATGACCTAATCTCTTGTCTAAGAATCAATTAAAAGAACTGACGAACGAAGACACGATGGACAAGATCAACGAGATTATACTCGACAAACGAAGACTCAATGAACGAAGACTAACCGAGGTAAGACTCGACAAGATAACACTTGATGAACGAAGACCTGACGAACGAAGACTTGATGATCGCAGACTCGACAAACGAAGACTCAATGAACGAAGACAAACGAGCTAAGACTCGATGAACGAAGACCTGATGAACGAAGACTCGATGATCTAACTTTTGATTGCGTAAGAATGACAAACGGAGACCTAGCGAACGAAGAAAAGATGAACAAAGACCTGACGAATGAAAACTCGATGACCTAATCCTCGTTGGCCTAAGAATCAATTAAAAAGAACTGACGAACGAAGACACGATGGACAAAGCATCAACGAGATTATACTCGACAAACTAAGCCTCAAAGAACGAAGACTATCCGAGGTAAGACTCGACAAGATAACACTTGATGAACGAAGACCTGACGAACGAAGACTTGGTAATCGCAGACTCGACAAACTAAGCCTCAATGAACGAAGACAAATGAGGTAAGACTCGACGAGATAAGACCTGATGAACGAAGACCTGACGAACGAAGACTTGATGATCGCAGACTCGACAAACGAAGACTCAATGAACGAAGACTAACCGAGTGAAGACTCGACAAGATAACACTTGATGAACGAAGACCTGACGAACGAAGACTTGATGATCGCAGACTCGACAAACGAAGACTCAATGAACAAAGACTAACCGGGGTAAGAATCGACAAGATAACACTTGATGAACGAAGACCTGACGAACGAAGACTTGATGATCGCAGACTCGACAAACGAAGACTCAATGAACGAAGACAAACGAGCTAAGACTCGATGAACGAAGACCTGATGAACGAAGACTCGATGATCTAACTTTTGATTGCGTAAGAATGACAAACGGAGACCTAGCGAACGAAGAAAAGATGAACAAAGACCTGACGAATGAAAACTCGATGACCTAATCCTCGTTGGCCTAAGAATCAATTAAAAAGAACTGACGAACGAAGACACGATGGACAAAGCATCAACGAGATTATACTCGACAAACTAAGCCTCAAAGAACGAAGACTATCCGAGGTAAGACTCGACAAGATAACACTTGATGAACGAAGACCTGACGAACGAAGACTTGGTAATCGCAGACTCGACAAACGAAGACTCAATGAACAAAGACTAACCGGGGTAAGAATCGACAAGATAATACTTGATGAACGAAGACCTGACGAACGAAGACTCGATGATCGCAGACTCGACAAACGAAGACTCAATGAACGAAGACTAACCGAGGTAAGACTCGACAAGATAACACTTGATGAACGAAGACCTGACGAACGAAGACTTGATGATCGCAGACTCGACAAACGAAGACTCAATGAACGAAGACTAAACGAGCTAAGACTCGATGAACGAAGACCTGATGAACGAAGACTCGATGATCTAACTTTTGATTGCGTAAGAATGACAAACGGAGACCTAGCGAACGAAGACAAGATGAACAAAGACCTGACGAATGAAAACTCGATGACCTAATCCTCGATGGCCTAAGAATCAATTAAAAAGAACTGACGAACGAAGACACGATGGACAAAGCATCAACGAGATTATACTCGACAAACTAAGCCTCAAAGAACGAAGACTATCCGAGGTAAGACTCGACAAGATAACACTTGATGAACGAAGACCTGACGAACGAAGACTTGATAATCGCAGACTCGACAAACGAAGACTCAATGAACAAAGACTAACCGGGGTAAGACTCGACGAGATAATACTTGATGAACGAAGACCTGACGAACGAAGACTTGATGATCGCAGACTCGACAAACGAAGACTCAATGAACGAAGACTAACCGAGGTAAGACTCGACAAGGTAACACTTGATGAACGAAGACCTGACGAACGAAGACTTGATGATCGCAGACTCGACAAACGAATACTCAATGAACAAAGACTAAACGAGCTAAGACTCGATGAACGAAGACCTGATGAACGAAGACTCGATGATCTAACTTTTGATTGCGTAAGAATGACAAACGGAGACCTAGCGAACGAAGAAAAGATGAACAAAGACCTGACGAATGAAAACTCGATGACTTAATCCTCGTTGGCCTAAGAATCAATTAAAAAGAACTGACGAACGAAGACACGATGGACAAAGCATCAACGAGATTATACTCGACAAACTAAGCCTCAAAGAACGAAGACTATCCGAGGTAAGACTCGACAAGATAACACTTGATGAACGAAGACCTGACGAACGAAGACTTGGTAATCGCAGACTCGACAAACTAAGCCTCAATGAACGAAGACAAATGAGGTAAGACTCGACGAGATAAGACCTGATGAACGAAGACCTGACGAACGAAGACTTGATGATCGCAGACTCGACAAACGAAGACTCAATGAACGAAGACTAACCGAGTGAAGACTCGACAAGATAACACTTGATGAACGAAGACCTGACGAACGAAGACTTGATGATCGCAGACTCGACAAACGAAGACTCAATGAACGAAGACTAAACGAGCTAAGACTCGATGAACGAAGACCTGATGAACGAAGACTCGATGATCTAACTTTTGATTGCGTAAGAATGACAAACGGAGACCTAGCGAACGAAGACAAGATGAACAAAGACCTGACGAATGAAAACTCGATGACTTAATCCTCGATGGCCTAAGAATCAATTAAAAGAACTGACGAACGAAGACACGATGGACAAAGCATCAACGAGATTATACTCGACAAACTAAGCCTCAAAGAACGAAGACTAACCGAGGTAAGACTCGACAAGATAACACTTGATGAACGAAGACCTGACGAACGAAGACTTGATAATCGCAGACTCGACAAACGAAGCCTCAATGAACGAAGACAAATGAGGTAAGACTCGACGAGAAACTAAACAAGACCTGACGAACGAAGACTTGATGATCGCAGACTCGACAAACGAAGACTCAATGAACGAAGACTAACCGAGTGAAGACTCGACAAGATAACACTTGATGAACGAAGACCTGACGAACGAAGACTTGATAATCGCAGACTCGACAAACGAAGACTCAATGAACAAAGACTAACCGAGGTAAGACTCGACAAGATAACACTTGATGAACGAAGACCTGACGAACGAAGACTTGATGATCGCAGACTCGACAAACGAAGACTCAATGAACGAAGACTAAACGAGCTAAGACTCGATGAACGAAGACCTGACGAACGAAGACTCGATGATCTAACTTTTGATTGCGTAAGAATGACAAACGGAGACCTAGCGAACGAAGAAAAGATGAACAAAGACCTGACGAATGAAAACTCGATGACCTAATCCTCGTTGGCCTAAGAATCAATTAAAAAGAACTGACGAACGAAGACACGATGGACAAAGCATCAACGAGATTATACTCGACAAACTAAGCCTCAAAGAACGAAGACTAACCGAGGTAAGACTCGACAAGATAACACTTGATGAACGAAGACCTGACGAACGAAGACTTGTGATCGCAGACTCGACAAACGAAGACTCAATGAACGAAGACAAACGAGGTAAGACTCGACAAGATAACACCTGATGAACGAAGACCTGACGAACGAAGACTTGATGATCGCAGACTCGACAAACGAAGACTCAATGAACGAAGACTAACCGAGTGAAGACTCGACAAGATAACACTTGATGAACGAAGACCTGACGAACGAAGACTTGATGATCGCAGACTCGACAAACGAAGACTCAATGAACAAAGACTAAACGAGCTAAGACTCGATGAACGAAGACCTGACGAACGAAGACTCGATGATCTAACTTTTGATTGCGTAAGAATGACAAACGGAGACCTAGCGAACAAAGAAAAGATGAACAAAGACCTGACGAATGAAAACTCGATGACCTAATCCTCGTTGGCCTAAGAATCAATTAAAAGAACTGACGAACGAAGACACGATGGACAAAGCATCAACGAGATTATACTCGACAAACTAAGCCTCAAAGAACGAAGACTATCCGAGGTAAGACTCGACAAGATAACACTTGATGAACGAAGACCTGACGAACGAAGACTTGGTAATCGCAGACTCGACAAACGAAGACTCAATGAACGAAGACAAATGAGGTAAGACTCGACGAGATAAGACCTGATGAACGAAGACCTGACGAACGAAGACTTGATGATCGCAGACTCGACAAACGAAGACTCAATGAACGAAGACAAACGAGGTAAGACTCGACAAGATAATACTTGATGAACGAAGACCTGACGAACGAAGACTCGATGATCGCAGACTCGACAAACGAAGACTCAATGAACGAAGACTAACCGAGGTAAGACTCGACAAGATAACACTTGATGAACGAAGACCTGACGAACGAAGACTTGATGATCGCAGACTCGACAAACGAAGACTCAATGAACAAAGACTAAACGAGCTAAGACTCGATGAACGAAGACCTGATGAACGAAGACTCGATGATCTAACTTTTGTTGCGTAAGAATGACAAACGGAGACCTAGCGAACGAAGACAAGATGAACAAAGACCTGACGAATGAAAACTCGATGACCTAATCCTCGTTGGCCTAAGAATCAATTAAAAAGAACTGACGAACGAAGACACGATGGACAAAGCATCAACGAGATTATACTCGACAAACTAAGCCTCAAAGAACGAAGACTAACCGAGGTAAGACTCGACAAGATAACACTTGATGAACGAAGACCTGACGAACGAAGACTTGATGATCGCAGACTCGACAAACGAAGACTCAATGAACAAAGACTAAACGAGCTAAGACTCGATGAACGAAGACCTGATGAACGAAGACTCGATGATCTAACTTTTGATTGCTAAGAATGACAAACGGAGACCTAGCGAACGAAGACAAGATGAACAAAGACCTGACGAATGAAAACTCGATGACCTAATCCTCGTTGCCTAAGAATCAATTAAAAAGAACTGACGAACGAAGACACGATGGACAAACATCAACGAGATTATACTCGACAAACTAAGACTCAAAGAACGAAGACTATCCGAGGTAAGACTCGACAAGATAACACTTGATGAACGAAGACCTGACGAACGAAGACTTGATGATCGCAGACTCGACAAACGAAGACTCAATGAACAAAGACTAAACGAGCTAAGACTCGATGAACGAAGACCTGATGAACGAAGACTCGATGATCTAACTTTTGATTGCGTAAGAATGACAAACGGAGACCTAGCGAACAAAGAAAAGATGAACAAAGACCTGACGAATGAAAACTCGATGACTTAATCCTCGTTGGCCTAAGAATCAATTAAAAAGAACTGACGAACGAAGACACGATGGACAAAGCATCAACGAGATTATACTCGACAAACTAAGCCTCAAAGAACGAAGACTAACCGAGGTAAGACTCGACAAGATAACACTTGATGAACGAAGACCTGACGAACGAAGACTTGATGATCGCAGACTCGACAAACGAAGACTCAATGAACAAAGACTAAACGAGCTAAGACTCGATGAACGAAGACCTGACGAACGAAGACTCGATGATCTAACTTTTGATTGCGTAAGAATGACAAACGGAGACCTAGCGAACGAAGAAAAGATGAACAAAGACCTGACGAATGAAAACTCGATGACCTAATCCTCGTTGGCCTAAGAATCAATTAAAAAGAACTGACGAACGAAGACACGATGGACAAAGCATCAACGAGATTATACTCGACAAACTAAGCCTCAAAGAACGAAGACTATCCGAGGTAAGACTCGACAAGATAACACTTGATGAACGAAGACCTGACGAACGAAGACTTGGTAATCGCAGACTCGACAAACGAAGACTCAATGAACGAAGACTAAACGAGGTAAGAATCGACAAGATAATACTTGATGAACGAAGACCTGACGAACGAAGACTCGATGATCGCAGACTCGACAAACGAAGACTCAATGAACGAAGACTAACCGAGCTAAGAATCGACAAGATAACACTTGATGAACGAAGACCTGACGAACGAAGACTTGATGATCGCAGACTCGACAAACGAAGACTCAATGAACGAAGACAAACGAGCTAAGACTCGATGAACGAAGACCTGACGAACGAAGACTCGATGATCTAACTTTTGATTGCGTAAGAATGACAAACGGAGACCTAGCGAACGAAGAAAAGATGAACAAAGACCTGACGAATGAAAACTCGATGACCTAATCCTCGTTGGCCTAAGAATCAATTAAAAGAACTGACGAACGAAGACACGATGGACAAAGCATCAACGAGATTATACTCGACAAACTAAGCCTCAAAGAACGAAGACTATCCGAGGTAAGACTCGACAAGATAACACTTGATGAACGAAGACCTGACGAACGAAGACTTGGTAATCGCAGACTCGACAAACGAAGACTCAATGAACGAAGACAAACCGAGGTAAGACTCGACAAGATAACACTTGATGAACGAAGACCTGACGAACGAAGACTTGATGATCGCAGACTCGACAAACGAAGACTCAATGAACAAAGACTAAACGAGCTAAGACTCGATGAACGAAGACCTGAAACAAGACTCGATATCTAACTTTTTTCTAAAATGACAAACGAGACCTAGCGAACAAGACAAATGAACAAAGACCTACGAATGAAAACTCGATGACCTAATCCTCGATGGCCTAAGAATCAATTAAAAGAACTGACGAACGAAGACACATGGACAAACATCAACGAGATTATACTCGACAAACTAAGCCTCAAAGAACGAAGACTATCCGAGGTAAGAATCGACAAGATAACACTTGATGAACGAAGACCTGACGAACGAAGACTTGATGATCGCAGACTCGACAAACGAAGACTCAATGAACAAAGACTAAACGAGCTAAGACTCGATGAACGAAGACCTGACGAACGAAGACTCGATGATCTAACTTTTGATTGCGTAAGAATGACAAACGGAGACCTAGCGAACAAAGACAAGATGAACAAAGACCTGACGAATGAAAACTCGATGACCTAATCCTCGATGGCCTAAGAATCAATTAAAAGAACTGACGAACGAAGACACGATGGACAAAGCATCAACGAGATTATACTCGACAAACTAAGCCTCAAAGAACGAAGACTAACCGAGGTAAGACTCGACAAGATAACACTTGATGAACGAAGACCTGACGAACGAAGACTTGATGATCGCAGACTCGACAAACGAAGACTCAATGAACAAAGACTAAACGAGCTAAGACTCGATGAACGAAGACCTGACGAACGAAGACTCGATGATCTAACTTTTGATTGCGTAAGAATGACAAACGGAGACCTAGCGAACAAAGAAAAGATGAACAAAGACCTGACGAATGAAAACTCGATGACTTAATCCTCGATGGCCTAAGAATCAATTAAAAAGAACTGACGAACGAAGACACGATGGACAAAGCATCAACGAGATTATACTCGACAAACTAAGCCTCAAAGAACGAAGACTATCCGAGGTAAGACTCGACAAGATAACACTTGATGAACGAAGACCTGACGAACGAAGACTTGGTAATCGCAGACTCGACAAACTAAGCCTCAATGAACGAAGACAAATGAGGTAAGACTCGACGAGATAAGACCTGATGAACGAAGACCTGACGAACGAAGACTTGATGATCGCAGACTCGACAAACGAAGACTCATAAAAGCCTGCGACGAGACTCGATGACTAACTTTGATTGTAAGAATCGACAAGCCTCGACAACAGTGACAGACCTGCGAACGAAGACCGATGACGACCCGAGATCTCGACAAGCCTCAATGAACGAAGACTAACCGAGGTAAGACTCGACAAGATAACACTTGATGAACGAAGACCTGACGAACGAAGACTTGATGATCGCAGACTCGACAAACGAAGACTCAATGAACGAAGACTAAACGAGGTAAGACTCGACAAGATAACACTTGATGAACGAAGACCTGACGAACGAAGACTTGATGATCGCAGACTCGACAAACGAAGACTCAATGAACAAAGACTAAACGAGCTAAGACTCGATGAACGAAGACCTGATGAACGAAGACTCGATGATCTAACTTTTGTTGCGTAAGAATGACAAACGGAGACCTAGCGAACGAAGACAAGATGAACAAAGACCTGACGAATGAAAACTCGATGACCTAATCCTCGTTGGCCTAAGAATCAATTAAAGAACTGACGAACGAAGACACGATGGACAAAGCATCAACGAGATTATACTCGACAAACTAAGCCTCAAAGAACGAAGACTATCCGAGGTAAGACTCGACAAGATAACACTTGATGAACGAAGACCTGACGAACGAAGACTTGATGATCGCAGACTCGACAAACGAAGACTCAATGAACAAAGACTAAACGAGCTAAGACTCGATGAACGAAGACCTGATGAACGAAGACTCGATGATCTAACTTTTGATTGCGTAAGAATGACAAACGGAGACCTAGCGAACGAAGACAAGATGAACAAAGACCTGACGAATGAAAACTCGATGACTTAATCCTCGTTGGCCTAAGAATCAATTAAAAGAACTGACGAACGAAGACACGATGGACAAAGCATCAACGAGATTATACTCGACAAACTAAGCCTCAAAGAACGAAGACTATCCGAGGTAAGACTCGACAAGATAACACTTGATGAACGAAGACCTGACGAACGAAGACTTGATGATCTCAGACTCGACAAATGAAGACTCAATGAACAAAGACTAAACGAGCTAAGACTCGATGAACGAAGACCTGACGAACGAAGACTCGATGATCTAACTTTTGATTGCGTAAGAATGACAAACGGAGACCTAGCGAACAAAGAAAAGATGAACAAAGACCTGACGAATGAAAACTCGATGACTTAATCCTCGATGGCCTAAGAATCAATTAAAGAACTGACGAACGAAGACACGATGGACAAAGCATCAACGAGATAATACTCGACAAACTAAGCCTCAAAGAACGAAGACTATCCGAGGTAAGACTCGACAAGATAACACTTGATGAACGAAGACCTGACGAACGAAGACTTGGTAATCGCATACTCGACAAACTAAGCCTCAATGAACGAAGACAAATGAGGTAAGACTCGACGAGATAAGACCTGATGAACGAAGACCTGACGAACGAAGACTTGATGATCGCAGACTCGACAAAAGAAGACTCAATGAATGAAGACCAAGCGATCGAAGACTCGATGAACAAAGACTTGATGATCGCAGACTCGACCAACGAAGACTCAATGAACGAAGAAAAAGCGAGCTAAGACTCTACAAGATAAGACTTGATTAACGAAGACCTGACGAACGAAGACTCGATGATCGCAGACTCGACAAACGAAGACTCAAGGAACGGAGACTAAACGATCGAAGACTCGATGAACGAAGACTTGATGGTCGCAGAATCGACAAACGAAGACTCAATGAATGAAGACTAAACAAGTTAAGACTCGACAAGAAAAGACTTGATGAACGCAGACCGACAAAAGAAGACTCAATGAACGAAGACTCGACCAACGAAGACTCAATGAACGAAGACAAAACGAGCTAAGACTCTACAAGATAACACTTGATGAACGAAGACCTGACGAACGAAGGCTCGATGATCGCAGACTCGACAAACGAAGATTCAATGAACAAAGACTAAACGAGGTAAGACTCGATAAGATAACACTTGATGAACGAAGACCTGACGAACGAAGGCTCGATGATCGCAGACTCGACAAACGAAGACTCAATGAACGAAGACTAACCGAGTGAAGACTCGACAAGATAACACTTGATGAACGAAGACCTGACGAACGAAGACTTGATGATCTCAGACTCGACAAATGAAGACTCAATGAACAAAGACTAAACGAGCTAAGACTCGATGAACGAAGACCTGACGAACGAAGACTCGATGATCTAACTTTTGATTGCGTAAGAATGACAAACGGAGACCTAGCGAACAAAGAAAAGATGAACAAAGACCTGACGAATGAAAACTCGATGACCTAATCCTCGATGGCCTAAGAATCAATTAAAGAACTGACGAACGAAGACACGATGGACAAAGCATCAACGAGATTATACTCGACAAACTAAGCCTCAAAGAACGAAGACTATCCGAGGTAAGACTCGACAAGATAACACTTGATGAACGAAGACCTGACGAACGAAGACTTGGTAATCGCATACTCGACAAACTAAGCCTCAATGAACGAAGACAAATGAGGTAAGACTCGACGAGATAAGACCTGATGAACGAAGACCTGACGAACGAAGACTTGATGATCGCAGACTCGACAAAAGAAGACTCAATGAATGAAGACCAAGCGATCGAAGACTCGATGAACAAAGACTTGATGATCGCAGACTCGACCAACGAAGACTCAATGAACGAAGAAAAAGCGAGCTAAGACTCTACAAGATAAGACTTGATTAACGAAGACCTGACGAACGAAGACTCGATGATCGCAGACTCGACAAACGAAGACTCAAGGAACGAGACTAAACGATCGAAGACTCGATGAACGAAGACTTGATGGTCGCAGAATCGACAAACGAAGACTCAATGAATGAAGACTAAACAAGTTAAGACTCGACAAGAAAAGACTTGATGATCGCAGACTCGACAAAAGAAGACTCAATGAACGAAGACTCGACCAACGAAGACTCAATGAACGAAGAAAAAACGAGCTAAGACTCTACAAGATAACACTTGATGAACGAAGACCTGACGAACGAAGGCTCGATGATCGCAGACTCGACAAACGAAGATTCAATGAACAAAGACTAAACGAGGTAAGACTCGATAAGATAACACTTGATGAACGAAGACCTGACGAACGAAGGCTCGATGATCGCAGACTCGACAAACGAAGACTCAATGAACGAAGACTAACCGAGTGAAGACTCGACAAGATAACACTTGATGAACGAAGACCTGACGAACGAAGACTTGATGATCTCAGACTCGACAAATGAAGACTCAATGAACAAAGACTAAACGAGCTAAGACTCGATGAACGAAGACCTGACGAACGAAGACTCGATGATCTAACTTTTGATTGCGTAAGAATGACAAACGGAGACCTAGCGAACAAAGAAAAGATGAACAAAGACCTGACGAATGAAAACTCGATGACTTAATCCTCGATGGCCTAAGAATCAATTAAAAAGAACTGACGAACGAAGACACGATGGACAAAGCATCAACGAGATAAACTCGACAAACTAAGCCTCAAAGAACGAAGACTATCCGAGGTAAGACTCGACAAAATAACACTTGATGAACGAAGACCTGACGAACGAAGACTTGGTAATCGCAGACTCGACAAACTAAGCCTCAATGAACGAAGACAAATGAGGTAAGACTCGACGAGATAAGACCTGATGAACGAAGACCTGACGAACGAAGACTTGATGATCGCAGACTCGACAAACGAAGACTCAATGAACGAAGACAAACGAGCTAAGACTCGATGAACGAAGACCTGACGAACGAAGACTCGATGATCTAACTTTTGATTGCGTAAGAATCGACAAACGAAGACCTAGCGAACGAAGACAAGATGAACAAAGACCTGACGAACGAATACTCGATGAACGAAGCATCAACGAGATAATACTCGACAAACTAAGCCTCAATGAACGAAGACTAACCGAGTTAAGACTCGACAAGATAAGACTTGATGAACGAAGATGTGGAGGAGTGGGATTCGCAAAATTGCATATGCGATTCCAGCTCTCCACTGGAGCCTGGACGACCGACTAACGGAGGGGGTACCCCGATTCCGTGTATAAAGCCTTCCTCACCTTGTGTACCCGTCGGTAGGGCGGGTTGCTCTCTTCTCGGTAGACTTGAGTCGATGTTGATCCTAATTGGGTTAGGGATAGGGGGTTTGGTTATCTTGCGGAAATCTTCACAAGATAAACAAACCAAGTACTTGGTGTGATCTTCCCAATCGATCACGGTTACCAATAAAACGAAGCTTGAATCTTCTGACCACTTGAGCAGAACCTTCTGACCACTTGATCCGTCCTGCACTTGCTTCGCCTTGCCCTACGTGTTTTATCTGCGTCCGATCGCAGTTGAGTTGTGTTGAGAGTTCTTGCAATCCCTGGTCAAACAATCCAGGGATATGAATTGCGTAGTGTGTAGGCTTCCTCGAGACGTCGGGTGGCCAAAGAATCCAGCCCGGAAGAGAAGTCGACACGTGTATTAGAAGTAAAATTGAGCTCTGTTTAGTGTTAACCAATCAAAACTCGAAACCTACGATTCTGCCTATCTGTAGTCCAGGATCTATCGCCACGTGTCACCCTTTCAGAAAAAGTCAGATCTCGATATGTGGTCCACCCCAAAGGCCTTTGCCATTCCGATCCATCGGCGATCTTGCCTTATCCTTGGATCGCGATCCGAATCAGATCGCGTATCAGCTCAGGATCGCGGTCGATCCATAATGCGTAATCCTTGTAAGTTGGATCGCGATCTAGGTCGGATCGCGGATCTACGTTAGATCGCGATTCTAAGTCAGATCGCGCTTTACCTTGGATCGCGTTCAGCCTTGGATCGCGGTTCTGAGTCGGATTGCGCTCAGTCTTGGATCGCGGTTCTGAGTCAGATCGCGGTTCTGAGTCGGATCGCGCTTTACCTTGGATCGCGTTCAGCCTTGGATCGCGATTCTGAGTTGGATCGCGCTCAGCCTTGGATCGCGGCCTACTTTGGATCGCGGTCTACCTTGGATCGCGGTCTACCTTGGATCGCGGTTCTGAGTCAGATCGCGGTTCTGAGTCGGATCGCGGTTCTGAGTCAGATCGCGGTTCTGAGTCGGATCGCGGTCTACCTTGAATCGCGGTCTACCTTGGGTCGCGTTCAGCCTTGGATCGCGGTCCTGATTCGGATCGCGGTTCTGAGTCGGATCGCGCTCAGCCTTGGATCGCGGCCTACCTTGGATCTCGGTCTACCTTGGATCGCGGTTCTGAGTTGAATCGCGGTTCTGAGTCGGATCGCGGTTCTGAGTCAGATCGCGTTTTACCTTGGATCGCCTTCAGCCTTGGATCGCGATTCTGAGTTGGATCGCGCTCAGCCTTGGATCGCGGCCTACTTTGGATCTCGGTCTACCTTGGATCGCGGTTCTGAGTTGAATCGCGGTTCTGAGTCGGATCGCGGTTCTGAGTCGGATCGCGGTTCTGAGTCGGATCGCGCTTTACCTTGGATCGCGATCGATCCTGGGTGTGTGGTCTACATAACTTGGATCGCGATCTTCACTCCACGAAATTTGTTTATCCGCTCTTCCACAATCGCCCCCTGCACCGTTAGCCGGCATACAGTGTTGGCCAGACTGTGCATCGCATCCACATTAATTGCCCCTGTCGTCCTCATGTCTTCTTCTTCTTCTGCGGCCGCCTCCCCTGGTAGCCGGGATGGTTCCGATTCCGTCGTATCTGCGAGCTCTTCAGCTGTCTCGAGACCTGAAAAGTCTCACCTGACTTCCGATCCGCCTATGAAACATTCTTCCGGATCGCGGATTTTGCTTCCTTCTACTCGCGTAGAAATCCCGCCCGTGGTGGATCGTCATACCTTGGAGTCGTCAATCGCGGCATTATACAATCTTTTGGACGCCCAAACTGCCGTCGTGGACAGTTATCGTTCCTTGGAAGATTCTCTACGAGAGCAAAAAGTGCGCTCTACTCGATTGGAACGTGAATTGCAATCCTTCCGGGAATTAGCACCTCCTCTGTCCAAATTCGTCTAGGATCGCTACAAGCGGCTTCAGGAACGTTACGACACTGCGATCCAGAAAGCTACAAGAATTTGAAGATGAACTGGGCCTGCGAGAGAATCAATCTCAAGAGATTGCGAGTTTGAAAAAACCGCTTTACTCAAAGCAAACACGCCGAAACAGCATGCTCAGGAGAGACACCGACGAGAAATGGCCGTGACTAAGCAAGCCTTGAAGGATCAGTTCCAGATCCAGCTAGCTTCTCTTCAGGATCGTCTGGATACATTACAAGCCACCCATGATGATATTTTGAATGAGAATCTTCGTAAAGATGTCTCTTTGGATCAGCTACGGCGAAAAATCTTGGATCGGGAAATGGAACGCGATCAGGCCGTCCACGATCAGGATGCACTTCGATCCCATTTAGCCAAACTAGCTTCTGGATCACTCCCAATCATCCAAGCTAATCCTCCTACGCCAGATAGCTCGGCGTCCCGGAAAAGCAAACGGTCTTCGTCCCCATCAGCGGTCGAACTTCCACCAAAACGTCCTCGAGCCGTAGGCTCTTCTTCTTCGGGCCCGCCTGCCTCCATCCAAGGCAAAATTCCATCGATCCCGAGAAATTTCCCAGCACGATCCGCTAAATCAGCTAGTGCCACGGTACCAGCCCGATCTGTCGGATCTAAAAAACGCGATCCGGATGCTTTTAAAGTTCAAGTAAAACCACGGAAAAAACCTGCTGCCCCTTCGAAGTCGAAAGGGAAAAAGAAAATTCCCACACCTCCGAAAGGGAAAAACAAGAAATCGATTCCTACGCCTCCTTCCTCCGAGTCAAGTGATGATGAAGAATTTTTTGATTCTGGAGATTCCCTGCTTGCAGCCCTATCTGGATCGCATTCTTCTTCTAGACGTCGTGGCTCGACAACTGGGGGTTTCCCGCACGTTGGATCGCCTGGCTCCCCTATCAATGTCGACACCTCCAGTTCCACGTCTGAGTCACTCCCAGCACCGCCTGCTCCATCCGCTCCGACTAAAATTTCGAAAGTGGATCTTTTTGGAGAACCTTCTAGTGATTCTGAGGGTGCTGTCAGCTTCACCAGCGAATCCCGTGAGAAGATCAACATATTGCTTTTACCACACGAGTACGCCGATCTGCCGGCTACTCAGAAGTCGCGAAATCAATGGATCCCTGGATATCGCAAACGAATTCCTCGATCGTCAGCTCAGGTTGCGCCATGGTCAGCCTGAAGAATTAGCTCCACCTGCGTGGCCGAGTTGGAAGTAGACTTTTTGTACAATCATCTTTCCAAGCCCAAACGATACCCTTTTCCCGCACTGACTATATCCAAGATATCTCCATCTGATTCACTATGGACGCCCTGACTGGTCACTTCGGCGCAAATTGCAGCACTTTATGACCAGGAACCATGGAAATCTCTTGATACTTTGGTCACCCCAGTTTCATTTCCGATGACTGGGTGGTTCGACGAGCTAAAAGTCCATTATCTTGATTTTGAAGATCGACACCGGCAAGCGCTTTGGGAATCAACTCATCCGTTGTACCTATCGAAAGAGCAGCGTGAAAGCGATTCAGACTTGGCGAAATTTTACCGGGAGCGTAAACAACGTCGATCACGATCGGGTCCCCGCTGGAAAACAGTGCTTCGATTCGTTCTTCGGGGGATATATATGGGGCACTGCGATCTGGATATCTTGTTGGATCCATTTTTCCTCCATTTCCCTCAGTCTTCCGAAATACCAGTAGGTATACTGGTTTGTATTGCAAGCAGAAAAACATTCCCAACCTGATTACTGCACTGTCGTTATTGGATTCTGCGGAGCCTTGGCGGAACCAATATCGATCTTCTATCGCGGATCACCCCGGTTCATCCCTCCCCGTTTATCCAGTAATTTTTTCCCAAACAGCAATCGTGATTCGATAACACTTCTTGATCGTTCAATACAATTCCATTTTGTTTCTCTTTTTCGTTAAAATTGTCTTCTTTTGTTGGGCTTCTTCAGCCGCGATCCAGTCTCCCAGACCTTCGATCGCCATACTCATTACACACAAATTTCCTTTCCACCATCCTATGCAACCTTCTTGCATATTATACCATCCCCAACGCTCGATCTTCGTTAGCCACCAGATCCCTCTTCATGTGATTGCATCACTTCAAAACGATTCCGACTAATTTCGCCACGTTCAAAATCTCGCAATAAGGCACCACAATTTAAGTCGGCTTCATCCACCCAGGATGGGTTAGCATAACCTTTCTAGTAGACTTTAAACTGTCTATGTACTCGTCCAAAACGTGTCTTTCTATCAGACCGTACATCCACAATCTTTTCCACTTCGAATTCATCATCTTCCAGATTACCTTCAAAACTATCTTTCGGCAAATGCGCTTCGTCAAAATCGAATCGATATTCTTCTTCGATCGTCAGCAAATTTTTTGGACGATCAGGGAACGTCTTTACTCTCTTCAACTTGGATATGTGTACGACGGGAAATAATCGATATGGTGTACCAGCAATCTCCAGTCGGACAGCGTGATCTCCACACATTTCTTTTACTCGAAAAGGTCCATGCCACATATGTGCTAGCTTTCGAGCGTACCCTTCTTTCACACGATCCAAATATAACCAGACTTGTACCCCTGGTTCAATTTCATGAGGCTTGAGATCTTCATTGTGGCGATCAGCACGTGTTTGGATCGCATTCCTGAGTCTCTCATTTACTGCTTCTCTCGCCCGCTGATAATGCCGCTGCACATGATATCGCCACCTACATGGATCGCGATCCCGACGCCTAGTACTCCCTAATGGTAATGTAGCTTCCAACGTAGATCGCGGGTCCCAACCATGAATCAAGAAAAATGGCGTTTCGCCGCGCACCCGATCTTGGGCGGTATTGATCGCGAAAGTTAGGCGCTCAGCATACTCATCCCAGTCTTGTTGATTCACGTCAGAGACATACATCTTTAATGCACGAGTCAGAGTTTGCACCATACGTTCCGCAGTTCCATTTGCTTGAGGTCGATATGCCATCGTTGCCCTTTGCTTCTGTCCGATAAGTCGGTTAAACGCACGAAAAAAATCCGACATAAACCCGGGCTCTCGGTCATGACATATTGCTTCACTAGCACCAAAACGACGGAAAACACACTCTTCATAATTTTCAGCGATAGTTTGGGCTGTTCGCGACGAACTTGCTTTGGCGATCACGTAGCCAGAAAATAAATCCACCCAAATAAGTAACTCGGTATTTCCTTTGAACGATTTAGGCAGAGACGGGATGTGATCCATGGCGATAATTTGGAAAGGATAGGTAGCCTGTAGATTCCCCGGTGATTCTCCATCAATCACGGGACGTCCCTTTCCAGTTTCACAATCTGTGCATTGATTCAAATAGCGTTGAACACTTCGATACAAACCCCTCCAGTGAAAATGCGCTCTAATACGCTGGTAGGTTCTCCCAATCCCCTGGTGACCCCCTTCCAAACTAGAATGATAATGATGCAGGAAATCTTGCTGCAGATTTTCGGGCACCACCAGACGAGCGATTTCGTCCCGATCTTCGAATTTTTGTTGTGGTTCCCGGGCAAAAATATAACAGATTATCTTCATCCACTTCATAATCATTAGCCATCTTGGCACATGATTTCGCTTCCTCGACTGTCATTGTCGAGATGTCCCCGACCAAATATGTCTTCAGATTAGCGATCCAGCGTTCTTCGTCTTGGGCACGCTGTATGCGATCACTTCTCATCTGCTGCACCATTTCTTCATGCAAAAGCTGTGGTTGTCGACGTTTTCTTCGTGGTGATCGAGCGATCGCCGCTACTTTAACCACTGACTTTGTCTCTTGAGGCTTTAGCAATTCATCCAACCGATTAAGCGTAATTATATCTCGGCGATTCTCATCCGTAATCACACTCGCCCCCTCTTCTCGTTGCAATGCGATACTAGCCAATCGATCTGCGCTCTGATTCCAATCGCGTTTCATATGTAGAAACTCATGAGCGGGCCACGACCGCAATTCCTCCAACGCTTTATGTCGCAATAATTGCAGACCTGGTGCCTTACAATCAATTTCACCACGCATTTGCCGTATCACCAAATTCGTGTCTCCACAAATTATAACTCGTCCCCTGTCAAGGTTTGCGAGTAATTCAAAACCCAGCAAAATGCCGTTGTATTCTGCTTCATTCACTGTTAGATCCGTTGAATATTTGGAAACTGCCTCCAAAATTGTCCACTCTGGTAATTGCCACACAATAGCACTATAAGCTCCACCTTAACGTTTTACTCGTGCCGATCCATCGAAACTGACGACCAAAAGACTCTCCGTCTTTCCTACCGTAGGAGGAGGCATACTTATAGTCCTTCTTGGCTGTTTCCGGGGAGCGATCGCAATTAGTACCTCATCGAATTCTTCACGGGGTGTTATACTTGCTACCAAAGCTCCAAGTATTTCGTCTTCTCCTTTCTCACATTTCTTAATCTCCAACGTCCAAGTCGATAACAATGCAGCCCACCTTCCTAGTCTTCCATTAAGACCGGAGGATTGTACTAGCCAGGCCAGCGTTGAATAACGTGTAAAAACCTTTATCTCTCGCGAGACTAGCATAGTGTAGCATGTATCCAGAATCCGGAGAAGTGCTAGAACTTCTTTCTCGACCATCCCGTAATTAATTTCATTCGGCTTCAACGTCCGACTTGAAAATGTTACCGGCCAATATATGCCATCAAATTCCTGCAGCAAAGCTGCTGAAACCGCCCATTTACTTGCGTAAACAACAATAACTGGAGATCGATCTGGATCGAAGTGCTTGAGAATCGGGGTATTTGCGATCTTGGCTTTCAACATAGTGAACGCGATCATCGATTTCCCATCTAGTCCGACCTTCTCGATCTGGATCGCCTCCTCTACTAAAACTTCGACCTGGATCGCCCCCTGTATCAGGGTCTCGATCTGGATTAAGTTGATTCGTTTCTTGCCAGTCACAATCATTACTCATTCCAACATCTTCGGCCAGTGTATTCACCTTATCCAAGCGGCGGATTTCATGGAAATCTGCTTCCCGTAATTCGTACAATACCGACGCGTAAATCGCAAAATTTTCGATAAATCGGCTATAGTAATTCATACTCCCTAGAAACGATTGCATCGATCGTAAGGTCTTTGGGAATGGGGTATTCATAATTGATCCTAGATCTTTTGGATGTGCCTCTATTCCAGCGAGTGAAACTTGATGTCCCAAGTAATCCACCTTTCGTCGTCCCCAAAAGATTTTAGCCAGGCTTATCGACAGATTCCATTCATTGCATGCCTCTAGCAATCGTTTCACCTTCTCATATAAGGAGGTCCACGAAGTAGCTGGAATCAGTATGTCATCGATATATGATCTTCTACCAAGCACAGAGGGATTCTGGCTGGTATCCGGTTCTCCCTCTGAAAACACGTCAATCAATCTTGGCGATCCAGTATTTGGGAATCTCGAATCTGTTGATTCTGCACCGATCGTAGTTGTACTCTTGCCGATTTTGAGATAGCCATATAACGCATTGTCTATAAGTCGCTTATAAATTTGTGGAGCGTTTTTCAGCCCAAACGGCATTCGCAA
This sequence comes from Peronospora farinosa, assembly GCA_947646735.1. Lineage (NCBI taxonomy): Eukaryota > Oomycota > Peronosporomycetes > Peronosporales > Peronosporaceae > Peronospora > Peronospora farinosa. The sequence goes on along the minus strand of CANTFK010000072.1, from coordinate 546,566 downwards.
CCATTCAAATAAACCCGACGGTGTAATAAAAGCCGAAATCATTCTTGCCCGCTCCGTCATTTCCACGACCCAAAATCCGCTCGCCATATCCAGAGAGCAATACCACATCGCCTTGTCCATATCTTGTAGCAGTTCGCTTATCAAAGGCATGGGATAAACCATTAGTCTCGTCAGTTGGTTCACCCGTCGATAGTCGATACACAAACGGATGTCACACCGTTCTTCTTAATGATCACAACAACAGGCGAGGCCCATGGTGAAGTCGATGGTCGAATGATTTTAGCTGATAATAATCCCTTGATTAGGTCAGCTAACTTCTCACGAAATTAGGCGCGACTGGTCGTACCCGTTGTGCGATCGGATGTGCTTCACCAACATCTATATCACATACAGCTCCACGTGCCGCTGGAGGTAAGGCATTTCATTTGCCGATAAGCAAATGATGACTCTTCCAAATCAGTTGTCGTAATCCTTCTTGGTCTTCAGTTAGGGGAACTCCCGGATCGCCTACTTGTATGTCATCAATTGTGACTTCGGCTGTAGATGAACCAATTTCTGGCAAAACAGCCATGTGGTGATCTACATCTTCGGCATACAACGCGCCACCTTCATGATAGTATGTTGGACTCTCCAGCTTCACCTCTTCACCTTTCGTCGAAAATTCTCCCTCGTTTTCCACATCGGACTTATTGTCCCTCTTTCGGGATTGTGGATCGCGATTCTTTATTGCAGGATAGCGATCCACACATATATCGATAATTACCGGATCACGATCCACAGAAACACTGTCAATAATTGCTGGATCGCGATCTACCTCCTCAATAGTCGCAGGATTGCGATCCACAGAAACACTTTCAATAATTGTTGGATCGCGATCTACACCATCAATAATCGCAGGATCGCGATCCACAGAAACACTTTCCATAATTGCTGGATCGTGATCTATAATTGTCGAATCGCGATCTCCATAATCATGATTGACAAAATTTATATAGTGATCAATAAATTCTGAATCGATGCCCTCGTTGGTGCGAGCTTCCTTGAATGGCACATCCTTTACTTGATCGACTTCCGGCGTCCCTTTGATCACATTAATCATAAACGGCGATCGTGCTGATCGTTGATGTTCGTCCTTGATCTCCCTGTCTTCTACAACTTTATCACCGACGTCACTTATGGTACTGCGTTCATCATTTGATCGCGACGCGAGTTTCACTATTTCCGTAGTCTTTTTGTCTGCTTCCTCCTTTGAACGTGTTAAGATCCTCTTCGATGTAGTGTACGAAGGATGATCCACCAGCGATCCAGTATATTCTTCCGGTGGTTCTTCTTCCCGATCCGTTGTCGCTTCGAACGCTAATGTCTGTCATTCGTTATACCGACGCGATCCCACCGAGACATATCCTGGGGACCGAGGTATCATATCAGCGACCATCCACCAACCTAATGGCGATCCATGACTTAAAGTCACTTCTTGATCGCCGATATTAGTCAGTTGTAAGTACTTGATCTGACCAGGTCCCGTAGTCACTGTGGGCACCCATTTCGGATCGCGCCTCACCCAGATCTTGGCCTTAGGAGGACTAACTCCGATCTTCACTTCGGTCGATTTACCCACGGGAATCACCACATATTGATCTGGAATTGTGATCGCTTGTATGGTCGCCCGATAAGGAGGTATTCGTTCATTCAGAAGGATCCTGACCTCATCCGGCAAACAAAGTGTTCCATCGGCTAAATCCAGGCGTATTCCAGCCGGTACCATGAAATCCATCCCTAGGATCGCGTCTTGACCTACTTGATCTCCAACCCAAGCATCAAAATAATAAACTAGTGATCCATTCAGCGTAATCTTGATTCTTGTACGATCATCCGTCATGTATGTGTTCTCACCAATCCCAACACATTCTTGCCTCTGACTCTCGTCAATAACACATCCTACCTTACGAGCAAAGGTGGTGTCGACGATTGAGACTTCGGCTCCAGAATCAAACAACATAGTTGCCTTTTCATTGTTGATCTTGCCCGTTGCCTTGGCTTGCTTGAACCATTTTCCTGGGGTATGATATTTCCAATATCCCCGTGATTCACCTGGTGCTAAGTCGAGCTCCATTTTCGCAGGCGATCGGGCATATTCATCAACTCTTACGACGCTTGATATTGAACGCAGAAATTTTGAATCTTCACATATATTATTCGGGTCGATCTGAGTGTTAACGCCCTGATCTGTCGATCTTCTTTCCACAAATGCATAAATGCAGAGCCTAGAACGCTCGGCTCGTACCAGATTCCAACCAGGCAAGCGTCCTAGTTTAACATTTCTTCTGCCTTCGGCGGAAGCATTCCAGCATGCTTGGTTGGAACATACCACTTGCGGATCATGTTGTAGAATTCTTCCATCCGACACTTTCCACTCTCATGAACATCTCCGCAAGCGGAACAGGTTTAAAAACACTTATCCGAAGGGTGTCCCTTACGACCACACTTCTGACACATTAGCCTCTTCCAACATCCACGATCATCATGTTTCTTTGATCCACAATGGGTACAAGCCTTCTGATTCCCCATGCGATCTGAACTGCGATCTTGATCCAAATGGTCCGATCCAGCACGTTGACCATTGAATTTCTTCACGCGATCCGGTACTGTAGCCACACAAAGGTTGCGTCGATCTGTATCGTCTTCCGATCCACTAAGGTCCGAGTCTGACTCGCTGCTACTGCCTTCCAGGCGAATCGCTCTCACGGCACGAGTTGGTTTCGAGGGTGTCGGAGTGGAGGCCGACGCAGATCGCTGACGAAATTTGCTTGACCCCATTGAACTCGGATAATGTCTTCCTTCCATGCGTTGATACGCCCGAAGAGTCTCTTCCATATCGTCGGCGTCTCCAAGGCGTAACAACGTCAATTGCTTAGCCACTCGTCAAGCGTACCAATGAAATGTTCCACATGTTCTCGGCGAATTGAAGGCGATCCTTCCCGAATGGGAATTTCTGCTCGGATCGCGGCTAAATTCAGCCGATACAAATATTCCAATGGAGTTTCATCAGATCGCTTCTTCGCATGGTAATATTGTCTCCCGACAGACATACCATATCCACAATATTGGATCATGAAGGTTTCCAGCAACGACTTCCATGAATTCCGGGTGGATCGGCTAAGCTGGATGTACCAATTTCGCGCCGGCCCCGTGAGTAAGTCACCAAATACTAGACATTTTTCATCGTCCGGGGCTTGATCGCGTAAGAATGCAGACTTGGCCTTGTTGACCCAGCTTCTCGCTCGATCTTCATCTTTGTCCCGTCCTGTGAATTCTTTCAGGTCTGCGATCGCAGACATTCGAATTCGCTGCGTGACAAGTCCGCCATTAGGTACAGTGCCTGCACTTGCGACTTGTGGCCGTCGTAGATCCTCCAGCCCCAAATCGTCTGGATCGTAATTATTGGATCGCGATTGACGCGATCCGGCCGATTCCATGTCCACATCCGAGATGCCGACTTTTGGGGTATTTATGGAGATCGCGGATCGACTAGCGATCATGCGAGCTTGATCCTGTTCATACTTCCTCATAGCAGCTTCAAAGTAGGACTGCAGCTGCCCTGATCCAGTCACATTCGTATCTTCAGCTGCGGGGTGTCGTCGTCGATCGCACTTCGGCCTTGGTCGGTACAAGTCGTTCACGAATATGTGCTGCACCAGCCGGTCCAAGTGACATTCGCTGCATATTAATCGAGTCGTCCGACTCCCCTTCAGATTCCGCTGACATATATTGTGACGATCCAGTATGATAACCTTTTGGAATATCTACGATCGGTTGGATCGCCTGATCTACTGGATCGCACTCTCCAGTTAGCGAACTAACTTCAAAAACAGAGATCGCCCTGCCTGGATCACGCGATCATGATCGCATTCCAGCAGCACCTGTGCGTCAAAATCTCCAGCGGTGAATCCAGCGTTTTGGAGCATCTCCATAAGCCGACGGATCGCTTCCAACTGGTTCGGTGTCGGAATGGGAGCTGAAATTGGTCCTCGTAGCGATCCAATCAACTTCGGTTTCAAAATCTTGAAAACTGGATCGCTTGAAAACAAATCTTTAAGCTCCTTCCAATGATAACACCATTCCAACTGATCCATTTTCCACCCTTCCGTCTTATCATCCTCCTGCGCTGGCTTCATGTCGGTATCATCCTGATCCGATTCAGGCGCCTTCATCTTCACTCGAGATAGCTTCGAATTCTTCTTCTTCTTCGAATTCGGTGTGGTTTTGGATAAATTTCCTTCGGTTTTAACCGAAGGGTTTTAATCCAGCGGATCGCGTTTTGCAACGGGATCCGCAGGGGTCTTCCTCTTTGGTTTTCTTTCCATCTGCGCCCCTCCCAAAACGCTGATGATCCGGGGATCTTTTTTCTTCACACGTCTGCGGTGATCCCTTTGCCGCTGACGCTTCAATCCCAGGTTCAATTTTGACCTTTACATCTTCTCTCAGGGACTCACGGTGAAATCCCGAGTCACCAGAAGATCCGGGCACGCGCACCATTGTGGTGGAGTGGGATTCGCAAAATTGTTGATGCGATTCCAACTCTCCACTGGCGCCCGGACGACCGACTAACGGAGGGGGTACCCCGATTCCGTGTATAAAGCCTTCCTCACCTTGTGTACCCGTCGGTAGGGCGGGTTGCTCTCTTCTTGGTGGACTTGAGTCGATGTTGATCCTAATTGGGTTAGGGATAGGGGGTTTGGTTATCTTGCGGAAATCTTCACAAGATAAACAAACCGAGTACTTGGTGTGATCTTCCCAATCGATCACGGTTACCAATAAAACGAAGCTTGAATCTTTTGACCACTTGAGCAGAACCTTCTGACCACTTGATCCGTCCTGCACTTGCTTCGCCTTGCCCTACGTGTTTTATCTGCGTCCGATCGCAGTTGAGTTGTGTTGAGAGTTCTTGCAATACCTGGTCAAACAATCCAGGGATATGAATTGCGTAGTGTGTAGGCTTCCTCGAGACGTCGGGAAATCCAGCCCGGAAGAGAAGTCGACACGTGTATTAGAAGTAAAATTGAGCTCTGTTTAGTGTTAACCAATCAAAACTCGAAACCTACGATTCTGCCTATCTGTAGTCCAGGATCTATCACCACGTGTCACCCTTTCAGAAAAAGTCAGATCTCGATATGTGGTCCACCCCAAAGGCCTTTGCCATCCCGATCCATCGGCGATCTTGCCTTATCCTTGGATCGCGATCCGAATCAGATCGCGTATCAGCTCAGGATCGCGGTCGATCCATAATGCGTAATCCTTGTAAGTTGGATCGCGATCTAGGTCGGATCGCGGATCTACGTTAGATCGCGATTCTAAGTCGGATCGCGCTTTACCTTGGATCGCGATTCTAAGTCGGATCGTGCTTTACCTTGGATCGCGCTCAGCCTTGGATCGCGGTTCTGAGTCGGATCGCGGTTCTGAGTCGGATCGCGGTTCTGAGTCAGATCGCGGTTCTGATTCGGATCGCGGTTCTGAGTCGGATCGCGCTTTACCTTGGATCGCGGTCTACCTTGGATCGCGTTCAGCCTTCGATCGCGGTTCTGAGTCGGATCGCGCTTTACCTTGGATCGCGATCGATCCTGGGTGTGTGGTCCACATAACTTGGATCGCGATCTCCACTCCACGAAATTTGTTTATCCGCTCTTCCACAAAGAAGACCTGACGAACGAAGACTCGATGAATTAAACTTTTGATAGCGTAAGAATCGACAAACGAAGACCTAGCGAACGAAGACAAGATGAACAAAGACCTGACGAACGAAAACTCGATGACCTAAGCCTCGATGGCCTAATAATTAATTAAAAAGACCTGATGAACGAAGACACGATGAACGAAGCATCAACGAGATTATACTCGACAAACGAAGACTCAATGAACAAAGCCTAAACGAGTTAAGACTCGACAAGATAAGACTTGATGAACGAAGACCTGACGAACGAAGACTTGGTAATCGCAGACTCGACAAACGAAGACTCAATGAACAAAGACTAACCGGGGTAAGACTCGACAAGATAACACTTGATGAACGAAGACCTGACGAACGAAGACTTGATGATCGCAGACTCGACAAACGAATACTCAATGAACGAAGACAAACAAACTAAGACTCGATGAACGAAGACCTGACGAACGAAGAATCGATGAACTAACTTTTGATTGCGTAAGAATCGACAAACGAAGACCTAGCGAACGAAGACAAGATGAACAAAGACCTGACGAACGAATACTCGATGAACGAAGCATCAACGAGATAATACTCGACAAACTAAGCCTCAATGAACGAAGACTAACCGAGTTAAGACTCGACAAGATAAGACTTGATGAACGAAGATGTGGAGGAGTGGGATTCGCAAAATTGCATATGCGATTCCAGCTCTCCACTGGCGCCTGGACGACCGACTAACGGAGGGGGTACCCCGATTCCGTGTATAAAGCCTTCCTCACCTTGTGTACCCGTCGGTAGGGCGGGTTGCTCTCTTCTCGGTAGACTTGAGTCGATGTTGATCCTAATTGGGTTAGGGATAGGGGATTTGGTTATCTTGCGGAAATCTTCACAAGATAAACAAACCGAGTACTTGGTGTGATCTTTCCAATCGATCACGGTTACCAATAAAACGAAGCTTGAATCTTCTGACCACTTGAGCAGAACCTTCTGACCACTTGATCCGTCCTGCACTTGCTTCGCCTTGCCCTACGTGTTTTATCTGCGTCCGATCGCAGTTGAGTTGTGTTGAGAGTTCTTGCAATCCCTGGTCAAACAATCCAGGGATATGAATTGCGTAGTGTGTAGGCTTCCTCGAGACGTCGAATCCAGCCCGGAAGAGAAGTCGACACGTGTATTAGAAGTAAAATTGAGCTCTGTTTAGTGTTAACCAATCAAAACTCGAAACCTACGATTCTGCCTATCTGTAGTCCAGGATCTATCACCACGTGTCACCCTTTCAGAAAAAGTCAGATCTCGATATGTGGTCCACCCCAAAGGCCTTTGCCATCCCGATCCATCGGCGATCTTGCCTTATCCTTGGATCGCGATCCGAATCAGATCGCGTATCAGCTCAGGATCGCGGTCGATCCATAATGCGTAATTCTTGTAAGTTGGATCGCGATCTAGGTCGGATCGCGGATCTACGTTAGATCGCGATTCTAAGTCGGATCGTGCTTTACCTTGGATCGCGCTCAGCCTTGGATCGCGGTTCTGAGTCGGATCGCGGTTCTGAGTCGGATCGCGGTTCTGAGTCAGATCGCGGTTCTGATTCGGATCGCGGTTCTGAGTCGGATCGCGCTTTACCTTGGATCGCGGTCTACCTTGGATCGCGTTCAGCCTTCGATCGCGGTTCTGAGTCGGATCGCGCTTTACCTTGGATCGCGATCGATCCTGGGTGTGTGGTCCACATAACTTGGATCGCGATCTCCACTCCACGAAATTTGTTTATCCGCTCTTCCACAAAGAAGACCTGACGAACGAAGACTCGATGAATTAAACTTTTGATAGCGTAAGAATCGACAAACGAAGACCTAGCGAACGAAGACAAGATGAACAAAGACCTGACGAACGAAAACTCGATGACCTAAGCCTCGATGGCCTAATAATTAATTAAAAAGACCTGATGAACGAAGACACGATGAACGAAGCATCAACGAGATTATACTCGACAAACGAAGACTCAATGAACAAAGCCTAAACGAGTTAAGACTCGACAAGATAAGACTTGATGAACGAAGACCTGACGAACGAAGACTTGGTAATCGCAGACTCGACAAACGAAGACTCAATGAACAAAGACTAACCGGGGTAAGACTCGACAAGATAACACTTGATGAACGAAGACCTGACGAACGAAGACTTGATGATCGCAGACTCGACAAACGAATACTCAATGAACGAAGACAAACAAACTAAGACTCGATGAACGAAGACCTGACGAACGAAGAATCGATGAACTAACTTTTGATTGCGTAAGAATCGACAAACGAAGACCTAGCGAACGAAGACAAGATGAACAAAGACCTGACGAACGAATACTCGATGAACGAAGCATCAACGAGATAATACTCGACAAACTAAGCCTCAATGAACGAAGACTAACCGAGTTAAGACTCGACAAGATAAGACTTGATGAACGAAGATGTGGAGGAGTGGGATTCGCAAAATTGCATATGCGATTCCAGCTCTCCACTGGCGCCTGGACGACCGACTAACGGAGGGGGTACCCCGATTCCGTGTATAAAGCCTTCCTCACCTTGTGTACCCGTCGGTAGGGCGGGTTGCTCTCTTCTCGGTAGACTTGAGTCGATGTTGATCCTAATTGGGTTAGGGATAGGGGGTTTGGTTATCTTGCGGAAATCTTCACAAGATAAACAAACCAAGTACTTGGTGTGATCTTCCCAATCGATCACGGTTACCAATAAAACGAAGCTTGAATCTTCTGACCACTTGAGCAGAACCTTCTGACCACTTGATCCGTCCTGCACTTGCTTCGCCTTGCCCTACGTGTTTTATCTGCGTCCGATCGCAGTTGAGTTGTGTTGAGAGTTCTTGCAATCCCTGGTCAAACAATCCAGGGATATGAATTGCGTAGTGTGTAGGCTTCCTCGAGACGTCGGGTGGCCAAAGAATCCAGCCCGGAAGAGAAGTCGACACGTGTATTAGAAGTAAAATTGAGCTCTGTTTAGTGTTAACCAATCAAAACTCGAAACCTACGATTCTGCCTATCTGTAGTCCAGGATCTATCACCACGTGTCACCCTTTCAGAAAAAGTCAGATCTCGATATGTGGTCCACCCCAAAGGCCTTTGCCATCCCGATCCATCGGCGATCTTGCCTTATCCTTGGATCGCGATCCGAATCAGATCGCGTATCAGCTCAGGATCGCGGTCGATCCATAATGCGTAATTCTTGTAAGTTGGATCGCGATCTAGGTCGGATCGCGGATCTACGTTAGATCGCGATTCTAAGTCGGATCGTGCTTTACCTTGGATCGCGCTCAGCCTTGGATCGCGGTTCTGAGTCGGATCGCGGTTCTGAGTCGGATCGCGGTTCTGAGTCAGATCGCGGTTCTGATTCGGATCGCGGTTCTGAGTCGGATCGCGCTTTACCTTGGATCGCGGTCTACCTTGGATCGCGTTCAGCCTTCGATCGCGGTTCTGAGTCGGATCGCGCTTTACCTTGGATCGCGATCGATCCTGGGTGTGTGGTCCACATAACTTGGATCGCGATCTCCACTCCACGAAATTTGTTTATCCGCTCTTCCACAAAGAAGACCTGACGAACGAAGACTCGATGAATTAAACTTTTGATAGCGTAAGAATCGACAAACGAAGACCTAGCGAACGAAGACAAGATGAACAAAGACCTGACGAACGAAAACTCGATGACCTAAGCCTCGATGGCCTAATAATTAATTAAAAAGACCTGATGAACGAAGACACGATGAACGAAGCATCAACGAGATTATACTCGACAAACGAAGACTCAATGAACAAAGCCTAAACGAGTTAAGACTCGACAAGATAAGACTTGATGAACGAAGACCTGACGAACGAAGACTTGGTAATCGCAGACTCGACAAACGAAGACTCAATGAACAAAGACTAACCGGGGTAAGACTCGACAAGATAACACTTGATGAACGAAGACCTGACGAACGAAGACTTGATGATCGCAGACTCGACAAACGAATACTCAATGAACGAAGACAAACAAACTAAGACTCGATGAACGAAGACCTGACGAACGAAGAATCGATGAACTAACTTTTGATTGCGTAAGAATCGACAAACGAAGACCTAGCGAACGAAGACAAGATGAACAAAGACCTGACGAACGAATACTCGATGAACGAAGCATCAACGAGATAATACTCGACAAACTAAGCCTCAATGAACGAAGACTAACCGAGTTAAGACTCGACAAGATAAGACTTGATGAACGAAGATGTGGAGGAGTGGGATTCGCAAAATTGCATATGCGATTCCAGCTCTCCACTGGCGCCTGGACGACCGACTAACGGAGGGGGTACCCCGATTCCGTGTATAAAGCCTTCCTCACCTTGTGTACCCGTCGGTAGGGCGGGTTGCTCTCTTCTCGGTAGACTTGAGTCGATGTTGATCCTAATTGGGTTAGGGATAGGGGGTTTGGTTATCTTGCGGAAATCTTCACAAGATAAACAAACCAAGTACTTGGTGTGATCTTCCCAATCGATCACGGTTACCAATAAAACGAAGCTTGAATCTTCTGACCACTTGAGCAGAACCTTCTGACCACTTGATCCGTCCTGCACTTGCTTCGCCTTGCCCTACGTGTTTTATCTGCGTCCGATCGCAGTTGAGTTGTGTTGAGAGTTCTTGCAATCCCTGGTCAAACAATCCAGGGATATGAATTGCGTAGTGTGTAGGCTTCCTCGAGACGTCGGGTGGCCAAAGAATCCAGCCCGGAAGAGAAGTCGACACGTGTATTAGAAGTAAAATTGAGCTCTGTTTAGTGTTAACCAATCAAAACTCGAAACCTACGATTCTGCCTATCTGTAGTCCAGGATCTATCACCACGTGTCACCCTTTCAGAAAAAGTCAGATCTCGATATGTGGTCCACCCCAAAGGCCTTTGCCATCCCGATCCATCGGCGATCTTGCCTTATCCTTGGATCGCGATCCGAATCAGATCGCGTATCAGCTCAGGATCGCGGTCGATCCATAATGCGTAATTCTTGTAAGTTGGATCGCGATCTAGGTCGGATCGCGGATCTACGTTAGATCGCGATTCTAAGTCGGATCGTGCTTTACCTTGGATCGCGCTCAGCCTTGGATCGCGGTTCTGAGTCGGATCGCGGTTCTGAGTCGGATCGCGGTTCTGAGTCAGATCGCGGTTCTGATTCGGATCGCGGTTCTGAGTCGGATCGCGCTTTACCTTGGATCGCGGTCTACCTTGGATCGCGTTCAGCCTTGGATCGCGGTTCTGAGTCGGATCGCGCTTTACCTTGGATCGCGATCGATCCTGGGTGTGTGGTCCACATAACTTGGATCGCGATCTCCACTCCACGAAATTTGTTTATCCGCTCTTCCACAAAGAAGACCTGACGAACGAAGACTCGATGAATTAAACTTTTGATAGCGTAAGAATCGACAAACGAAGACCTAGCGAACGAAGACAAGATGAACAAAGACCTGACGAACGAAAACTCGATGACCTAAGCCTCGATGGCCTAATAATTAATTAAAAAGACCTGATGAACGAAGACACGATGAACGAAGCATCAACGAGATTATACTCGACAAACGAAGACTCAATGAACAAAGCCTAAACGAGTTAAGACTCGACAAGATAAGACTTGATGAACGAAGACCTGACGAACGAAGACTTGGTAATCGCAGACTCGACAAACGAAGACTCAATGAACAAAGACTAACCGGGGTAAGACTCGACAAGATAACACTTGATGAACGAAGACCTGACGAACGAAGACTTGATGATCGCAGACTCGACAAACGAATACTCAATGAACGAAGACAAACAAACTAAGACTCGATGAACGAAGACCTGACGAACGAAGAATCGATGAACTAACTTTTGATTGCGTAAGAATCGACAAACGAAGACCTAGCGAACGAAGACAAGATGAACAAAGACCTGACGAACGAATACTCGATGAACGAAGCATCAACGAGATAATACTCGACAAACTAAGCCTCAATGAACGAAGACTAACCGAGTTAAGACTCGACAAGATAAGACTTGATGAACGAAGATGTGGAGGAGTGGGATTCGCAAAATTGCATATGCGATTCCAGCTCTCCACTGGCGCCTGGACGACCGACTAACGGAGGGGGTACCCCGATTCCGTGTATAAAGCCTTCCTCACCTTGTGTACCCGTCGGTAGGGCGGGTTGCTCTCTTCTCGGTAGACTTGAGTCGATGTTGATCCTAATTGGGTTAGGGATAGGGGGTTTGGTTATCTTGCGGAAATCTTCACAAGATAAACAAACCGAGTACTTGGTGTGATCTTCCCAATCGATCACGGTTACCAATAAAACGAAGCTTGAATCTTCTGACCACTTGAGCAGAACCTTCTGACCACTTGATCCGTCCTGCACTTGCTTCGCCTTGCCCTACGTGTTTTATCTGCGTCCGATCGCAGTTGAGTTGTGTTGAGAGTTCTTGCAATCCCTGGTCAAACAATCCAGGGATATGAATTGCGTAGTGTGTAGGCTTCCTCGAGACGTCGGGTGGCCAAAGAATCCAGCCCGGAAGAGAAGTCGACACGTGTATTAGAAGTAAAATTGAGCTCTGTTTAGTGTTAACCAATCAAAACTCGAAACCTACGATTCTGCCTATCTGTAGTCCAGGATCTATCACCACGTGTCACCCTTTCAGAAAAAATCAGATCTCGATATGTGGTCCACCCCAAAGGCCTTTGCCATCCCGATCCATCGGCGATCTTGCCTTATCCTTGGATCGCGATCCGAATCAGATCGCGTATCAGCTCAGGATCGCGGTCGATCCATAATGCGTAATTCTTGTAAGTTGGATCGCGATCTAGGTCGGATCGCGGATCTACGTTAGATCGCGATTCTAAGTCGGATCGCGCTTTACCTTGGATCGCGATTCTAAGTCGGATCGTGCTTTACCTTGGATCGCGCTCAGCCTTGGATCGCGGTTCTGAGTCGGATCGCGGTTCTGAGTCGGATCGCGGTTCTGAGTCAGATCGCGGTTCTGATTCGGATCGCGGTTCTGAGTCGGATCGCGCTTTACCTTGGATCGCGGTCTACCTTGGATCGCGTTCAGCCTTGGATCGCGGTTCTGAGTCGGATCGCGCTTTACCTTGGATCGCGATCGATCCTGAGTGTGTGGTCCACATAACTTGGATCGCGATCTCCACTCCACGAAATTTGTTTATCCGCTCTTCCACAAAGAAGACCTGACGAACGAAGACTCGATGAATTAAACTTTTGATAGCGTAAGAATCGACAAACGAAGACCTAGCGAACGAAGACAAGATGAACAAAGACCTGACGAACGAAAACTCGATGACCTAAGCCTCGATGGCCTAATAATTAATTAAAAAGACCTGATGAACGAAGACACGATGAACGAAGCATCAACGAGATTATACTCGACAAACGAAGACTCAATGAACAAAGCCTAAACGAGTTAAGACTCGACAAGATAAGACTTGATGAACGAAGACCTGACGAACGAAGACTTGGTAATCGCAGACTCGACAAACGAAGACTCAATGAACAAAGACTAACCGGGGTAAGACTCGACAAGATAACACTTGATGAACGAAGACCTGACGAACGAAGACTTGATGATCGCAGACTCGACAAACGAATACTCAATGAACGAAGACAAACAAACTAAGACTCGATGAACGAAGACCTGACGAACGAAGAATCGATGAACTAACTTTTGATTGCGTAAGAATCGACAAACGAAGACCTAGCGAACGAAGACAAGATGAACAAAGACCTGACGAACGAATACTCGATGAACGAAGCATCAACGAGATAATACTCGACAAACTAAGCCTCAATGAACGAAGACTAACCGAGTTAAGACTCGACAAGATAAGACTTGATGAACGAAGATGTGGAGGAGTGGGATTCGCAAAATTGCATATGCGATTCCAGCTCTCCACTGGCGCCTGGACGACCGACTAACGGAGGGGGTACCCCGATTCCGTGTATAAAGCCTTCCTCACCTTGTGTACCCGTCGGTAGGGCGGGTTGCTCTCTTCTCGGTAGACTTGAGTCGATGTTGATCCTAATTGGGTTAGGGATAGGGGGTTTGGTTATCTTGCGGAAATCTTCACAAGATAAACAAACCGAGTACTTGGTGTGATCTTCCCAATCGATCACGGTTACCAATAAAACGAAGCTTGAATCTTCTGACCACTTGAGCAGAACCTTCTGACCACTTGATCCGTCCTGCACTTGCTTCGCCTTGCCCTACGTGTTTTATCTGCGTCCGATCGCAGTTGAGTTGTGTTGAGAGTTCTTGCAATCCCTGGTCAAACAATCCAGGGATATGAATTGCGTAGTGTGTAGGCTTCCTCGAGACGTCGGGTGGCCAAAGAATCCAGCCCGGAAGAGAAGTCGACACGTGTATTAGAAGTAAAATTGAGCTCTGTTTAGTGTTAACCAATCAAAACTCGAAACCTACGATTCTGCCTATCTGTAGTCCAGGATCTATCACCACGTGTCACCCTTTCAGAAAAAATCAGATCTCGATATGTGGTCCACCCCAAAGGCCTTTGCCATCCCGATCCATCGGCGATCTTGCCTTATCCTTGGATCGCGATCCGAATCAGATCGCGTATCAGCTCAGGATCGCGGTCGATCCATAATGCGTAATTCTTGTAAGTTGGATCGCGATCTAGGTCGGATCGCGGATCTACGTTAGATCGCGATTCTAAGTCGGATCGTGCTTTACCTTGGATCGCGCTCAGCCTTGGATCGCGGTTCTGAGTCGGATCGCGGTTCTGAGTCGGATCGCGGTTCTGAGTCAGATCGCGGTTCTGATTCGGATCGCGGTTCTGAGTCGGATCGCGCTTTACCTTGGATCGCGGTCTACCTTGGATCGCGTTCAGCCTTGGATCGCGGTTCTGAGTCGGATCGCGCTTTACCTTGGATCGCGATCGATCCTGGGTGTGTGGTCCACATAACTTGGATCGCGATCTCCACTCCACGAAATTTGTTTATCCGCTCTTCCACAAAGAAGACCTGACGAACGAAGACTCGATGAACTAAACTTTTGATTGCGTAAGAATCGACAAACGAAGACCTGGCGAACGAAGACAAGATGAACAAAGACCTGATGAACGAAGACTCGATGACCTAAGCCTCGATGCCCTACGAATCAATTTACGAAGCCCTGAGCGAAGACTCGACGAACGAAGCGTCAGCAAGATAATACTCGACAAACGAAGACTCAATAAACGAAGACTAACTGAGTAAAGACTCGACAAACGAAGACTCAATGCAAGGTTCCAAGATTCAAATGAGGGTCACCAGGGACAGGGTTTCCAGTACGCGGGGACAGGGGTGCCAGCTACCGGGGACAGGGTTTCCAGTAACCGGGGACAGGGTTTCCAGTACCGGGACAGGGTTTCCAGTAATCGGGACAGGGTTTCCAGTCAACAGGGACAGAGCACCGGGGACAGAGGTACCAGTAAATAGGGTTAGGGTTTCCAGTAACGGGGGCAGGCTATCGATTACCGGGGACAGTGGTACCAGCTACCGGGGACAGTGGTACCCTACCGGGAACAGGGGTACCAGCTACCGGGGACAGGGTTTCCAGTAACCGGGGACAGGGTTTTCAGTACCCGGGGACAGGGTTTCCAGTACGCGGGGACAGGAGTGCCAGCTACCGGGGACAGGGTGCCAGTTACCGGGGACGGGGTTTTCAGTCGCCAGGGACAGGGGTACCAGTCACCGGGGACAGGGGTACCGAAGGTTCAGGGTCCTGGAGTCACTTGGAGAAGTGCCAAGTTGCCCTACAGTGCAGAGCCGGCACAAGTCCAAGAACCCGAAGGTCCAGTGCCTCGAGGGCATCCACGTTCCCAAGGTGGACCAGGACTCAAGGTGAACCATGATCCAAGGTGGACCACAACCCAAGGTGGAACAGGCCTCAAGAAGGTCCCGGCACTCAAGGTGGAACAGGATGACTCATGGTGACCGGTGGACCCAGGCGACAGGTGGACCCAGGTGACCAGTGGACCCTAGGTGACCGGTGGACCCAGGTGACAGGTGGAACCAGATGACCGGTAGACCCAGGTGACCGGCGGACCTAGGTGACCGGTGGACCCTAGGTGAACGGTGGACCCCATGTGACAGGTGGACTTTAGGTTATAAAAGGTAAAAGGCTTCGTTAAAGTGCAGAGCTGGTACAAGTCCCATGTCCTAAAAGAGCCAGTTGATCGTCCACAAGTTGACATGTGGTGTCATCTAGAGCGAAGGGTAAGGTTAGGCAAGAAAAAAAGCATACAGAGAACAAGAAAAATAAACACACTCGAATTTGCATTACACGTGGCAGCTTTAAGCGCCCCTTCCAAGCTTCTCCGTCACCTCACCTATTCCGAGCGAGATACCCTTTGGCCCACCGACGTCAGGTGAGGCGACGGCTCAAGCTACGCAAGTTGAACCTCAGGATAGTTGGCCTGAGGTGTCAAGTAAGTGTCAAGACTCGAGTGCGAACTTGTTTCGATCTACCCACCTGTTACGGGGAAGGGATTTATTTTGGCCCCCCCCCCCCCCGTTGAAGACAGTCGTGTGGTAAGACTCAAGCTCGAACGAAACCCAGGAAGTATTTTGGCCTGTGGGTTCGTAGCCATTCAAGACCCGCTATATGAAGCGGTTTCTCTACGGGGAACAAGAAAAGGGGTCGAAAGACCAAGAACAGTTAGCCACCGAAAGGGGTACATAGTACCAGGTGCATCGCTCTCGACCAAGTCGATTGAGCCCAAGAAACCCGGTCCCAAGTGAAGTATATCCACTCGGGGACCACCAAGTCCCTCTATACAAGACCAAGTTTCGAAGTCTTCTGCGTCAACCGAGGAGCAAGACCAGCCAAGCCGACGGGTACACAAGGTAAGACCCAAGGTTAACACGACACGGTATCGGGGTACCCCCTCCGTAAGTCGACAGTCCGGCGCTGTGTGTGTTGTGGTTCTCTCACGTCGTTTGAGAATCCACTCCACCACAAAGACTCGATGATCGCAGACTCGACAAACGAAGACTCAATGAACGAAGACAAACGAGCTAAGACTCGATGAACGAAGACCTGACGAACGAAGACCCGATGACCTAAGCCTTGATGCCCTACGAATCAATTTACGAAGCCCTGACGAGCGAAGACTCGACGAACGAAGCGTCAACGAGATTATACTCGACAAACGAAGACTCAATGAACAAAGCCTAAACGAGTTAAGACTCGACACGATAAGACTTGATGAACGAAGACCTGACGAACGAAGACTTGATGATTGCAGACTCGACAAACGAAGATTTGATGAACGAAGACCTGACGAACAAAGACTCGACAAACGAAGACTTAATGAACGAAGAAAAACGAGCTAAGACTCGACATGATAATACTTGATAAACGAAGACCTGACGAACGAAGACTCGATGAAGTAAGTTTTGATGGTCTAAGAATCAATTAACGCAGACCTGACGAGCGAAGACTCGATGAACGAATTATTGACGACGGGAAATGGTGGGTGACCATCAGCTCGCCTGGATAATATTAGATCAGAATAATGCATATACCCGTTGGTACACCTTTCGAAGTTGAAGCTGTTCCGGCAATATTTCGACAGACTAAATACGGTGTTGGTGGTGGAAGAAAGAGATCGGGTGGATTTTGACAAAGCCCTGTTACCAGAGGATAGTTGTGTGGTGAAGTGCCAGGGGTAATCAGAGCTTCAAGAAAATGGGAACAGAGAGCAAAAGACTTTCTGGTCGCTCCCCCGAGGGAGTGACCACGTCACGGCCTCGCAGATCTACAGCCTCACACCAGGCCCCAGCCTTATTAAGAATATAAGGACCCAGACGTGCGGAGCCAGCACAGGCCCCAGGCCCAGGGATACAGGGTAATAGGGTAACAGGCCCAGGGTACCGGGGTAACAGGGTACCGGGATACCGGGGCCCAGGGCCCAATGCCCGAGGGTGCAGAATCGGTACACGGAATATTAAAGATTGCAGAAACCACAGGTACCAAGGAGCCAATTCTTCCTCCAAGAGTCGACACGTGGCACTATCCAGATCAAAGGGTTAGGGTTAGGCAAGAAAAACATACAAAGTATAAGATAAATAAACACACTCGAATTTGCTTTACACGTGGCAGCTCCAAGCGCCTCCTCTTAGCTTCTACGTCGCTCCACCTCTTCCGGGCGGGATATCCTTTGGCCCCCCGACGTCAGCAGGTGGTAGACGGCTCAAGCAACGCAAGTTGAACCTCAGAATAGCTGTCCTGAGGTGTCAAAAAACATCCAACACCCGCTACAGGAAGCGATTTCCCTATGGGGAAGAACACAAAGGGGTTCAAGGACCAAGAACAGTCAGCCACCAAAGGGGTACATAGTACCAGGTGCATTGCTCTCGACTAAGTCGATCGAGTTGAAGAAACCCGGTCCCTAGTGAAGCATATTCACTCGAGGACCATTAAGTCCAAGTCTTATACACATACCAAGTCTTTAAGTCTTCTGCGTCAACCGAGAGCAAGACCAGCCAAGCCGGCGGTACACAAGGTAAGACCTATGTTAACACGACACGGTATTGGGGTACCCCCTCCGTAAGTCGGCAGTCCGGCGCTGTGTGTGTTGTGGTTCTCCTACGTTGTTTGAGAATTCACTCCACCAAAAAACTAAACGGATTTCGTGTAACTATTGGCCCGTTACATAAGTTCTTGAGATTCGAAGAAATTGATGACTTGTCTCTTGATTTGAAAATCGAATGACGTAATGGTGTTATACAATTTCGTAATGAAAATCACAGTGCACCATAACTATACTTAATTTGAAAAGAGACGCCCTCGATTTGAATTTTTGGTATAGATACGACATTTCAGTCATATACAGATCACATGACACAATTAACTTTAACAAAATAGTTTTTAGCCAACCACAGTGCCCCAATATCAGTAGTTTAATATGCATTTGTACTTTTAAAATCAATGTCTCAATAAGACTGCTTAATTTCTTGTACACCACACGAAAACAAAAGAAAGAAATCTACAGAAAAATACGTGGAGGAGAGTCAATTGATCCCCTCAGTAGGGAATTTCCAAGCCAAAAAGAAGAGGGATCAAGAAAGTCGCCATGGCCCCCGCCGCAGAAGACGTGCTTGGTGAACTATACGGCTGGGATTCGGTAATTGAAGATGACTCGTCTCTGTCCGCAAATGACCCACAACGTGATGAAGACAAGACAGAGGACGCCTTTGAACAGATTATTCACACGGCCAGTGGGGATGCCAGCGACATTGTGCTGAGTCTTGCAGCGCAATTGCTTCATAAGCACTTTTTTCGCTTCCCACACGTCCAGCTCAACGTAGTAGAGGTCCTTCTAAAGCTCTGTGGACCTCAGCGGTCGCAAGCCGTGCGTATTCACACGCTTCGTGCGCTGTTACAGATCACCAAGACGCCCCCAGCTGCTGTTGCTGCGTCGACACCCACATCTGCGGCTTCTATTGCACGTAAGAACACGCGTACGTGGCTACAACACATTAATGAGGCCGTGCAGACGATGCTGGACACGGAGAAGTCGTCGGTTATTTTGCGTCAAGTGACGCCACTGCGCCAAGCGCTCGAGGAGCGACTACAGCCAGAGAATGAGACGCAATTAAATGAGAACAAGATGATTTACAATGGTGACATGGAGGACGAAAGAGAGAGCAACATGGAACCGGGCGAGATGTTGCCGTCGGACCGCAATTTGAAAAAGCCACGAGACGAAATGGAAGAGACAGGAGACAAAGAAGACGATGAACGGGAGCCAAAGAAGACCAAATACGATGATGATACGAGACCAATGTCTTCTTCTTATAAGGAAGGAAAGATTGTACAGCTTAATCGTGACTCCAGTAATGGTGATATGTCGCTAGAATCTTGGAAGAAACCGTCATTTGATGGCCGATCGGCTGAAAATGAAGGAAGACGCCCGAAGATTAATGCGTTCTCGCCGCGTAACTGTCCGCCATGTCCTTATTTGTTCTTGGGTAGTGTGCCCCGTCATACACCTAGTACAGAAGTTGTTGAGTTCTTGGCTCCCGTGTGGCCAGCGATTGACAGCATGAGTGTGCAGATTAAACAGCCAGACAACAATGCGACGGCTTATGCGTTTGTAAGCATGCCATCCATTGAGCTTGCGCGCGAAGCTATTCACTATGTTGTCGCGAACAAGTTTCGTGGCCGCGTGTTCTTGAATGCAAACTTTGCTCGTGGACCACCGGTGGATACGGTGCTCTTTGTGGAGCGAACGGGTGAAGATGTGAAAATGGAGGACAAGGGAGCTGTTCGTGAGTTTGACTTTTCCAAGTGTGACCCGGAAGTTTGGGATGTGCTGTGTCAGCAGCTGGAGCGTTTTGGTCCATTGTCGCACGCAGAGAACGGTTGCGTGCGCTTTCGTAGCTCGGATCATGCCAAGGCAGCGATTCGTAAGCAGCTTTTTACTGTGATGGGATACGAGATTTACCCTGTGTACGACACGAAAGAACAGTTTGCGATTGATTCGACGCGTCGTGGACCAAAAGCACACAACAAGAAGGGATTTACTCTGAAGTCGGGACGACTCGGTAAGATTTGTGCAGAGTGGCGTTATTTGGTACCGACGTGGTAATTTTCTGATTTGCATTTGCCTGTTCGAAACTTTCGTGTAGTTGGAGGAGATTCAGATTATCGCGGCAGTAAGAATCACCACTATAAGGAAGACGCTGACTTCATGGTTGGTTCGAATGGACGTCATGAACGCGATCGAGTTATGTCAATGACGTACGGTGAAAGCAGTCATAGCCCCCTTCGTAGCGATCATGAGAGCGCTCGTGGGCGCTCGCGTCCCCACTCACCCAAGCCTCGCAATGTTGATGATCGCTACGATATACCTATGGGCGGGTTCTCGAAGGACCGACGTCCGCCTCACTTGCGTTCTAGGTCCCCTGTGTCCTTGATGAAGAATCCACTTTTGCACGAAAGTGGATATGGTCCACCGACAGACAAGGAAAATCGTCGTGAATTTCGTAGTGGTAAGTACAGCCGTCGTTCACCGTCTCCGATGGATGTCAAAGGTCATGAGAGCGCGGCCCATATTGAACTGCGCGGGCGACCCCGTGAGCGTGAAGGTTCTTGGATGGGCCCACGTTCCACTGGTGAATCGCGTGAGCGTCTTGAATCTCGAGAGGAGGGTCGAGGACATAGCAACTTTCGCAGTGCTAGTCCTTCTCCATCCCCTCCACAACGTAGCCGGAAAGAGGGTCGTGGAATGCAGCGTTCAGGTGACTACCGACGTGGTGGTGACTCCATTGAAGGTCGTCGTCAAATCTACCGAGAACCTCTGCGGGAGGATCGTGGTAGGATGCATCCGCCAGTTCTTTCCGACGGTGTTCTGGATTTACCTCGTAGCCGTAGCCGCAGCCTACAACGGGTTGGGAAATACGCGACTGGATCATCCAAAAGTCGACCTCGGTCACGCTCGCGGTCGCCTCAGCATGATGTGAGGATGGAAAGTAGTTTAACTGTACGGTCTAGCCGATACCGGTCAGTTGGGAACCAGCCTTCTGAAGAACGCCCACGCGTTGCGGATGATCGCTCTATAGCGGAAGTTGCTCGCGACGAACAGCAGGAGCGTCAGCGATTTTTCGAACAACAGCAGCAGCAAGGTCGTCGTGACTTGCACGATGCTGATTTGAGTCGCTATGGTGCAGGTCGTGGAGGCGGGCGAAGTGGTGGCCGCGGTCGTGGTCGTGGTCGTGGTGATCGATATCACGTGCCACAGGCTTACAGAGGCGGTCGAAGCGGGGCAATGTACCATCATGACTTACCGCCACCCAAGGGTCGTTCACCTTCCCCATTGCCGCCTTCCATTCATCATCGCTCAGTATCCCCACCGCCGCACGCTCGCCCGCGCTCATCTTCTCCTGTCCCACCTTCCCAGCAGCAGCGCGAACTTTATGGCCGTGGACGTCGTGGAGAGTATGCACCGCGTGGTCGCGAATCTGGCTACTCACCGCCGCCATCACCTTTACATCCAGGTTCTTACGGAATGGGACCTGCGGGTCCGTCCGACCGTCACGATTATGACCCGGAGATTGACAGCCGTATGGATCATGGGCCTAACCGTCATCAGCACCGTCACCACTCGCGTCACGATCGAAGTCGGGACGACAAAGGTCATCGCAGTCACCGTGAGAAACGAGAGAAGCGTTTGTCTCGCCCGGAACGATCGATGACCCCGTCACCAATTCGTGAAGAAGACACTTCTGGATCCAGTGGGAGGAAGTCAGGACATTCTCCGCATCGATCTTTCAACCGCCGTTCTGAAGGTGGCAACCAAGCTGAAGAAGCGTCTGGAAATGATAAGCAAACTCGGTCGAAGAATGAAGATGATTCGCAACCTCAGGAGAAGGAGGTGAAGAATGGAGGAGCACGCTTGGCGCGCGACGAGTTGTTCGCGGGCATGGATGATTTGACCGTGGACTACGAAGAAGACGACGAGTAAGGCAGATGTATTGTGAGGTGGGCACGTGAGGCAAATATGACAGGAAGTTGTGACGTCGTTGGTTGGAAATGCATTCATTAAATTGAATGGGGGGAACCCGATCAAATTGTGAGCAAGTGGTCGCACACGAAGGAGCCAGTGTGACGTATACTACTTGATTTGAGCTCCCGCTCCCGATATTTACGAAGCGGACGCTGGAAGAAACCTTCATTGCTTTGTAATACGTGCGTATTTGCTTGATGCTTTGGCTTTAATTTTGTCCGCGCATCTCTCTTTTGTTTGAACCCATCGATGAACGTTCACAAGTTCTAAAAGTATAGAAGTATGAGATGACGCAAACCGAAAGGCGAAGTTCTTCCAGTGAGTTTGAGCAGCGGTTCAGCACTTCATGCATGATTTTGATTTTGTGAAATGTGAAAGTGCTATCGCTACTATCGCGACGGTTGGCTTGAAATCATCCTTTCGCTAAGTTGTTTCCATTTTGGTCAAAGCTCAAGGCGCAAACGTGTATTTGCAAGAACAGATATGCCACTTTATCTGCAATGGCTTATCTTGATTCTTCTTTCCGATGGCTTTGGCAACTACCGACTCGCCTTTCGAGCGCGGACCGCACTTTATACTCACTACCCTTTATCCTTATTTATCGTCGACGCGCTATCGCAACGATTGAGCAACTAATTTATGATGAGGCGCTGCCATTGTTTTAGCTGCGCACTTTGAACCCTACGTTGGCCCAAATTGAACACCGCCTGAAGTCTTACTTGCTTACAAGATTCGTGGAGTTTTTTCAGCATGGCCAGTGTCGACAACATTACACCTACTAACATAGACATACTGTACTATGTTGGAGTGCAAGGACTAAATCATGGAGTTGCATTGATTCTAGTGCGGCTCGACGAATTTGCAAGTTATCATGTTCGTAACGTCGAGTTTATGATACGACGATAAGGTGGTGTAAGTGTTTGTCTACGGCACGGCTTTTATATATTTTCATTGCAGCAATTGAATTGCACTACTAGACGGCATTGAGTGCGTTGAATTATGAAAATCTGCGATTTGTAAAGTGAACTCAAGGAAATGGAGGGTTAAAATCAATGCAGTTGCTAGAATTTATTTGGAGCTGATCCGCATTATCACGGACTTAGTGACGCAAGACATTTTGGCGGATTTTGTTCATCATGATTGTTAATCCGATATGCAAGGGTATCATTGAAAACAGTGAGAAAGAAACAGAAACTAGATACAGTCTTTGAAAAGAGACGTATAAACGCTGGAGATAAAGTCGTTGTAATCATGGCATTGCGGCAAAGCACACGGGATTGATATTTCTGGCGTTGAGTGGTCTTATGAAATTTCTTGGATGTGTGAGACAATAAGGACAGCATGTCTATCGACATTTGCCACTGGTGGTCCTACTTGACAGCCAGGCACCGGTGATCATATTCTCGACCGACATTAGCGCTGGTTGGTACGATCTCAGCAGGTTTTCTATAAGCGAAAAATAGAGCC
Source organism: Peronospora farinosa (assembly GCA_947646735.1). Taxonomy (NCBI): domain Eukaryota; phylum Oomycota; class Peronosporomycetes; order Peronosporales; family Peronosporaceae; genus Peronospora; species Peronospora farinosa. The sequence goes on along the minus strand of CANTFK010000072.1, from coordinate 522,811 downwards.
CTCGCCAGTGCGAAAGCCTGGAGAAGGATGAAGTAATTCAGCTTTAACGTCGCCATGATGTTCTGCCCAGGTGAATTTTCCGGTTTTAGGTCGAACAGGCCACGAGGCCGGCAACACATTACGGTAGCATGCTGCGCCGATGCCCACCACCCCACTCACCGACAAGAGCTTTAAATTAGTCGCTGACAAAAGAATTGACCGATGCTACGACGCAGCCACTCACTCAGGGATATTAATGATTTCGAGTGCATCTGCTTCGAGCAATATCGATGCTGGACTTCAGTGGAGAGCGATTGTGTGGACAAGATTAGTCTATTCGCTTTTACGACGCGGATGTGTGCAAAGAGTCTATAGCAAAGTGATAGTGACTACTACAGCAACATTCTTCGTTTCGTACGAGAAGATAGATTGCAAAGTACCAATAAGTCGGCCTGCCTGACGACGGATCGGTTGAGTAGGTGAACACGCAGTAGCTCTAAAAGGCACTGCCTAGATTGTTCGAGTGTCGCTGTGTGGTCGCCCGAAGGAAGAAGCGGCGCGTTGGTCGGACGAATCACATCTTCCTCATGATGACACTACTATATGCTATACACTTCTAAACGAATGCAGGCAAAGCGACAGACTGCAAAGCGTGAAAAAGCATCGTTACTTTGTGCTATAAGGATCAGGGTAGGTGACGGAGGAACAGACAAAGTCGTTGGTTTTGTTTTCCTGTATGGGTAGCACGGTCCTAATTGCCCATAAGCTCTTGGATGTCAGCACGACTTTGCTCCTTTGCTGGTAGCTTTTGGAAGCGCACGTCCATCTCTTCGACACGCCCTACTTTTTTGAGCGCGTCCAGTTCCGGCGCGACATCGAGCGGCCTCACAGCGTTACCTATTGCGCGATGAACCTCATAGAGATACAGCACTGACGGGTACTGCTCATAGTCCTGCAAAATTGTCACCACTTCACGGCGCGCCGTGTCCGTTAGTGGCAGCACCGCGTAGGCTTCAATGGCTTCGGCGAAGCGTCCTCGGAAGCAAAAGTCCTTGACGATACCGAGAGCCACATACATAGGAATCAATTGCCACTCCTTGTTCTCTATCAAGATAGTACCCCCTTTGTCCTTGTGTAGGCCATTGTCGTCCTTCCTCCTAGTAACTTCCTCGTCTCCTTTCTCCTCCTGTTCTTCATCATCTTCATCCTCGTCTCCTTTTTCTTCTTTTTCTTCTTTTCCTGCAACTTTCTCCCTAGCAGCAACACGAGCGTCTCTGTGGCTCTTGTATGCAAGTAAATACGATCGCAATGGAGCTCCCGATAGAAAAAATTGACGCTGGAAATACTGTTGCCATACAGCACCTTGGGCCATGTTGGCGTGCGGTTCGAGAGCAGAAAACACGGCGTCGGCTGCCTGTGGGTTGTCCTTGAGTTGCTGAAAACACCATTGAACAAGAGGTGTGAGTCGATGTACCTTCTGCGAGGCGAACAATGCCTTGTACGGAAGCGGACGGAGCTTCTCGGCCGGGACCACACGCTGTACATCGTTGTGATCCACCAGCAGATATTCGAGCACACGCTGTGTCACAATGGGTGCAGATAATAGCTGATTATTCTCTCGATAAAGTGAGTCGAACTGGATGGTCGAAGTACTGACGCTGGAGAAGCAGCGACGACTAGTACGACGGAAGAGGAAGAGAGCCATGACGAAATGCCGATTAATGGTCAAAAGAGGCTGTTGTTCAAAAGTGGTACATACAAAAGTCAAGTCAACAATGCAGACACACACACCATCGACTGTAAAAGACGAGATCTCCTTTGTATGCTTTTAATGATCCTGCCTAGACGAATGAAGACTCGTCGACTGTCTTTCCTTGCTCCATGAAAGACGGTTCCATGTGATCTGAACAGCGCCGTTAAAAATGTCGAAAGAATGAAACTACCGAGAAGGGTCTTTGATGCTGTGCATGTGTCATGAAGTAAATTGTTGTAAGAGATTATTCATTTTTCAATTGGAAGGATGGAGTTTCCTGTCAAGACAAACTTTTTCCCGCAAGTGCGACTAACAACCGAGGAGCGACAACGTTATGTCGCTACTGGAGAGCAGAGTGCAAGGGCACTTCGTAGCTCCCTCACGACTCTTGTTTGGAAAAAAACCATGGAAAAGGACGGAGTGACCTACGCACAAGCACACTACAGTGAAGGCAGCAGTCTTTACTCCCCGTCAGTAGCAACTGAAGCAGCAAAAAAAGCCAAAAATGAGTCGGAAGCAACCGCGTCGGCGTGTTTGATCATGAGTGCAACGACTTTTGCAGCTGGAACCATCGGTGAGGCCCTAGAGGCGTTGGCGTCGCCTGTCACAGAGGACTATCGGCGCGTTATGCATTTCCTGTACGGGTCCTCCTTCATCGATGGGGTATGCTTGCACACAATTACAGGAAAAGACTCCGACAACAGTGATAATAACGCAAAATACAATTCACAGGCTTTCACAGCTGTGAAGTGGGCAGCCTTTGACGACGGCAAGGCGTTCAATGCAGGAGCAGGATCTCCTGCTGGTACAGATTATTGCTTCCTCGAGCACTCAGGCATACATTGCAGTGAAAGGGGCATTCATAGTGTTGCCATTGGTAGTGGAACCGACCTGTTTGGCTTTAGCATTCAGGAATCCATCGTACGGGATCGTGAGGTGCCTTCACTTCCTGGGGCCGGACTAGTCCGAGGCCATCTTCATCGAACCGGCATCCTCATCTTGCCCACGGATCGTCCCGATGTGATACAGATTACTTTTATCTTTCAGACGCGCATAGCGAAAGGCACTATGAGCGATGGCAGCGGACCCCTAGCAAGTTCCGGAAAGGCCAGTGTTCTGGCTTTAGCTCGACAAATGCGTCGACGAGTGGCCGCAGTCGGAAGGTTGTACCTTCTATTGGAGCGGCGTCGGCTTAGCAAGCTCAAGCATGTACCACGAGCCGACTGGGTGCCCGATGACGCCCGCAAGATCTGTGCTGTGTGCGTGAAACCTTTTGCGCTGAGACGGCGAAAGCACCATTGTCGTCACTGCGGAGAGGTCGTGTGCTCGTCGTGTGCTCCTGCGCGCGATGTCGACCTCAATACCGCTACTCCCTCTTCTACCACTGTTCGTATTTGCACAGCATGCGTGGTGCAATCACGAACCGGAGCTCAAGGTCATGGTAACTACGACATATTTGTGCATCGCCTGAGAGATACAGGACCCACGCCGACATTTCGATCCTTGACAAATTCAGCAGGGTGCCTAACGCTTGCCGACAACAACAGCGCCGAGGCTGAAACCCGAAGGAAATCGATGTCATCCCGGAGCAGCATGTTTTCCATTTCAAGCGACTCACAGATCTCCGCTCGACTCACAGACGCGGACTACGCAGACGGATCCATAAGCTTCTATGACTATGGAAACGATCACATTGACGCGTCGTCGAGCACTTCTAGCATCGATTCGCTGAGCAGGTCTAGCATCGATTCGCTGAGTGATTTGGACGCCCTTGACAGCTTGGCAAGCTCTCCTCGTTCCAACCAGGACGAGATCGACTGTCAATACTGGCGGTACGGTCGTAGTAGTCAATGGAGCGATTGTGGCCGGCCTGATGCTCGTTCAACATTACCGACGTCTACCAGCAATTTGGGAAACCCCGAGTCACCTACCAAACTACTCGAGCGAATCCGAGGAATGAAGTCTGACTTATTTACACTGGCAACGTCGTACCGGCATTTCAGTGATGCCAGCAACTTTAGCATCGGCAGCAGTTTTGTCAACTCCTGCGTCGACGAAGAAGACGTTGCAGTGTGTCGCATGACTTGGTCTGCTCCCCTTAGTCTGGAATTTAAACACGAAGACAGCAGGCAACGGACAAGAAGTAGTTATTGCGAAGGCACTGAGGAGGCAACGAACGTCGACTTTATCAACAGCAGCGAGCAATTCACGCTGCTCTGTCCAGAGACGCTCAGTCGGCAGTGGCGCACACGCACTAGCAGCCAAGTACATCAGGATGCTGGTGAGAAATTCGACCTTAGCTTGAGTCTATCGAGCATGTCGTTTGTATCGACATTGTCTAATTTGACGATACTTGGTGATGAAGAAGACCTGGAACGCCGCGAGTCACGAGAGTCGAAGAGCGCTAAAGTCAGCGAGAATCAAGTGGAGCTACAGGTGCTACAGCATCAGTTTGAGGGACTAAATCGATCGCTGACGACTGCAACGTCGCAACTCGACAGCTTTTACACGTGTGAGGTGTCCTATCAACCGTGTCCAGTGCTGGTAGATCCGGTAGCTGCAAGACATCAAGCCATGTACAAGTTGCTGATGGAAGAACTGCATGAAATTATAGGACTGCCATGTCCAGGCCACAAGTACTAGACAAAAGTATCTTTTCATGTTGCAAGAAATGTAAAAAAGTGACATGAGCCTATTGAGTCATATTTAGAATTTGGACATCGTGGACAAACAGCCCCAAAACGTGGAACATATTTGTCCTTTTTTGCGTAAAAAGTACAAGCACAAACGTCATGACCAGGTACTACTCACTGCCATTTACATAAAACAGTGTGCAAAAGTGTAAATACTTATAAATTTGGATAAAAGATTCAGTAAAACAGACCGACAATAATTACACATGTTCGTACGGTACCGGATGCTCCATGGTGGACGCCAGTCACCTCGTGGCTCTTTTGTCACCCCAAGACGATATCGATGGTTTTGCCACTTTGAGAATACCACCTCCTACTTACTGTATATATCTACTATTTTGTGAAATCTACTACACTCATACAACAACACTCTGTAAACTTGTCACACTTAAGAAGCACACAACTTACAAAACGTAGTAAACAAGCGAGTGGAGCTAGCTGTCAGGACGTGTTCAGTCCGATCTATCTTCTTAACAGCTCCGTAAGTACCTAAGACGGTGCTCTATCGACCAAAAGACAATAGATTAATATACAGATACGAGGTACATACACGCAGTACGTCTAGCAAAGAAGGTTACGCCAGAGCAGAGCACGAAACGTCGTGAGGCGGACCACCAATACATGAGGTCAATTATCGCAGTGTATGGACTTCTTACGGCTTCATTCCAAAGCGCTATCGGCTTTACGGTCGTGCACTCTGGCTGTGAAGGACTGGAAGAGCAGTCTGTACGTGTCGTAGGCGTGGTAGGAATTTTCTGTGTGCCATTGCGGCCATGTGAAGGATCAGTGAACAGCGGAACCAATGAACCGCTTGCTTGTCCTCGGGAAGGCCAGCGAGATGTCTTTGGGGAGGTGGAATTGATGACGGACAGTTGCTGTGCTGTGGTGGACAGCGTTAGCGGTGCACTGGGTTGTGTCTTAGCAGGAGCTGAGGAACGAAAGTCGGTATGTCTACCGTCTGCAAATTGGCGGCGGGAAAGAGATTCTTTTCGTTTGAGTCGACGGAGAAAGAGAATGCAGAATGTAGCGGATTCATTATCTCCTGCAGGTTCAACGGGGGTGACGCCAGCTCCCGTAATTGAAACAGATCCCTCAGTAGCTACAACAACACCTTTAGCAGCAGCCACAACTCCAGTGGCTATGACGACATTAATTCCAATGGCTATGACGACATTAACTCCGGTTGAATATTCGGCCACAGAAGCTTCAGCTACTCCAGTAGTTTCCTCATCCGTTCCAGTAAATTCCCCATCCGTTCCAGTAAATTCCTCTTCTGGTCCAGTAGCTTCCACTTCAGCCCCATTTGCAACAGCTACGACAGTTGCGGTTCATGTTCCTTCTTCGGTAGTTCCAGTCTCGACGGCTAAAACGGAAATTTCGACAATTGATACGGCTGCCTCTGATACTCTCTCCGAGTCAAGTTCGTCTAGTGGATCGGGACCTACGTATTCACCTTTTGTTGTGATACCGACGCCTCTGACACCGACTCCACTATGTACGATGGGCTCCGATTGCAACGACAATGGTGGATTGGTACTGGAAGTCTCATCAGCAGATACTTCTGGACCGGGGTCCGCAGCCGATGGATCACTGAGACCACCAACACCTACTTCTGTACCGAGATCCGCAGCCGATGGATCACTGAGACCACCAACACCTACTTCTGTACCGGGGTCCGCATTCGATGGATCACTGAGACCACCAACACCTACTTCTGTACCGGGGTCCGCAGCCGATGGATTACTGAGACCACCAACACCTACTTCTGTACCGGCAGCTGATGTTGAAATCAGTGAGTCAGCAGGCTCATTGACGGGGTCAACATCTTTGTCAAATGGAAGCATCCCAATTGGTACAATGGGAAATTCTTCGGAGATGAGATCAACCTCAACAGGATCAGTAGCAACCTTAATCGATGAAGGCACAGGTGCAAGCCTTAATGTCAGCTTGGCATCGTCACCAGAGACTGCATCCTCAAATTCAAGTTCCAACTTGGGAAGTGATGAGCCCAGTGATTCAGGTTCAATAGCCGTCAACTCGGTGAAGAATGGAAGTCTCGATAACTTGAGCAATAGTAACGCAGAGTCAAGTACGAAGGACAATGTGGTACCGAAGCCGTCGCTGTCACGTTCGTCTTCGTCAATATTAGCGCCAGCCAGCCATTCTTTGGAGATCGAGCGTCTCACTCCCGTGCCTATCGTGTCTCCATGGTCGAAAGGTGTTCTACAGTTATCACCTATCACGGATGATGATAATGAGAACAGTGTGAACCCGCCACCGTCTACTGATGGTGGTTTGCCTCCAGTAAATGGTATACACACGGACGAAAGCAACGCACTAGGCCTAAACGTGATACTGTTTATTACTGTGGGGAGTGTCGTGGCGGTAGCTTTGATATTCGGGGTTTTCTATCTTCGCCCAAAGCGGGCCATCACCCATGAGTTGCTAACTCCCGAGCCTCCGCGACCGATGGATCGCACTGGTGCATATCCATACGATCATTCTCTAGAGCTGGAATCTACTGGTCCGTACGATGCCTCAAACACGCCACGGGGGTCGATATAATCCACACATCTACTAGTACCAGTATTTTTGAAAACATAATAGATTAGGGAAAGGATACAGCTACTTCGAAGCATTATAAATAGCAAGATACCAAGAGGAAAACACTCTGTTGAGTACACAGATCGGCAAAAGATGTTTTATTAGTTGAGCGACGCTGTGTCTCTCTTTCATGAGACAACAAAAGTATTCTGTTAGTAATACACAATGCCAGTGGTCCTCTGAATCTCACAAAAACCTACAACAATAATCATGGACCACAAGCACATGGTAAAACAATCAATGAATAGACAACAAAAAGCTCAAAAGATACGCAGAAACGTACGGCGCTTAAAGAAATCGTAGCTTGAAGCCGCATCAAAATCAGAATTCTCCACAACAAAGCTGTCGCGATACTGTACCTGTATCTCCTTGGATCGGTCCAGCATAGTGCTCACATGCTGACGAAAATCCACTATTGCCACTTCGAAACCTGTAATACTAGCCATGCTCTGGTCGGATGTACTAGCAGCAGTCCCACCAACTTGGTTACCAGAGTCAGCCACTACAGGGCACGCTACGTCGCCTACTACGATAACTTGCACTTCTTCCTTCAATTGTGAAAAACCTGCGTTCATCTCACTCCTTCGATTCGTAAATGAATATAAATTGCCTTCCGTTGCATTCTCACCATCCTGCGTAATAGATCCAGTGTCTTCCTTTGTAGTATGAAGCCGTTCGTTTTCCTGTTTCTCTTGATCTTGAAGTCGTTTGTGCTTTTTAACTGCTGCACGCTTCTGTTTCTGTTTCAATCTGTACTTTTGTCTCTGTTTTCGACGTGTTGCTGCTGCTTTTTCTAGTCCACCCTGTTTTGTTACCACGTCCTCCTCCGATGGCATCCCAGGCCAGTTCTCCCTGTCTATCTCCTCCGCATCTTCCCGCTGTCGTAGGTCACTATACCGCAGGAAAACAACATCATCCTCCGATCCACTCTGTGTCTCTTGACTGGATAAATCAGCTACAAATGACTCAGATGACAATGGCTCCTCAAGTACACCAACTGTCTTCTTCTTGATCCTAGCCAGTGTCTCGACTCCTTTCACAAAAGCCACCTCCTTATCCTCATTGCATTTGCTCGATTGTCTCGTTAACGGTAACGGCGTCGGCTGCACAGCCTTTGCCTTCCACAACATCTGTTTAAGCAACACTGGCTGTTGCTGTTGCTTGGAATACCGAGACTTGGGCTGATAGCGATAATCTACTAACGGTCTCTCGCCTCGGAGCACCTCCTGCTTGAGTTGCTTCGACTTTTCTTGTTTAGTGTCCGTTGATTGCCGCTGTTCTTTGTTCGTGGACACTGGAGCCTTGCGACGATAACGCAATGAGCCACTGGATGATATGGATGGAAACATTGGGCGGTCTGATGTTTTCTTCCTGACGAAGGATGATCAGTCAATAACGAGACTAAAAGGTTGGATCGTCTTCTGTGCTTTGAAGCATTTGGCGCGAAAAAAGCTCAGAAAGAAGACGATATACAAATCTCAAGTATACTACTTTTCTCGCTTTTTATGCAAAATGCGACATGAGACAACCGTATTGTTGTTCGATTCGCAGTAAAAATTGAAAATCATTTGACGTGATATTCTCGTTAGCTGAAATGGCTGTCCCGGTTTCAAATGCCGCTACTAAAAAGCAACAAATTAGCTACCAATTCAGCTCCACATCTCTTTTTTATGAGGTTTCTTAGTTCTCCTCCGTCAGCACATTGAGAACGACATTGAGGTCACCATTACTCTTCTCAAGAATGTCAATGATACGTGCCGGGCTGACATTTGGGAGAATACTGCTCACGATGGACAGCGGCTCGGCCCATTTGAGTTCAGCCTCAGAAAAGGCCACAGATGATGCGAGAGACGGCGTTTCTTCCGTCTCCTGAGCAGGTGGAGCCTTCTCCACTTGGACAGATGGAGCTTTTTCATCTTGAACAGATAAAAGTGGTCTCACCACCTCTGGCAGCTGCTGCATCTGCTCCGGCTCGGGAGTCACTACAGGGACTGCGACCGGTGCCATCGTTGCTTCTCCTGCCTTCTTCTCTGGGATGAAGCGATTGATCTGACCCACAAGACCCTGAGCAAAGCTGGAGAAACCTCCAACTGCAGTTTTGGGCGAGCAAGCGCTCTCTCTGGTCGCCTGCGTTACCGTCACGCTCGTATTGGCAGCCACACTGGAGGCGAACTGGGCGTCATGCTTGAGCTTCTCAAGTGTCACGGCCAGTGCCTGCATGAGCTGCTCCACGGACGCAATGAGAGGGTCCGCTACCTTCTCCTGGAACTCAGCTTGGCGCTTGGTAACGGCCGAGAATTTGAGCGACGGTACAGGCTCGTGGGTGTCCAAGAAGACACGCACGGCCTCCTGAAACTCGGCGTCCGTCGTTACGTTGACGCAATCACCCTCTGGGTCGCGGTATTGCACTACAAAGTCACCCACGGGCTGACGAAAGGTCTGCGACATGAGATGCGTGAGTTCTGCTAGTGAGAAACCTCGCAAGTCCACGCGCGTACGGTGAATGTCCCCGTTAAAGGCGATTTTAAGTGCCACTTGATGCGATGCCATTGTTACTCAGAGGTCTTTTGGAAGAATAGAGAAATGCCAACAAAACGAACGAGAGGTTAGGGACATTTGTTCTTACAGGTAGTAGAACAGGTAGAATTCTACCATCTTTGGTACAAACCTTTAATGTGCTCTTTATAAACAGCTGATCGGGTTTTTCTATATTTGAATGTCAACATTCTCTGAATTTTATATCCGGATTGCATGTTCCCGTGGTACTGTAAACGATTAGGGCTAATCTACAATACCGCTGTAGTACATTTGATACCGATATTTTCAAATATAGTATTTAAATCTTATACGATACTAAATACATACAAGAACTTGATATTCTTTCGGCTGCAATTTTTATCAGTTAAGGTGACAATTAAAATAGTAATTATCGTGATTTTTTCAGCAGGTAACAGAAGGTATCAGTTAAGGCAGTATCATTATTGACATGTGCTTTGCGTTACTTTGTAAGAATGATATTGCCGCGTGAGGCTGGAGGATTTGATGAACAAGGCCGAAGCTCTGGTAATTTGTAACTCTACAACAACTCAACCAATTGACCCCCACCATTTCATTGACTATACATTGCTGTTTTCCTCGTTGTGTGTGTTGCTTGTAAGTTAGTCGTAAAAGTCAACAGGATGACGCGGAGCATCGCTTTGCTTCAACTCTTTTTGTACCTGGCGCTCACCCGAAACATCCATCATGTGCTGGTCGTCTTCCTCGCGGTCTCGCGTCACAGCCTCCTTATCTTCTTGAATACTTGCTGATGGAGGTGCAAGCGTAAACGGGACGCTAGGGACAGCCTCGAGCTGACGCAGATTCTCGTGAATTGAACGCTTGATATCGTCAAGGTAAGCGGGTGTGTTAAGATTTTCCATATTGCTCACGGGCAAGTGAAGGCGGTATTCAGGCCCATAGTATTCGAAGTAGTCATTGTAAGGCATCGCGTCCGGGATATCGACACCCACTAGTAATGACGCCTCGTAGCACCAGGCACGCGCAACATTGCGTAGTGTGTAACCTCCACCACCAACAACTAAGGTGGGGATATTGAAGCTTTTCACGTAAGCCACGCAGTCGGCATGGCCCTTGGCCGACAGATTGAAGCTTCCAAGCCGGTCGCCAGACAATGAGTCTGTACCACATTGAAGCAACACGGCACCCGGTGCAAAGTGCTCCATTACCTTAGCAATGACACTGCGGAAAATGCCCGTAAAGCTTTCGTCATCCATGCCATCGCGGCAAGGAAAATTAACGGCGTAGTGCTTGCCGTCTCCGTAGCCAACGTCCTTGATATCGCCCGTACCGGGGAAGAATTCTCCGTACTTGTGGAACGAGCACGTCATGACTCGGTTGGTAGTGTAGAAAGCCTCTTCTACTCCATCGCCGTGATGGATATCAATATCGATATACAGAACCCGTTGATGGGTCTTCAGAAGTTCCAGGATACCGAGCACGCAGTCGTTCACGTAGCAAAAACCAGACGCCTCCGAGCGCTTGCCGTGGTGCAACCCACCCGAGTAATTAATGACAATGTCGGCAGAGCCCGCATTTAACTTGGCAGCGCCGCCGATCGAAGCCGACGCGTAAAGCTGGCAGAACTCAAAAAGGCCGTCAAAGACTGGACAATCTTCGCCCACATTAAAGCGCTGCAGCTGGCGCATATACTCGTGCATGTTGTCAGGTGTGATGAGACGTAGAAAGTGGATGTAGTCGTCCGAGTGGAAGCGGGTAAGCTCTGTCCAGTCCACGAGTCGAGGACGCTATCAAAGCACCATTAACAACGTTAGCCTCATATATATTACCTTAAAATAGAAGTAGCAGTGCAGAACGTACGTAGACTTCCATGTGTTTGGTCAGTCCGTAGTTAGTGATGAGATTATGCGCCATCCGCACACGATGAGGCTACAAAACAAGATAGAAATAGGTAAAGAGTAATGGTCAAAGAGAGTGTGATCTTCACCTAGTCCTAGTCATTGCATCACCTTCATAGGATGGTTCTGGCCGTAGTGGTAATTGCCGATCTCCGCTGTAAAACATAATAGAAGCAGAGCAATAGAGTTACAGGTCAGTTGAATAAACACGAACAAAGCTGAGGAAGAAGCGATATCATGAAAGTGAGCATACAGTCATAGAAGTAGGCAACACGGCGCTTGGTCGCGACGGTACCGCCACTAGTGAGCGCTACGGAGCTGCCATTGGCGCTCATGATACGTTGCGTGTTAATTCTCAGACTTTTACTACTGACAGATGTTGGGAACGTTGTTGACGTGGTACACGCAAGATGGCGTGGCAGACTCCATTTAATTCCGCAGCCAACCAAAAGGTGATCACATTCTCAGTTAAAAGCCGTCGAATCCATAGAGTGCCACTTTGAATCATGTCGGACAAGCCCGTGGCTGAACAAGATACAATGGTGGAAGTAGATCAAAATAATGAACGTGATGTCCAGTCTGTAGAAGGAGCGACTGATCAGTTGGCGCAGCTTACGGTAGATCCAGCCGAAGAGGAAGAGGACAGTCTGGTCAACCTGCCCAAGAACGTGCTGCTGCGTCTGGACGCGTTGCGCAAGCTTCAGGAGGCTCAGGGTGAAGTAGAAGAGGAGTTTGAGAAGGAGCGCAAGGTACTTGAGCTTAAGTACGAACGATTGTACCAACCGTTCTACCAACAACGCGCTGAGATCGTGTCAGGTACCAAAGAAGTAGAGGCTGTCACGGCCGCCACTGCTGAGCCTCAGGAGACCGACGTTGAAGACGAGGATAATGTAAAGGGAATCCCTGGTTTTTGGCTTCGTGCCTTTATGAACCACTCGGCACTTGCCGACCTCATTCAAGAGCGTGACTTGCCCGCGTTTGAGTTCCTTACGGACGTGCATTCGGTCAGCCACGACAACAACAATGGCTTCAAGCTCACGTTCGAATTTGCTGAAAATCCTTTCTTCTCCAACAAGACACTTGTCAAAGAGTACGATATCGGTGATGTTTCGGAGCTGGGCGAGGCTGTGTTACGCAACGTGAAGGGCACCGTCATCGAGTGGAAAGAGGGGCAGAACTTGTGTGAAGTAACCAAGAAAGTCAAGCAGCGTGCCAAGGGTGGAAAGGGTGAATCTCGTGTAGTGAGCCGCACGGAGCCTTGTGAGAGCTTTTTTCAGTTCTTCACTCCCGTGGAGATGCCGTCGGAGGAAGACGACGAAGATGTGAGTAACTGCGAGTATGCATTGCTTTTGGATTTGGAGTGCGATGACTAACTGTCAGTCTGTTGTTGTGGTTATTGTTATTGTAATAGAGTGAGATGATTATACGCCAAATGAGCGGCGACTTTGAGATTGGCTTTACAATCCACGAGACTATTATCCCACAGGCTCTACTCTGGTTTACTGGCGAGGCCGTGGAAGACGACTCGGACTATTTTGAAGAGGAGGAAGAAGACTACGAGGAGTCACTCTCCGGTGACGAAGCCCCCAAGCCTCGTCGAGGAAAGAAAAAGTTTCCCGCTCTGGATGGTGACGCCGACTCGATAGAGAAACCGCCTGAGTGTAAGAACCAGTGAGATGTTGCAAGATCCCATCGATAGTCCGAGACTATAACAATTGATATTTGTAGAGATCATACTCGACCATTACTATTTTTGAAAACATTTTGCTTATTTTGCGCAACCCTTACTCATCCCTGGAATAAGAGCTTGATTTTAGCTAAAAATCAGCTGTATATTGCTGAATTGTTGAAAAGAAAAAAATGGCTCCCAGTCCACTCTTTTTGTCAAAGTGGAAAAGCTGAGTCCGTTTTACTTGGATTGAGTATACTCATCTTCTTACTTTTCGTCTCGCACCATCGTCGACTACAAGCTAAGACAACTTCTACGTCATGTCAGACGCCTTCTCGTGCCGTGTAACGCGTGATTTGGGCCTCTTTGACTTCTTTCGCAGCCGTACCTTGTCTCTGAGTCGTCGCGAGTCTTGCAGCACATCTCATCCGTCTTCTAGAACGATTGGTAGCCAGCCTAAGCCCACGGGTCGCTTGTTCGAGTCGTCCGCTTCAATGCCGCCTTTACCAGCCTCTGGACCATCAGAAGCTTCGAACGCGGCCCCATCATCCTCTTCTACCGTTTCAATGCCTCCTCTTGAGTCTCTGAACTTTGTAGACACGACAATATCAGTGGAATCGTGCAGTAATGACCATTTAAGTGACGACGACAGTGACAGCAGCTCAGATGACGGTATTGGCTCGACTACCGACAGTAATCGCAAAAGCGTAGAAAGTGCAATCACTAAATACGAAGTGGTTCGTGAGCTTGGACGTGGTGCTACGGCCGTCGTCCAGCTGGGTCGACTCCGTGGTGGAGATGATTTGGTGGCTTTAAAGGTTTTTAAGACGTCATTACTCAAGAAAATGCGAGATGTAAAGCGTGTTGGTCGACGCATGGTAGTGTCTACTGCACTGGATAAGGTACAAGTGGAGATTGCTATTATGAAGAAGCTACATCACCCAAATTTGTTGAATCTATTGGAAGTATTCGATGACGACTCGGAAATGCTAGTACTTATGCTGGAGTATGCACCATCGGGGCAAGTGATGCAGTGGTATCCTGAAGAGAGGCTGTATAAGAAGACTGATGCAAACAAGAAGGATATTAGCTCTTTTTGCTTTGGTCAAGAAGAGCTACGTGTTTGTGTGCGACAGCTACTTTTGGGACTCGAGTACCTTCATGAGAACAACATTTGCCACCGTGATTTGAAACCCGAGAACATTTTAATCGGTCAGGATGGTACATACAAGATTGCCGACTTTGGTGTTGCACATTTTTTCGAAGAGGACGACAAGGATTCTAAGGCTAAGGTTACATGTGGGGCAGCTCCTTCTTCTATAGTGACGCCGCAGAGAAAGGGATATGTCTCGACAACAGCTGGTACGTATGCATTCATGGGCCCAGAGACACTCAAAGGTGGCGAATACAGTGCATATGCGGCTGACATTTGGGCGCTGGGCATTACAATCTACGCTTTGGCCTATGGCAGGATTCCGTTCTATGACCCCGATGTAATGTCACTGTTTGAAATGATTGAGAAGAACCCGATCGAGTTTGACAACGGGGCAGAGGAAAATAGTAACGACGAAGGTTTGGTTGAGCTGCTTCACGGCTTACTGGAGAAGGACCCTGCAAAGCGCTGGTCGCTGCAAAAGTGCAAGGAGCATTGGTGGGTCCTGGACGGTTTGTCCGATGAGGAGAAGAAGCAGTATGTGGAGACAAGCTACGAGGCCGTGACGGTTGGACCGGAGGATTTGGCGTGCGCCGTGACGCGCGTGACATCTTTAAATATCATTTTGCGAGTAAAGCTTGGCGCCAGTAAGTGGAAGCGCAAAGCGATGCGATCACTAGAGGAGCGACGGCGATCTCTGAATGATGGTGGCAGCAACTTTGGTGAGTCTATATCTTCACGTTTTTCTGGTGTGAGTATGTTTGAGTCAATGGATTCAGAGACGAAGCATTCGATAGTCTCTACAGAGCTTGCAAGCAACCAGCTCGAGATATAAAGAGCTCAAGAGACTGATGGAGAGAGCGGTATGTAGCAAAAGAATGCATTCAAACTGACAACATGTATATATCTGGTAATACACATCTATCTACGTTCGTACTTAGTGTAATTGCATCCATTTTCCCAATCTACTTCAGAAATATGCAGCGCTACAGCCACGCGCAGTCGTCGAACGAGTTTTACAGCCACAACGACAGACTCATGGACACATCTAATCGGTATAACGACTCGGAAAATGCTTCAATGACACTGTTATCAAGTGATAACTATGGTGCGTACACATCAGTGATTCAGACGCGTCACCAACAGCAACAGCCGCGTCAGCATCATCGACTCAATAACGACAGTAGCAGTCTCACTGTAACCACAATAGCTGCAGCAGAACTCAATGACGAACATCAGTACGACCTTCAGTTACTGGCCTATCGAGTGATTTACGTGCTACAAGGTGCCTTTATGGGGATGTTGGGCCCTGCACTTGTCTTCTTTTCAACGCTAGCGATGAAACAATCAGGACATGCAGCGCCAGTGTATGGATTTGGTCCCATCTTTGCAGCACATGGAGGTGCTGCACTCGTCATGAGCTTCATGAGTGACTTTGTGCTCACTTACTTTTCCGAGAAAGAATTTATGAAGCAATTGATCGTCATTCTACTGCTCTGCAGTGGAGCGTGGTTTGCGTGTCTGACCTCAGTAGCTGCAGCAACAGGGAATGTAGGCGTTGGATGTTATTTTATTGCAAAAGGATTTTGGACGGCGTTGCTCAATATCACGTACGTGTGTGTGTGTGACAACTAACGTTGCAAGTTTGTTGATGATGTTTTGATACTGGGAGCTGCTGATGCTAACGCGTTTCTTGTGCATGTGACAGACTCAATAGATGTTCCTTACAGATTGCTGGAGACAATGGCCCACGGAGACGTAGTATTATCACGTCTATGAACATCAACTACGGCCTTGGCTGCGTGCTGGGTGCCATCGGGGCATTGGTGCTAACCAAGTTGGACATCGACATGGGCTATGCATTCGTCGGACTGGCTATACTAACGACATTTCCGGTTGTGCTAGTTGTGATGCTGCCTAGTCCACGCAGCTACTACGGACGCGACGAGCATCAAACGCTGCTGACTTTCGAGGACCCCACGCGTCGTGTCCCCACCGTGCCCAGCCCCATTGTGGGTGGTGTCTTCTTACACGCCAAACATGTTAGCGGGTCCAAGAACTGCAATCCGGACACATACGACTCGAAAAACAACTTCATCATCCTGCTCGTGACCATCTTCGCCACCGTGCTTTTCGGTATCCAACTCGGTCTCGCAGCCTTTTTGTACGACTACATCGGCACCGTGCTGACAAAAGGTGTCCAGCTTGAGGCTGCAGAGGCATCGAGTTCCGGCGATATTGGAAGTGAGAGCAATCAGGCCGTCTGGCAGTGTGCGATTATGGTGCTGTTTTGGGGATCACTCATCGTGTCATATGTGGTACTCCCGAGGTTCTTGTTCCACGATAAGAACCTTTACTCTATCGTGGTTTGTGCGGTGATATGCGGAGCAAGTTCGTTTGGTCTTCTTTTTGGCACTGAGACGGGGCTGGTCACGTTCACGGTGTGCCTTTTCTTGTTTGCGTCTGCGCTGGCTCCGCTTTTTACGCTCAGCATCCACTGCTTGACTCGTGTAATAAATGAGCAGCTTATCAGACGCGTGTCATCGCTCATTGTGTTTGGCTGTGGTATGGGCGAGATATTTATTCCAGTGCTGATGGGATTCTTCATGAGCGGTCAAAGTGGACAGGCTAACGGAGCTGTTGCCGTCAGCTACATCACCTTTATTCTTTCTATAACGCTTGTGGGCGTTAGTGGTATGCTGCTTTGGATGGTCAAAGCAAGGCTGAAAGAGCTACCAGAGCCCGTAGATGAGCTTGAAGGCAATAGTGAAATGGGTCGCATGCGTGCGGCTCGTGCAAGCCACGTCGTTCGAAAGAATAATAACTATTGATAAGAGAAGGCTTACGATGCTAACCATTAATTTACAATTGACGTTAAGAAAATGAACATCCACAACAGCGACGACAGTATATTGCTCGATAAAGCGCACGCCATCCTGAAGAGTGTTGTTGTAACCGGCTTCAACAATGATGAACCAAGGAGTACTTGCTCTTCTTTGAAAACTATTGCGAAATATCTTTAATGAACACCACACTGAATCAAAACTTGAAACTGCGTTGCAAAAGATGCGGTGAGGCATCCAAAACATCGTGCTTAACTAATTTAAGCTTCAAAGCTTGCGTTTGTCAACCATTTGCGTTCCATAAAGCTCCGAGAGTACAAATAAATCGACTGAAACATTCGGATGACCATGAAACTCTGTAAACGTAGCAAATATCGGCTCATCGACGTCGGTTGATTCACATTATAAGATAAAATACTTCAAAAGGTGCGCATCTTATGCACAATGTCACCTAACTTTAGCTACAGAATTCCATCGTGTAGCTCCACTTCTGCCAAAGTAGCTGCAATGCTGGATGTTTACCATCTGAAAGCCAATGTAAACCCGCACATATAAATAATGCATAAAATGTACTATTGATACTTGCCCTCAAGTGACGCATTTGTTTCGACCCCATTAAGGTTATGCGCAGACTCATTTCGATGACATTTTTGTCCATAGTCGTGCCGAACATTGGCGGGTTGATACCGAGAACCATATTGTTTATCTAAGAGCAGTGCTTTGTGGGCCTGTTACATAAGATTGACACGAATTTTTAAAAACGAATGCGAATATTATCCTAGCTAATAATATTTACAAATATGATATTAGTTACTAATATTACCTTTCCAAGATGATATTATCGTCGCATCTCCTTAAAGTTGGAGATGCCCTTCTCACTGGCTGATGTTGGCCATGATATCAGCCTACGCGCTGGCCAAAGAAGGATGGACACGCGCAATGAGTGGAGGGCAAGTAGTTGACATACATATCTGTAATTTAATGTAGTTAACGTGACCTTTCAACAGATTAGTTTATTAGTTAGATTAACTAAGTACAGATTCATTTACCTTACTTCTGAGCGTGTAGTCTAAATGAAAAAGCCTCCTCTTCTAAATCTCAATTCACGTGAGGTTTTGGAGACTTGCATACACTATGTCAGTGTACGTATACTATTATATTTGGACGGTGCACCTAATATCACTGTGGAGAAGTGCCAGGAGAATCGTGGCCCATAAAAATATCGTAATTAACAGCACATAAATTCAGGTCACCCCCTCGAGGAAATGACTATGATTAGGCCTCGCAAAGCCCCAAATTTCAGCCACGAATCACCATGGACAGGGGATCAATTACCGGGGACAGGGGTACTAGTCATTGAGGACAGGGATACTGATCACCAGGTACAGGGGTATCAGTCACCAGGGACAGGGGTATTAAAGGTCCAGTTCCCCGAGCTCATAGAAGGAACAGGGTTTCCCTGCCGTGCACAGCTGGTAGACCAGGATCTCGAAGGTCCAGTGCCCCAAGGTGGTCCATTGTCCTGAAGTCATAGAAGGTACAAGGCTTCCCTGCCGAGCACAGCCTGTACCGGGCTAAGGGCCCGTTACCGTCTTACACTAAAAAGGCGTTGAGGAAGCGCTCTAAATGAACTCGTAAATATAACGCTGTTTTATTTTGTTTTTGTTTTAATTCGCAGTAAGTGCGAATATGTTCCCTAGCTCATGGGAACCACTCAATATGGAAGTCAATTTATTTATTGGCTAATTATTGGGTCTGGCACCCCAATAATAAACCAATAATAAAATGACGCGCAGTATCCGCTAATCGGATACTGCCCTATGCCTACTTATGTAATTATGTAATATCCCTATAACTACTTATGTAATAGGTTGCTCCATTACACAGCCGGAACACCAGGACCCCGAAGGCCCAGTGCCCCGAGGTGGTCCAGGGTCCTGAGGTCATAGAAGGTACAAGGAGTCTTTACGAGCAGAGTCGGTACAAGTCCAGGAGACCGAAGGTCCAGTGCCCCGAGGTGGTCAAGGGTCCTAAATGTCCAGTGCGTCGAGGTGGTTCAGGGTCCTGAAGTACAAGGTTTACCTACATGACAGAGCCGGCACTAGCCCAGGAGCCCGAAGGTCCAGTGACTCGAAGGTCCATGACCCCGAGGTAGTTCGGATTCCCGAGGTGGTCCAGAATCTCGAGGGTCCTAGATCCCAAGGTGGTCCAGGACCTAGAGGTAGCCCAGGGTCCAAGGTAATCCAGAATCAAGGTGGCACAGGGTCCAAGGTGGTTTAGGACCCCGAGATAGTCCAGATTCCCGAGGTAGTCCATGGTCCAGAGGTAGTCCAGGGTCCAGGGTGGTCCAGGACCCCGACTTACTTCGGGGTTCCGAGGTAGTCCATGGTCCAAGGTGATGTTCCAAGGTGATGTTCCAAGGTGTACCAAGACACAGAAGTAGTTCAGGGTTTAAGGTAGGCCAGAGTCCAAGGTGGTCCAGGGTCCAAGGTGGTCCCTGGTCCAGGGCGGTCCAGGACTCCGAGGTAGATCGGGGTCCCGAGGTTGTAAAAGGTACATCTAATGCACAGCCAGTACAAGTCATGAGTCCTAAAAGAGCCAGCTGTTCTTTCCGATGTCGACACGTGGCACTTTCCAGAGCGAAGGATTAGGGTTTGGCAAGAAAAAACATACAAAGTATAAGATAAATGAATACACTCGAATTCGCGTTACACGTGGCAGCTCTAAGCGCCCCCTTCAAGCTTCTCCGTCGCCTCACCTCTTCCGGGCGGGATACCCTTTGGCCCCCCGACGTCCAGCAGGTGTTAGACGGCTCGAGCAGCGCAAGTTGAACCTCGGGATAGTTGGCCTGAGGTGTCAAGACTCGACGACCCGCTACAGGAAGTGGTTTCCCTACGGGAAAAAGAAAGAGATCGAAAGACCAAGAAACCGTTAGCCACCGAAGGGGTACATAGTACCAGGTGCATTGCTCTCGAAACAGTCGATCGAGCACAAAGAAACCCGGTCCTGAGTGAAGTATATCCACTCGGGGACCACCACGTCCCTCCATACAAGAACCAAGTCTATATGTCTTTTGTGTCTAACGAGGAGCAAGACCATCCAAGCCGACGGTACACAAGGTGAGACCCAAGTTTGACACGACACGGTATCGGGATACCCCCTCCGTAAGTCGGCAGTCCGGCGCTGTGTGTGTTTGTGATTGTCATACGTCGTTTGAGAATCCACTCCACCACAGCACTTCGTGTTCGACTTACAACAACCGCATACTTAGTATCGGCTGTAATCCTCATCCTGGGAATTTAGTCTCTCGCATTAAAAGCAAGATTAGTCCATCTTCTTAGGTGCTTGAACGTACATTTTTTCGTTTTCTTCACGTTGACTTTGCGTGTTTGTCTCCTTTTTATCCTTATGTCATACCCCCTTCTGCATATTGGTGGTCAAGTGAGCTATTCATTTTTCAATACATCAGGTTTCCTTCTTGAGAGATTGAGGTCCACTACAGATCAGCCGAGGTCTACCGACGAGGAACCGAGGTCTCCCTACGAGAGGCCGAAGTCTGCCCCATGGTCTACCCTCCAGGGATTTCGGCATATGTTGCTGGTTTTCATGACTTTGCACCACTTCGAAACTGTTATGGCTTTTCTTCTTACGCTCAAAAATTTGAAGTAAGGTTACACAATTTAATTCCACTTCATCTACTCATGAGGCATCCACATGCCCCTTCCAACGGATGAAAACCTCTCGTTGTTTTCTCCCATACCCAGCCTTCTTGCCTGTACGAGTTTTCAATATTTCTTCAACTTCATATTCGCCTTCCCTCAATTCTCGCACCCAGCTATTCTCCGGTAACAAATATTCGTCAAAGTCAACCCGGCTGCTCTGTCCATCGCTAACACGTCATTTGGTCGATCGGGGAACTCCCTGACTTGGTTGAGCTTGTAAATATGTACTATCAGGATTCTCCTAGCCCCGTATTTCCAGGCGTGCACCGTGATCTCCAACCAATTCCGGAACTCTGAAAGGTCGATGGTAAAGTTGTGCCAGCTTCTTGGCGTACCCCAGTTTTAATCGGTCCAGGTACAATTACACTGGGTTCCTGGATCAATTTTATGTGCTTGAATCCGAGCTAGACTAGGTTCTCGTGAGCTCTCTGATAATGGCTTTGAATACGGTACTTTCATCTTCGAGGCTTCGACTCTTGACGTCGAATACTCACTATCGGTAATGTAGCTCTAGGTTACCCAATATGGAACAGATAGAACGGTGTTTTCTTGTTTACTCTGTCTTGCGTAGTCTTCATCGCGAACGTCAAACGTTCCGCATACTCGTCCCAGTCTCGTTTTCCTACGTCAAAGACATACATCTTGATGGACCTTGTCAGGGTATGGACCATCCTCTCCGCAGTACCGTTCCCCTGAGGTCGGTAGGCCATGGTAACTTGCTGAAGTTATCCCACCATTCGACTAAACTCCCGAGAAAAGTCCGACATAAACCCTGGTGTTCGACTGTCGCGGATCGCCTCACTAGCACCCAAACAGCGAAAACATACTCTTTATATCCCTCGGCAACCGTCTGGGCCATTCGCGAAGCACTAGCATTGGCCATCATATAGCCGGTGAACAGATCGACCCAGATCAGTAGTTCCATATTTATTCGTGCGACTTTGAAAGAGAGGGTATTTGGTCCATCGCGATGATTTGGAAGGAGTACGTCGCTTCGACATACCCCGAATTCTTCCCTTGCAAGATAAGCCGCCCCTTCCTGTCTCACGGTTCATGCAAAGACCCATACATCTCTGGGCACTCCGAAAAGACCTCTTCAATGGCACTATCGCCGAATACGATAGTAGGTACGTCCTGTAATGGGCTACATTACACACATAGTTAAAACAAATAAACAAATACATATGTAGACAGGTGCTGGGCCCGAATAGCGGGCACAGTGTGACAATTTATTATTGGTTTATTATTGGGGCCTAAAGTCCCAATATGGACCAATGATAAATCAACCTGAAATTGTGTGATTCCCGAAAGGCGGGAACACTGTCGTATTTATTACGACTAAAATCTTCGTAATTAGTACGAATTAAAATCAAAATAAAAATCAGTGTTGAATTAATACCTAATACTTGGGCTTGAGTCTTCCTCGAGCGCGCGTGTAAGCTAGTGACGGTACGTTCTAGCCCCGTTACACCTGGTAGCACTTAGTAGTCCTTCCTATGCCCGAGTTTGGGATGAGCGAATCGTCGTACTTTGACGCTCCAGTTTTATTTCTGGAGCACGCGATCTTCCCCCATCTTACTGGTGTTGAGTGGGATGCCCTTAATCGCCTCGCGGCGATATCGGGAGAGGCATTCGTCGCGTCGCTGATGAGATCAGCGACCTCTGAAGCGCAACGTCTCGCCATACATGAGTTTATGGCACGCGAGCTCGCCGAATCCAACCGTCGAGGCTTAACTCCCTCGCGCACTTCACGTAATGAGGCCGTGAAGATGGAAACCTCCTCCTACTCTGGAGAAGGTAAGGACCGGTTATCGCTGAACCGGTGGTTCCGAGAAGTTGATATCTCCATCGCCTCGAGACTTCTTGAGGCTCCCCAGACGAAGGTCAACTTTCTTCTTTCCCGCCTCACCGGGAAGGCCAAGGAGTGGGCCCTTGGTAAGCTCGTTGTGGACGAGCACGCATTCCCCACCTTGGATACCATCCAGGACGATCTTCGTCTTGCTTTCGAGCCACCGCAAGAGGAGAAACTGGTGCGATCAAGATTCCTGTCGATGCGACAGGGTAAAATGGCGATGCGCGACTACGTACAGATGGCTAGGCATCTGGCGTCGTGTATTATCACGCACCCCATGGACATGTACATGCAGGTGAATGTATTTGTGGATGGTATGCGTGAGGGGCAGACCCGCTTATCGCTGGAGCGCGCCGATCCTGCCACATTGGAGGAGGCATTTCCATCGCACTCCGTGAAGACTTTAGGGTCACAAAGGAATACGCCAAACCCTCGGTCGTCACCGTTCCCCGGCCTTCTGGTCCGGAACCTATGGAGATTGACGTGATTGAGTCGTCGGGTGACCGACGACGTGTCATTTCCCATAAGGGTGACGTTTGCGCCGTGCGTCAAATGGTTTGCTTTCGTTGTCGCAAGCCAGGACATCGCGCGGCAGAGTGTCGTGCGCCAGCGCCAATATCGGTCCAAGTCGTGGATGCCAATCACGAGGGTGCTGTACCGGCCGCACGTCCAAAAAACTATCGGTACCAGTAGGTGCAGGGTGCCCTACTGGTTGGAACGGAGGTCCGGGTCCCCCGGTGGCAGCCCAACCTTCCAGTCCTCCTGCGCTACGCGCACGGTTAAATTCCACCACCACGAGTGGTGATTCACGTCTGATTATTGTCAGTTTACATGTCGCCGGCGTCCGGCGACCTCTGCAAGCACTTCTGGACTCAGGGGCAACAAATAATTTCTTTCGTGAATCTTGTTTATCGATGCTGCCTCCCAGCATCCAGGTCCGTGAGGGACCTGGCCAAGTCGTCGTCAAGTTGGCTGACGGGAAACCACACCGCGTATCGCGGCGCGAAGTGTCGTTGCCGTACACGTTTGATGGCTTTTGCAGTAATGATGATTTCTTGGTGATCGCAATGAATTATGCATTCGATTGCATACTGGGCATGCCATGGTTGGCACGTTATAAGCCCCAGATCGACTGGTTAGCCAGATCAGTGAGACGTCGACGCAAGTTCGATGTCAGTGAAGTGTTTACCCATCTCTTGGTATCTCCAAGTGACTGGCCAAACGTCACAGTCGTGGATCGCGATTCCACGACGTTGGCGGTGCGCAGAGCAAGCGATGGCCCTCTCTGCACTGCTTGTGCTGTTCTTCGAGACACAAGTGACAGTGACTCCTCGCTACAGAGCGAAGAGGACGACGAGGACGACGCGGTCGAACAGGGGTTTCCCGCGCGTCATTAATGCGGTTGAACAGGGGTTCCCGCACGTGAATGCAGTTGTTGAACCGAGGTTCCCATCTGCACCTATTGTGGTCGAGCAGGGGCTCCCACAAGGGCATTGTGACGACGAGCAAGAGCTCGCCAACGAGTGTGACGTGGAAGGACAGGAGTCCCCACGTGAGAGCATGATGGTCGAACCGGGGTTCCCATCATCACCCACTGTGGTCGAACCGAGGTTCCCACATGGGCATACTGTGGTTGAGCAGGGGCTCCCACACGGGTTTACGGCGGCCGAGCAGGAGCTCCCGCATCAAGTGTCGACGGTCGAGTTTGGGATACTCCCGTCCAGTGTTTCCGGCATCTTGGACGAAGACATCCAGTGCCTAGAGGGGGGTGATGGTTTATCACCTGACTGCGGTTCGCCAGCTTCGAGTAGTGACTCTAAGCACGATGGGGACAACAGCACCGAGAATTTAGCGTTGGAATGTGTCCACGCTATCGTGTACGTGGAAGGGAGTCCACAAAGGCGCCAATATATAGAAGTCGAGAGTCCTCCTCGTCATGCGTCTTCTATTAAAAGTCTTCCAGGGCTTTCCTGGAAGCATTTCCTACGTGACCTTAAGGGAGGCACTGTGGAACAAGTGTGTCTAATCACCAACGAGGTGGTTACCGTGGCAAACGAGGAGCATATGGCGCGTCCTCGAAGCGCTGAGCCGAAGTCTGCGCGTGAAGAAAGGTTTGCATCACAGTCATGGGAGGCTCTGCGAGAGTCTGGTAACCCCGTCTACGACATTTCTCGTGAGTATGCAGACGTGTTCCCGGACAAGATCCCGGCTGACCTTCTTGCAGACCGTGGTGTTCGGCACGAGATTGATCTCGTGCCAGGGTCGAAGTATTGTGTGACACGGCAGTGGCCGTTGCCTCGAGATCAAGTCGAAGCTATTGATGCATTCTTCGAAGGCCGCCGCAAAGCGGGTCACGTGCATGAAAGTATCTCACCACATTCGAGTCCAACCTTCTGCGTGAAGAAGGCTACGGGAGGCTGGCGGATAGTGCATGCGTTCAATAAGTTGAATGATGCCACTATTCCTGCGCAAACGCCAATTCCCAGGAAGGACATGGTGCTGAATTCCACGTCAGGAAGTGTCATCTTCAGTGCCATCGACTTGACCGATGGCTTTTACCAGATTTTGATGCGCCCGAGCGATATCCCACTCACCGCGGTGAGCACCCCGAGTGGCATTTTATGGGAGTGGCTGGTTATGCCACAAGGATCGAAGAACGCTCCGGCCACTTTCAATCGCATGGTGTCTCAAGTGTTGAGACCTCTTCGGAACTTTGCTCCAAGTTATTTTGACGACATTTTCGTCCATAGTCGCGCCGAGGGCAACCTCAACGATGTCCAAGTTCACATTCAACACCTGAAGCAAGTGTTTCAAGTTATGCGGGACAACAAGTTGTACGCGAATCTCAAGAAGTGTGTCTTTTGTGCACCGGAGATTCCGGTGTTAGGTTGTTATGTGAGTAAATTGGGAGTTCGAGCTGATCCAGAGAAGGTGTCGTCCATCTGTTCTTGGCCCACGCCGAAGAACCCTACGGAGCTGCGCCAGTGGCTCGGCTTGGCTAATAATTTGCACAAGTATACGAAGGATTATGCTGGTTCTATCCAGCCTTTGTCGTCACTCCTGAAGAAAGACGCCACGTGGTTGTGGCGTCCCGAGCACCAAGCAGCCTTCGAAGCAGTAAAGAAGAGCCTTGCGTCAGCGCCATTCCTCGTCCTACCAGACGACTTCAAGCCGTTCCACGTGGTTTGCGACGCCAGTGATTTTGCAATCGGTTGTGCCCTCATGCAATTCGATGATGAGGGCCGTGAACGAGTCGTGAGTTATCAGTCGCGACAGATGAAGCCAGCTGAGAAGAACTATCCGGTTCACGACAAGGAGTTATTAGCGATGCGCTATGCACTCATCAATTTTCGCGTGCATCTCCTTGGTGAACGTACATTTGCTTTGTACACCGATCATGCATCGCTGCGCACAGCGATGAAGAGCCCACACCTGTCCCAACGGATGGCACGATGGCTCTCATTCTTCTCTGAGTACAACTTCGTCGTGCATTACAAGCCAGGCAAGACTAATATTCTCGCTGACGCCTTGTCACGACGTCCCGACTACGATCCTTGGACTGCTTTGAGTCGTCAGGCTACTGATGACGAGGACGATGATAACCGATGTGCAATGTGTGTATCGCTGAACTTAACTCGGGTACACCCGAGACGTGTTTATTTGATGAGATCGTCGCAGCGTACAAGGGCGATTCAGATTACGCAGACATTATCGAGTATCTGCAAGCTCCCAGCGATGCTGCACTGGGAGCATTATCCCGAACCAAGCGCGACCACATTCATCGATACAGTTTAGATGGCAATTCGCTTCTGTATAGCATCGACCAATTCGATTCTCCTCGTACGGTGAATGCCAATGACATGGATTTGCGTGCAAGAATCATTCACGAGTATCACGATGCTCCTGCTGGCGGCCATTTAGGCCGCGAAAAGACTTTCGCGGCTGTGTCTCGAGACTTCTTCTGGCCCCACATGTATAAGTGGGTACGCAACTGGATCCGAACGTGCGAAATATGCCAGCGTGTGAAGCCATCTCCATCGTCACAGGCTCCTTTGCGATCGTTGCCAATTGCAGCAGAGGCCTGGAGATCAGTTTCGATGGACTTCATCTTCGGGCTTGCGCCCGATAGCCAAGCTCGAACGGGCATCTTAATCTTTTTTGACAGATTCAGCAAGATGACACATCTCGTGCCTGTTCACGCTAAGGTCACCGCGGTAGAGACCGCGGCGCACTTCATCGACGCGGTGTTCCGTCATCATGGCCTCCAGAAAACATTGTTTCGGACCGTGACCCGCGATTTACGTCCGCATTTTGGACGTCACTTTTCGAGCTCCTCGGGACAAAACTGCTGATGTCGATTGCGGCCCATCCGGAAACGGATTGGCAGACCGAGCGCGTGAACCGGGTCCTCGAAAACGTTCTTTGAAGTTACGCTACGTCATTTACAAGTTGGAGTGCATTTTTACCACTCGCTGAGTTCGCACTCAACAACGCCGTACACGCGTCTACAGGGTTGACGTCATTTTTTGTGAATCGGCTCGTCACCCTCGTGTTCCTACTGTCCTGGCCGTGGGGAGACCCATAACACCTAGTGGCTACACTCTGGGGGGGATAAAGGTGATAAACAAGGATCGAGTGCAGCTCACGGTATTTTGAGCGCGAATGCAGTAACACGATCCAAGGCAAAGACGGACACTTTGACGCCATCAGACGTGGCGTCCCCATTAGCTCGATGGACTGCGCAGACATTGATTGACCCGTCTTCGGGTAAGCGTTCACCTACTGCCAACTACGCGCCGATTGAGTCGGCGCGACCAATTGATGACATGGCTGTGTCGGAACTTATACTCCAACGTCAAGCCATCACCCGGTTTGTACGCGACGCACTACAATCTGCGGTAGACCAACAGAAGGAGAAAGCTGACAAACATGGCAGAAAGAACATGAGAAAGTTTGAAAAAGGTGATCGTGTATTATTATCTACGGAAGGTTTAAGGGAATCAGCGGTCACTACTCTGTGCGCGAGTAAACTCGCGCCACGCTTCATCGGTCCATTCAAGGTTCTGAAGGCAATTGGCGACGCTTATACACTCGACATCCCCTCGTCACTGCGACTCCACCCGACATTCTATGTCGGGCGGCTGAAGGAATATCGTCCGGCTACGCTTCACGGTTTGGCTCCAACGCCGGCTTCAGGGGTTCGTAAGTCGAACGGCCTTCCCGTAGTGCTCGACGCGCCGATGACATGGGGCGGGGCCTCGATCCC
This sequence comes from Peronospora farinosa, assembly GCA_947646735.1. Taxonomy (NCBI): domain Eukaryota; phylum Oomycota; class Peronosporomycetes; order Peronosporales; family Peronosporaceae; genus Peronospora; species Peronospora farinosa. The sequence continues at coordinate 494,862 of CANTFK010000072.1, read as the reverse complement.
GTCTGGACCTGACCAAGCACCTGGCGCTCCAGAACCCTTATCCGTTCGAGCAGTTAACAGTTCGACTTTCGGTTCTCACTCGCAGTCTTCTCCGCCCGGGCAGCACGTTCACTGGCAGCCTCAGGCTCCAGCTGAGCATCGGCAGCTATGTTCACGGCCTGATCAACATCGTCCTGAGCAACCAGGGCGCCAGCACTACCATCGCGAGGGCCCTCCTCCGCTTGTTGATGCGGAGGGACAGGTGCGCTGGATTGTAGACCTCATTGTGGGTCGCGAGGACCCTCCACAACCAGCACTGCAGTCGGCTCATGAGAAGCGCGCGGTTCCATCCGTGCGCAGGTACCGAGTACGTTGGCTTGGATTCCCTCCCGAGCAGGATACATGGGAACCACGTTCCTCACTCCTTCGTGACGTTCCAGATGTGGTTCTGTCGTATGAAGCCACGAAGTCGGGCTATCCCAATGCGGGCGAGCACGCGAACGCTCTCGTGACAAATGAAAGTAATAAGGAGATCCACGTCGTCGAGAACGAGAAACGATGTCGTGAACGAGAACGATGCCGTGAACGAGAACGTCGTGGTAAATACGTATTATCACATTTGCGAGGCGAGAATAGCGCAGCAGGACGGGCAGGCAAACGTGTCGCTGCCCTGCGCTGATGATTCCGCGGAGATTGACTCCGCTGTCGCGAGTGATGCTGCCAGCGAGGCGCACCACGAATAACTGTGCTCCTCCGTTCGCTCAGACTTCGCTCATACTTTGCAATCCAACTTTGTTCGCGATCACTGAGTGGACACTCAGCGATGTGTCGTCGCCATTCGTCATGAGTTGGGCGTGGAGTCGAGTCACAAGATCGGCATCCTTCAATGACATGGACGAAGCAGAGGCGGTCCACATTCCAAGCATCCTCACACACTCTTTCTCGTAGCGCGCCGATGGAGTGATTGGCGCGAAGCTCCTCTCGATTGGCGAGCCATAATTGGAAGCTGCTACCATCGTCGAGCATCCGATTCCAACGTTGAATGAAGGCACACCAAGAAAGATGTAGAGCTTCATGCTCGATTACATCAAGACCTTTCCCGCGCAGTTTTCGAAATCGGCGGAAGTAGTCCCGCATCGTGTCCAGCGAGTCCGGAGCGTGAGCTCCGGACAAGTCGTACAGTGACCAAGGTATGAGCTGCCGCGCCATTATGCTGGTTGATGCACTCCCGCTGATGTTTCTTGGGAGTGCTGCTGGATTGGGTGTTGGGTCTCCGGACATTGTTTATTCGTTTGTGAGCGAAGGGTTTTCGACACTTGAGCACTCACGGTTGGTGAGTGCTGTCATGAGAAGGGGGTGATGTAATGGGCTACATTACACACATAGTTAAAACAAATAAACAAATACATATGTAGACAGGTGCTGGGCCCGAATAGCGGGCACAGTGTGACAATTTATTATTGGTTTATTATTGGGGCCTAAAGTCCCAATATGGACCAATGATAAATCAACCTGAAATTGTGTGATTCCCGAAAGGCGGGAACACTGTCGTATTTATTACGACTAAAATCTTCGTAATTAGTACGAATTAAAATCAAAATAAAAATCAGTGTTGAATTTACTTAATACCTAATACTTGGGCTTGAGTCTTCCTCGAGCGCGCGTGTAAGCTAGTGACGGTACGTTCTAGCCCCGTTACACGTCCGGTTTCTTGATGACCGCCCTCCAGACTTGTATGGTAGTAATGAAGGATGTCAGACTGTAGACCTTGGGGTATGTACAATCTGGCTGTCACATCTCGGTCGTCTCCCTCGATTTTCTGGCTGGAGCAATAAATTAGTAATACTTCTTCACTTATCTCGTAGTCTTTGGACATCTTACGCATGATAGAGAAGAGTCTACAGACAAAACACCCCAATCTCCCTTCAAGTATGCCTTCATATCTCGTAAACAGCTCTCTTCTTCTTGCACTTCTCGGATTCGGTCCACCCGGAGTCGTTGTATCACGTCTTCCTGTGTAGCTTTTCCAGATATTCTGACGGGGGACCGTGATCGAATAGCTTGACAGATGGGCTCCGGTATTTAGGGATTAGCACCTCTGGCAGCCGATTAATTGCTTCTAGACCTGACCACTCTTCCTTTGATATCGACTCGGTCTCTTTCTGTTGCCGCAAAGCTGCACTGGACAACTGGTCCGCGCTCTATTCCAGTCGCGTTTCACATGTAAGGCTGCATGGGAGGACCACGACTGGAGCTTACTCAACGCCTTCGCTCGTAACGGGGATAACCTTTAGACCTTGCAGTCGATCTCTCCACGCATCTGTCGTACCACCCCGATTGGAATCTCCACAGATGATCAGTCGCCGTCATTTTAGAGGCTCCTGTTCTTGATACGTTAACACTGTAGTAAAAAGGATTCTGACATTATGTTTTCGCTTACCTTCAGCCCGGTCACTTGCGTGCCCCAAGCTGCGCTCACCCCGTGAGTTTCCTGTCCACTCAATTGGTTGGTTGGTGCACTAACACCTTGTCTACTCTATCTACATGCTAGGAGAACAGTGTCGCCAGCCGCCTCTCGTATCTTTTCGTGTCCAGATGCAAATCTTCATTTAACACTCCTCCTCGGCTGCGGCACCACCGTATGCCTTTCTGTCCTTCTCGGCTTCTGCCTCTATTCGAGGTTCATCAACACACACAGCGAGGCCAGCTTGGCTGCATCCACGGCCTTCGTCATTAGGTCTGCAAGCTGAGACTCAGACCGCACGTACTGCGCCGCTATGATCCCACGTCGCGCGTAATCACGCACAAACTTGAGGCGCACATCGATGTGCTTGGCTTTCAGGGATGACGCCTCGCCGTCCAGCTGCTTGGTTGTCGACGTGGAGCGTCATCGGCAGTCCGGGTGGCAACCCAACTTTGCACAGCATCTGTCGAATGCCAAGCAACTCACGCGCCTGCTCCGACGCTGCGACAAACTCTGCCTCCATGGTGGAGAGTGCGACGCCACCTTGTTTCTTGGCCGTCCAGCTTACTGCCATCCCGTTCAGGCGAATGACCCCGCCAATCAGCGACTTCCGATCCGCCTTGTCGGCAGCAAAGTCTGCGTCTGAGTACGACTCCAAAGTCACCGACTTGCCTGCATTCTTCGTTGGTGTCATACGTAAGTTGTATTTCCGGGTACCCTTCAGGTATCGCGCAATGCGCTTCGCGAGTTTGAAGTCGTGGACGCGCCGCTGGTGCGTCTGGCGCGTCGCCTTGTGGACAGCGAACTCAATATCTGGCCGTGTGCAGCGCGCCACCCACAGTAGGCTGCCAATGAGCGACTGGAAGCTCCGGATGCTAGAGCCCCCACCTTCTTCGGCGATCTGCAGCGCGCTGTCTGTCGTTGGGACTTCGTAGCAGTCCGCGCCAATGGGAGTGCGTGTCGAGTTCGCGTCGTCGAGTCCATGCTCTCTCAGGAGGTCATATATGGCGCCTTCTTGGTCGATCATGTAGCTGCCGTCGTCGTCGACCGCTACTCGCATCCCCAAAAATATGTTCACGGGACCTAGGTCCTTAATGGACAGGCTGCCAAGACTCGTAAAGAAGCTATCAACCGCTGCCGCATTCGTACCGGTTGCGAGTAGGTCATCAGCGTAGACCCCTACCACCACGAGATCGCTTCCATCTTGCTTCCAGTACAGACACATGTCTGACTCGCACTGATCGAAACTGGCGTCGAGAAGTCGAGTGTAAAGCAATTGGCTCCACAGTCGGCCGGCCTGTTTGAGGCCGTACAAGCTCTTACGAAGTTGCAACGCAAGCTCGCTTACGTTCGTTGCTTCCAATTCCTTGACAGTGTCGCCGCTCACGTCCATTCCCTTGGGCACTTGCAGGAGGATTTCGAGATCGGCCTCTTTGTCTGCCTTCACGTAGGCGTTTGGTATATCGCCATGCTTTGCGCCTATTCCCCACGTCGCCGCGAGAGCCAGGATAATTTTGACGGTCGACATATCCATCACAGCAGCAAATGTGAGGACATAGTCAACTCCAAAATCTTGCTCGTTCCCGCACGCTACGAGCCGCGCTTTCAGGCGTTCGACGTCTCCATCTGCAGTCGTCTTCGTCTTGTACACCCACTTCGTGTGGAGTGCATTGCTGTCTCTTGGACGTTTAATCAGGCGCCAGACGTCGTTTCTTTCGAGCGCTTCCAATTCTTCGCGCATTGCTTTCTCCCAGTCGTTCTTTTCGAGCTTCGCATCGCCTCGCCATAGTTCTTCGGATTACGCTCGTACACGTGGTTGACAGTGCTTGTGTTGCTCACTGGCTCCTCTGTGCCGCGCTTCGCTGCGCCGCGCGTACCGTGTGACGAGCGCGTCCACGACTTCGTCTTTCGCTGCCCGCTGCTCAAAACTGTCGTTGCTGTTTGCATCGTTGCTGATGCAGTTGCGCGTGATTTCGTTGACGCCGCTGCAGACTCCGTTCCCTCAGCTGCAGTTGGCGCGTCTTGATCGTCGTATTCGAGTGCGCGCTGGAGCTGACAGTTCTGCTCGTCGCTAAGCGTCGCAATGTTCTTCACGTGCTGTGTGACGACCACGACGTTGTCTTTCTGCAAAAAAACTCGATACCCTTTGGTCTCGTCGCTTCTCCCGACGATGATACCCACTTGTGCCCTCTGCGCGAGCAAATTCTTGCGTGGGTCTCGGTAGACCGTGCAGGTCGAGCCGAAAACAACTACGTCGCGTAGGTCAGGGGCCACCTCCGTGAGTACCTGTAGTGGCGATGCGCGGCGCAGGTTTGCGCTTGTCGGGCTTCGGTTCAAGATGTATACCGCTTATTCGACGGCATCGCCCCAGAAAGTCAAAAGTAGGCGACTTGCGAGGATCATGGATCGAGCCATGATAAGAACCGTCTGATGCATCCGCTATGCCTTTCCGTTCGACGCTTAATTTCTCGCTTCTGAGACTCAACGCATGACTCAAGTGCGCTTACAAAACAGGTCAACGTTCTGATACTGCCGCCGCCGTCCATTCGTAGTACGTGAATTCGACAATTGAATCGCCTTTCGAAAAACACTAGAAAATGTTCAAACTTCTTCGCTGCGCGGTCCTTTGTCGGAGCCAGAAACACGCGGCAGTAGTTGGACTTGTGGTCTACAAAGTTCACAAGGTATCGGTTTCCTTGGCGGTCCTTTGGCGTCACGGGTCCCTTCAGGTCCGAACAGATGAACCCCCCAATCCTATCGATTGGCGAGTTCATGCCAGTGTCTTTGCGCGATTGAGCATTCTTCGTCTGCTTTCCTTCGGCACACGACAGACACGTGAGTCTGCGTCGGCCCGTGAGTTTGATTCCTGACGCAAGATCCTTCGCCATTCGCTCCACCGTGTCATACGACAGATGTCGGAGCCGCTGGTGAAATGCGTGAGAGTCCCACTTTGCGTGTCTGACGTTGAGTCCACCATAGCTTCATCGGACAAGATCGCCATAAGAACGTCAGCTGGCGTGCCTATAACGCAGGATGGCGACACTGTCTGTACGTAGAGTACATTGTTCAGCATTGTCAAGTCGAAGGGCACTTCCCTGTTGCTGCGTTTGACGAGTGCGCGCGTCGCACCGTCGTACACCAGGCCGAACCCCTTAAGTTCGAGTTTGCCGTACAACACAATGTTGCGCTCGAGTTGAGTCGCAAGGTAAACGTCGGTGAGCTTGACCGTGCGCTCCTTTCCACCTGCCATTACACATAGTCGAACGCTTCCAGCTTTTGACAGCGACAATGTCTCTCCATCCGCCATGTTGCATTCGTGGCTGCAGTCCCGTGCATTCTCTAACAGACTATCGTTGTTCACGAGGTGTCGACTTGATCCACTGTCTAAGATCCATTCGCATTTCTTGTCGTTCGCATCTTCGACATCGAGGACCAGATCCGTTCTCTTTCCGTTGGGTGTCGGGCTCTTGTTCTTGCCTCCGACGTCGTTGATTGCCAGAACCAGATCTGCACCAACTCTAACACGACGTTCACCGTGGTTCTTCCTGTCTTTGCTGCGACAGTCGCTTTTAATGTGGCCAACTTTGCCACACCCGAAACACGTGAGTGTCTCTTTCTTCGTTGAGGCCTCGTCGACGTGAGCCACAACGTCTCGTCCGAGCGCACGACCCTTGCGCGACTCGACCTCCACAGACTGCGCGAAGTGTGCGAGCTCCTCAGCTTGGCACAAATGGTCGACCCGCGAGTTGTCTTACTTAGCCATGAGCACTGTGCTCAGGTCTGCTGACGCGTAGTGCACGATGTTGTTGAGCACCTGTTGGTCCGCACCGCCGCACGCGTCGCTGACTGCAACCAAGTACAGATAGTGCTCTGGCCAGCTTCGCTTCGAGTCTTTACGCGCCGTAAAGAGCTGTATCGACTGCGATGCCGTGATCGTGGTCTTGAAAGTCTGCAGGAGCCTTTCCATGACGTGGTCTAGCGTCGGTAGTTGCGTCCACCACACCTCAAGCTGCTTGTTGTAGTAGCGTTCTGCGGTACCGCTCAAGTAGTGTCCAAGCAAGTCTGCTTTGGCGTCCTCAGACCAGGCAAAGCCGCATGCGTGCTGGGCCATCGTTACCTGTCGGAGAAACGTACGCCCCCAGTCAAGGAAGTCGGAGCCGAGCCCATGGTACAGCTCGCTACCGTCGAACTTCCTGATTGTCAGCTTTCGCTGACGCGCATCCGGCACTCGATGCGCAGGACCCGCCGCCTGCTGTTCTTGCTGCGGCGCCTGCTGCATTGGAAAGCGCTGTCGCGGTTCCGGTGCGACGTATTGAGGCCCGAGCGGTTCGACGTGCGCAGCATGCGCTGGTGACGCTACTTGTCGCCTCTGTGGCGAGTTCCCAAGTGCGTCCAGGTGCAATGGGCCAGCGTTGCCCATGTTGCGACCGAGCAGAGAGGTAAAAAGTCCACTCTCGATAGCTCCTCGGAGTCGTTCGTTTTCGTCAATCTGCATCTGGGACGCCTCCATGCGCTCCATGCGGCCTTCGAGTCCCATCAGCATCTAAAGAATCCTCTCGTTTACGTCCGCGCCCCTTTCGTGGGTTGGCGGGTCAACGACCATGGCAGGCGCCGTCACGGCCCTTTCGTGACCGGTGGCTGGCGGCGCCTGTGCCGTGTCGGTGGCGTTGTCGATGTTATCGGCGTTTGGGCTCATAACCTGTTCGTGATACGTTAACACTGTAGTAAAAAGGATTCTGACATTATGTTTTCGCTTACCTTCAGCCCGGTCACTTGCGTGCCCCAAGCTGCGCTCACCCCGTGAGTTTCCTGTCCACTCAATTGGTTGGTTGGTGCACTAACACCTTGTCTACTCTATCTACATGCTAGGAGAACAGTGTCGCCAGCCGCCTCTCGTACCTTTTCGTGTCCAGATGCAAATCTTCATTTAACAGCTCCAACAGGTCAAAACCCAGCAACATGCCCTCATATTCCGCCTCATTCACTGTAGATTTAGCGAGGCTCTTTGAGGCAGCTTCGACTATAGTCCATATAGGAAATTTACATATAATAGCGCTACAGGCCCCACACCAGCTTTTATGTTGCTTTCATCGTACTTATGATGTTAGCCGTTACGTTTACAAGGCATCGCACTGCAGTGACTTGCCCCCCCCCCACAATTGTTTACTTAAATGAAACATGTTGTCCTTAATTTTACCAAGTTAAGCTTCATAGAGCCTCTTGACCCGCTCTACATATCGGTATAGCAAGCACATCAAGCCCATAACAATACAGTTTGAAATTAAGGAAACTACAAATTCTTTTTAATGATCCCTCAATTAAAATCTTAAACGCCTAGAGAATGGTGGTGGTCACGGTGACCACGAAAACACCTGCCCAGACGGCAACCATACTGACACTGGTGGCGCCCGATGTCGTTTCGGCCGGGCCGTCGTCCGAGTTACCTGTCGGGGTAGTAACTGGCTTGACAGTGTTGTCGTCCGAAGCATCTGGCGTGGGAGTGGTAGTGTCGTCCTTATTATCTGGCAAGGAAGTGGTCTGCTTGACAGTGGCGTCGTTCTTACCATTTTCTGACGAGGTAGGGCCCTGCTTGACAGTGGCGTCGTCCTTACTATTTTCTGACGAGGTAGGGCCCTGCTTGACAGTGGCGTCGTCCTTGCCATTTTCTGGCGAGCCAGATGTCTGCTTGACAGTGGCGGTTTCCTTACCATTTTCTGACGAGTCAGGGCCCCGCTTGACAGCGGTGTCGTCCTTAGCATCTGGCGTAAAAGCATACGTATGGTCGTCCGAGGTCGTGGGGGCTTTCGAGTCCGGTTCCGTAACTTTGGAAGTCGTGGGATTCGGAGACGCGTTATCGGACTTCACAGTGGTGTCAGGCGGGCCCATAGGACCATCATTCAACGAGCCAGCACGTTTGCAGTAGTCAGTCATCGGGTTGATCAGGTCATCGTACAGCAAGAAGGCGCCTAGCTCGCACTCCTTAGGGGCGAGCTTTTTGATCTGCGACAGAACCGATTGGCAGGCAGCGATGGGGCACATGACGTTCAGCTGGGCTTCGGTAGGTGTTTTGAGCGAGGTCACCACGTAACCGGACTCTTCACCGCACGTTTTGGTGTCCGGCGAGACCAGAACCTCCTGGAGCGGTTTCACGTCGCACATGTCCGCCTTGGTGACGGCAGCGAGAGCAGCAGCAGAGACGATGGCAGCGAGTTTCATGGCAAAGTGGGGATGGGAAGAGTAAAATGATCGGGATAGATGCTTGACGTGCAGAGTGAAAGTTTGGAAGTGAGGTGTTAGAGGTACTGACTGCCTCGCAACGTCAGCCATTGGCTTTAACGCGCTGATCCGCGGCGCAACAGGTTTGTGTGTCACGAAGGCCTTGAGACATTTACTTTAGGAGCATACAAACACGAAGTGCCAATTCCGGCTTGACAGTGATTACTGCAGCTAGGATACACTTGACCGTTCATGAACAAGTCGTAAAATGTGCTGCTTTAGCAATTTTGCTGCACAGTCAGAGAGCTTCTGGCAGAAATCCAACGAATTTGCACTTGATTGCTTCGCTTACTTTCTGCCGCTGCCTTGATGAACACTCACGACGCCTTTGAGGCTACGTCCTACATAATGCAACAAAGCTCCATGGGGGCGTCTGCGTATCTACGCCCCTTTCCACGTCCCGTGAATCTGATCGGTATTCCATGTATATGCATGATGAACGTTGTACTTGTTGTACCAGACGTTGAACATTGGGCCAAGAACATTAAGAAAGTCAACCATAATACTCAATTCTGGGACAATTAACACTATACCATTATTTGAAAGCAGTTTAAAGCGTGCTTTTTCTTTCTTAGCATTGCATGGTCCAATCGACGTAGTGTATAACTCGGACGCAATTAGATCCAGTGCGTCGATAGCGCAAATAAAATGGAGGAAGTACTCGTGCATCTTCTCTCGTTTTTTTAGACTGGTCCGGATTATATGATTCTGTCTGATCATGCGCTTCTGTCTGATCATGTGCTTCTGCCGGATCATATTTTGGTACATAGCAAATGCTGGACACACATAAAAGGAGGCAAGAGTGATCTACCCAGCTACCGCCCAGAGAAATTACCGCGTCAACTTCAATCGTCTGCATGTCCACTCAACTCGCTTTCCTACGCCACGCAGATATACGCTACAGCCCATAAAGGTCTTCACAACTTCACTCATTAATGATGCCATCTTAATTGCCTAATGACACTGCGTCTATGATGACGTCCAGCCAATCCAACGCGCGCATGCGGCTCTGGTTGCTCATTTCTTCCTCGCTTAAAATATGAAAATGGGATCACGTTATCTGGCGTCACTTCCAGACGACCTCACCACCATTTCCGAAGTAGTTCATGGTCTGCACTTTTTCCCTGTACCCGGACCTTCTCACATCCATGACCATACAGCTCCCCTTCGACCATGCAGCTCCTCTTTAGCTGTCACAAACGATCAGCGTCGGTACCTACTGCCTCAACCGCACTAAAGGAAAGACAGTCTTACATGTTGTGGTGTTAGGTCACACACGACCGCGAAACGTAGATCAAATAAGAGCTATTTGTCTTTAAAGTGGCTCAAAATGCTGCAACCTGTAACATTGGTGGTGTCTTCTTGGCATAAAAAACTGAACAGACAGTCTGCCCAAGAATACGCGTCTTCTGCAGGAACACGGACTGGCTTCAGCTGCCTGGACCATCCCGTGTCACTATGTTTGTTGACATGGAAGTGCAGCAGCTCGTGCGTGTCCAGCTCTGCTCTGACACTACAAGAAAACACGTCACCGTATTATGACCTCAGGAATAATCCAAAAGCCTTCCAACTCCATTTTCGCAAAGCTCCAAAATCGGGAAATCCTTGCATCTAGAGCTTCCGTGAGTACAATGTTATGCTTTTTGAGGTCACGATGCAGCACCAGGGGCTCGAGATTACAAGTAGATCAGTGTGTAGTGCTACTAGGATCTTAGTAGGCTCAAAGCCCAGCTCACAATATGTGAAAGTTATTACATCAAAGGGGTGTGTGAAGGTCGCCGCCCTCGAACACGGCATACCGCACTAGACTGTACGATCTGCGAATGCTCATCTAACTGGATTTCGGCCAGAAAGCTTAAATGCGAGAAAGCGACGATGATGGGATCGTCTCATAGACTGAACCATCGGGTATTGAGCCCGGAACGACAATGTTCCGTGATTACCTGCTACTCCGTGTCTGCAGGAGAATGGCTTAACTCAAGTAGCCGATTCTGTTTTTGGCAATCATAAGCTTTGTGAAGAAGCGTCACTTACTCGGTGTTTTCCGCAGCGCTGCTGCACATCGCACAAGAAGACATTGAGGAACACAACAACACGAGCATAAAGACCACCGATGTAGTTCTGACGCCAATGACGCTGGTACCTTTGGCGAATTGGTGGAGTTTAAACAGAAAATTGTCTGACTGGACGGCCACGTAGTGTACGACGTGGTGCCGTCACCCCTGCGCCGTCTGCGTAATCTACACAGTTTGATGTACTCGTGTTCACTTCGGGAGGCATCGCAGGCGAGTAGAGGGGTCCACCATAGGCGCTGCTGTGTTGAGACTTGATGTCGTTCGATGATTGCTCCACGAAAACGCCGCTGACGCTATCGAGGTAGATCTAGGAGCTGTCGATTCTGTTGTTTCGGGAGCTAGTGGCGTCAATTGCCGGCACCGTTGTCGTTGGAGAAGACGTGGGGGTGGTTCGCGGAGTCTTCGATGGCATTATGATTTCTGGCATTGTATCGACATTGCCGGCACTGTTGCTGATGACATCGTGCATGTCGGAGCAGTCGACGTCAGCGCGTCGTCGTTTACGATGCGGTTGCTTGAGTAGTACCTGTCGGTGTCGGAGTGTCATGGTTTGCGTGGTGACATCTTATCATCCTTTACCTGCAAAAAATAACAACAAGAACGTAGACTTGTTGTTATTTTTTTACACCAAAAATGACGTATCGCATTCCTAAGAAAGCGACGTGAACGATGAACAGGCATTGGGCTGCGTGACGCCGCCTTCTTCGACGTCCAGATGCCATTCGACTTCAAGGTTGCAGAGCTTTCAATAATGGATGCACAAGACGGGAAAAAAACACATCCTTTTAGCCTTCTCGGATACCTTAATTTGCTTGTGCAGTGGTCGACTGGGTAGGCATGCACCCCACCCCAATATTTGCTCCAAATTAGTACTACTAACTTGCGGTCTCGTATATTAGCGCCACATACCGTCATTATCCGATCGTAACGTTACTCCTTGTTTGAATAGAAATCCGGCCGCTTACTGTCCCTGACGCTGGCGTGGCGCGCACTTAATAATGTCGTCTACCCTGAGAATCATCTCAGCGGCCTCGGCTGCTGAGAACAGCACTTGCGTCTTGCTCTTAAGCGCTTCGCGGATGCCGAGCGACTCCATGTCGCCCACGCAGCCAGTGCGCATGTCCAGACCCGCTGTCGTCTCTCCACGATGGTGTGCCGCGCGAAGCTGCGTCACCAGTTCCGTGCTGTCAAATCCGCCGTTGTCAGCAATGATGCTTGGAAGCTGACGCAGTGCGCGTGCGAATGCCTCCATTGCCAATGCCTTTTTGCCGGGCACGGACGGCGCCTTGTTGTCGATGGCCTGCGCCATCAGTACCTCCGTGCAGCCGCCGCCCATTACAGTCTGCGAGTGCTTGACTGTCTGTGTCAGCACGGCCAGCGCATCGTGAAGCGAGCGCTCAGCCTCGTCCAGTAGATGTGAGCTGGCACCGCGAAGCACTACAGAGCAGGCCGTGCCCGTTTTGACGCCCGAAAACCGCAGCATTCGGTCCTCGCCGATAATAATTTCCTCGATCAACTTGCACTCACCAACTTGCACTGCGTCCGGGTTGTCAAACGTAGACGCGATCTCGCCTCCCGTGACCGCAGCCAGGTGCTCAATGCCGTCGAAATCGGCGTGCTCGATAGCCATGATGCCCTTGTCCGAGAAAATCTGCTCGGGATAGTTGTAGATAAGTTGTCGGTTCACGAAGCAATTGATGCCAAAGCTGGCAATCTTTTCCACCTTGGCCTTCATTTTGGCCTTTTCAGCGTCCTCAATTGCCGATACCTTGTCCATCGAGTCCACCTTGACACGCGCACCGTAGATCTTGATCTTGTCCGTGTCCATTCCCGTGTTGGCCACCAGAATTTTGGCATTTTCAATACGCTTGGGCTGTCCCACACCGATCTTTTTGTCGAGGATAAAACCTTCATCCAGGTACGAGTCGCGGAGAGAGCCACCGGCTTTTTTGATGATTTGGATGTAGTCCAAATTGCTGGATCCACGCAGACGTAGCACGGCATCCACCGCTAGTTGGGCGAAATGGTCCTTCTCGTAAGTCAGCAGCTTGGAACTGAGAGTCGTGCGCGCAATGTTTATAAGATCTTCACGGAACTTGTCGGCATCATGTGAGTTGTCCTTGGCCGAAGCTACGAGTGCCTCATTGGCTGTGGTTAGAGCGATACGCCAACCGTCGATGACGGTTTGAGGATGAATACGCTGGTCAATGAGTTTCTCGGCCTCGCGTAATAATTCGCCACAGAGAACAGCGACACTCGTAGTGCCATCACCAACCTCCTCATCCTGCGTTTTAGCAATGTCCACAAGGACCTTTGCAGCCGCATTATCCACATAGACGCTGCGTAAGATTGTGGCACCATCGTTGGTAACCGAGATGTTCTTGTCGGGGCCGCCCATCGACTGCAAGATTTTGTCCATTCCCTTAGGGCCTAATGTTGTCTTTACCATATCAGCAATGGCAATAGCACCTACAAATGATGACAAACGGGCATTCTCGCCTTTTTCCACTTGTGACTCCGGGTCAAGGACAGCCTGCTGCATTTTGACTGTTAACTTTAAGAGGACCTTTGTATGGAGATGCTTGCTTTGGAACCAAGATATGCCCCCTCCACACAACTAGCCTATGGGAGCGCATGAAAAAGGTAGTTAGATAGGCACAACTAGCTTATAAGAACGCATAATAGAGGTAGTTAAACAGGTAGCTCTTATAAATCTCTTAGCTCATTTTGTATCTGGAGTAAGAGAAGATGTTCTACATATCCAAAGCAGAGCTTACGCTCCCCAGACTTGTGTCTCTTAGCTAAGCTAACTTGGAGCAATAATACCAACAGAGCAACAGCGTGTTGAAGGTGGTACTCAGCCACTGAGAGCGGAGCTTGACCATGGTAAATTATCATTGTTGACGACTCGTGTTTGCCGTGTTCTCATTCAAGTGCACCTAGACGTGCAAGCAATTATTCTCAAGCGTGAGCGTCGTAGTGATCCACTTATGTTGGGCTATCGTCCCTGACTTTCTGTATGAAGTTGCTCAACTTTTGTGCCCACATAATGAATATACAAAGTATAATTATTCGGATTCTAGTCGAGGTGCGTCAGCAAACACGTCGGTAAAGCCCACTTCACCGTCGAACAGTGACTGAACGGCGCGAGCGTTTTCGTGCTAATCAGTGCAATCAAGCGTGTTTCAGTCAATATGCTAGCTGTAAAGCAAATTCGTCAATCTTGTGCGCAGCTTCATGTGCTCGTACATCTAGATCCAATAGCCGTGCAGCTTATCTCTGCAACTGGAAGGTAGTCGATTGTTACGATAGATATAATCGCGCTGCTGTGCCGTTGCTGCCATCAATCTCAACCGAACTAGCAGCTCATGTAACATAATACTGAACTAGAAAATTTCTTTGTACATGTGTCTTTCCTGACCAACCATATTATTCTTTACAACCGTTAGAATGTTCAAGGTGTTTTTTCTCGACAGCAACAATGTCAATTGATGCGCCGAAGATGGAAGATTGCCTCGGGTAAGCACACCTTCCCGTATTGATTGCAATCTGTTCTTGCAAGATAACGCTTGCATTACTCTTGCACAAAGTAGCTGTCGCCTTACCGGTTCCATCACACTGCTGGGCGTTGGAGCCTATTTCTTCAACGAGGTGCGGCACCACCTTGTCCATCAAATATCAATACGATCGCACGCTAATTAACACGGATGTACCATGTAATGCTAGCGCTCTAAACTACCCCGACACGACTTCGGACAGCGACGATGGTTACTTGCATGTGCGGGTACATTTGCCGCCGCAGGAGTTTGCCGAGCGACGACCCACTTGTTCGACAGTCCGACACATTCGCCGGTAGACGGCGCGTCAGCTAACGCACAACAATAATACTCCTGTGAGGGCTGCAATCAAAACGCTCGAGTCTGATTTGGTATGAACAAGAAGTTTACGCGAGGTCCGCACCATGTCAATGATAAATAGCGCCCATTTGTGCTTTTAATATGCTAATTCTGGTTGCTCTTTCTTGTCAGTGAACCTCACTCGCCACGATCGTTGCGGTGAGGCTTCGTATGGTACAGCTCAAGTAAAAGATAAAGCCTAAACATGCAGAGGTGGACAACAGGAGCTATGAAATCGTCTCCACCTCACTAACCCGCCTTGCGCGTAGTTAGCTGCTTTGCAAATGATACATATTCGAACGTCCACTCCATCCCGTGCCAAGATGTGCGCGCTGAGAAATCTGCACATCGAGCAACTTGTGGAGTGAGCACACAGTGAGTAAAAGCCTCTGCTGACAGAAGAGCTCGCCTCAGTCCGCTACAGCCACTTTGAAAGTGGAAATCATGACAGCGGCAGAAGGCTGCAATGCAGATTGGCAGGGCGGTGCATGCTATCGTGCACCATTGCAACTGACACAAATACCTGCAGAGATGCAACCCAGCAAAGGTTGAGGATCAGAATAAAAGATGCACTACACTGGCAACCAAGACAAACATCGTACCTTCCTGTCGCCAGTGCTCGAGAAATGCCACATCATCTTTCTCTGCGCTGACGCCATTTCGCAAGAGAGGATCTTGCTCACGAGGGCATACATTTTGGGTGCTTCCATAGCCGTGCACATTGTGTAGAGACTATGTAGCCGAAGCTCGTCGATGTTCTTGCAGCATAGCTCCAGGAACAGCGCATTCGCTTCGACAATGGTGCCGTCTAGTTTCGCCAAGAGACTAGGCATACTACTATTGGCAAACACGTCGCGATAGGAAGCCGATGAACCCTCAATCTCATTAACATCCCCGTTTGAAGCGCCATTTGTAGCTCCGCCATACATATTGTCCATATCCAGTGGGTACGAAGTCTGATGTTGCATCCCTGGCATGGACAGTGCTGGAATTGGAGATGGCATGCTGTCGATCATGAAAGCTTGGCCTTTATTGTCAGCGTGGCCGGATGACGGCGCCGAGATGGACAAACGACCACTCGAGTCGCTGCACGGAGATGGGAATTGACGCGAAACACCATTCGGGTGAGGCGAAGGGTGCTGCAGGTGGTGCTGCATCTGCGGGTGGATCGCTATGCCGCCAATCTGGTTGCGCTCGAGGTTCGAAATGTAATCAAGCGTAGCTTGAAGTACACTGTACTTGTCTTTTTTGGAAGAAGAGTATCCTGCCGTCTCAAGCTTGTTACGAAGAATATCAAACTGATTACTGATGCGCAAAATACGCCTCTGCTCCCGCAAATTGTGCCGCTGCTTTTTGCTCAAGTCACCACCGCTGGACGAGTACCCACTAGGGGTCATGGGAGCCATCGGATAAGGACTCTCACATGGTGTCGAGTCGCCATTAGTGGAGAGACTAGAAGTCAGCGGATTCTGGTCGATAAGGTTAAGTTTAATGTGCATAGGGTACTGCGGCTGTTCAACCTTGGGAGAGATGGTGCTATAGGCGATCTCTAAAGCTGAGGCGTCCTGCAACGGAGGACGTCCATTTGAAAGCAAAGCCGAGGTCATAGCCATTGAATTCGAAATCGAGGGGGTGGAGACGACAGTAGCGGAAGTGGTTGAGGCAGAGGGTGGTGAGCAAGCCATGGCGTCGTTTCTAGTAGAAATAGAAACGACAGACTCAAACTGCTGCTGCTGCGAATCCATTTAGACTGTAAAGGATAATAGCGAGATAGAATTAGTGTCATAAAAAATAGGTCCAGGGAGAGCTACTATGACTACTATGACTACTATGACTACTGCACACGTACGAGGGGCAGCTGCGGGGGCGGAAGGAAGCTCGTTTTGTGACCCCCAAGTCTTCTTTCCACTCGCAGTTTACTCCATATTGTTACTTTCGTGTACCTCCTCTGCCAAAAATGGGCATTTTGAAGAGTGGAATTGTCAACAAATTAAAAATATATAATGGGTAACTCATGCTTTTTATGCACCCTACCGACTAAAAAGCTGGTCGGTAATCTATTATATATATTTTTTAGAAATTTAGGGCATTAAATTCAACGTGCTCTTAAGATTATGTCCGTAGAGAGTTGATATCAGTCGTAACGTTACTTCAGGTAGCTGATAGGTCAGACGATTTCTTAACAGACATATTTTAAACAATCATAAGAGAGAGGTGCAGACGTGTTTACCAAACCTTTAGTGGTTGCAGGATGTCTGGTAGATCCTAAGCCTGATTAGCAACGCCAGATTCCGGTTAGCAAGGCCGATTACGCTCGAGTCCGGTGGTTGTACGGGACTTGTCTCTACGGTGACGGCTTTCAGGGTTATTTTATCAATTATAAGGATCTAATAGACAGACTGATCATCATTATTACGTCCATTTCTTGCTAAAAATGCACTGGCCGCAATCAGTGCTGCATGATTTGCACATCGTTTGATCCGAGCACCAAGCTGTCACGCTACAGTGAAGCGACAAGGACAAGCTGTCTGAACAGATGATGAGTTGCTTCATTGCATATTATCAGTACTGGTTTGGTGTGGAATGCTGCCACAAGTAGCAAAAGCAATGCAGCCACTTGGTACATCCCAAGGTAAAAAGCCATGTTTACGCTGTGCCGCCGGCTTTTTCTCCTAATCGATCAACCATCTCGAGATTGTGATTCAAGAGACGCCCACCCCAGGAAGTGGAGGCAGCCAACGCCGGCAAACTGAACAAAGGTACTACCGTACTCGTATAAAATTTAACAACAACAAAACGGTCACTGATAACAACGGTCACTAATAACAACGGTCACTCGAACCTCCTGCGCGGGGGTGAGATGCACATTAAAACGAATTGACGAAGCGAAGAAATCGCGCGATTTATGCACTGAAAAATATAGGAAACGACGATGGCGGCTCGTTTATATGTCATGCCTTGGTGAAAATGCAAATGGCTCACTAGTTTCTAAACACGAATTTAAGGATCTACATGGGTACCATACCCTCTTACCGACCCATAACCATAAGTATATGGCTGGGAAGTGGACAGCTTCTACCCATACCCATTGGTATATAGGTGGGTAGTGGCTTCCTTACTTCTTCAAGCCGCATGTCATCAGCGACCTACCTTTCTTGCAATCAAATCGCGACATTTGTAAATAGAACATTTCCATATGTTCGCCAAGTTTTATCGTCTAAGTCATGGGTATGGGACGGTTAATTGGGTATGGGACGGTTAATTGGGTATGGGACGGTTAATTGGGTACGGCGGCAAACATGATGGGTATGAGTGGGTATGGCGTACCCCACGTGTAACGGGGTTACATGACGGTTGGAATATCATACCGAAAGTACATCACGGTTTCTATATTGCATATCATGTATTCTTAATACTAACCCTTTTTAAAAGGGTATTATATATAAGTGATACTATAAGGTATTAGTAATACCTTATGCTATCAGTATCGGTTCTATAAGCCCGGAAGTCCTCAATGCTCGCCTTGAGGCCTTAATGCGTTATGAGGCAACGCTACTCGGGCAGGTCCACGACCAGGAAGCGTCAGACGCGCCTACACAGTATATCCCGGTACCTGTGCCCGATGCAGAGCAAAAGGCTCGCCCACTCGTTTTAAACTTAAAAACCTTTGAGGGGAAGGAAGGAAAAAATCTTCTCTGGATACGAGAGGTTGAAACGGCAAAGGATGCCGCCATGCTCGTGTCAGAGAAGCAACGGGTTGGCCTGGCCATTTTTTAACTAGGTGGAAGAGCTAGAGAGTGGGCTCTAACGAGCGATGTCTCTGTAAATGCCGCATTTCCCTCGTGGAATATGCATAAAAGGCAATTAACATCGTGTGTTAATTGCGTGTTTGCACCGCCTAATCAGGTTAATCGTATGCGATCACGCTTCTTATGTAATAGGGCGACCTGTTACATGAGTAGTTATAGGGATAATACATTATTACATAAGTAGGCATAGGGCAGTATCCGATTAGCGGATACTGCGCGTCATTTTATTATTGATTTATTATTGGGGTGCCAGATCCAATAATTAACCAATAATAAATTGACTTTCATATTGAGTGGTTCCCATGAGCTAGGGAAGATATTCGCACTTCCTGCGAATTAAAACAAAACAAAAATAAAACAGAGTTATATTTACGAGTTGATTAAGAGCGCTTCCTCAACGCCCTTTTATTGTAAGACGGTTACGGGTTCTTAGCCATTTACACTTGGTAGTGTGGTGAAGTGGTTTCCTAAATTGGGAAGAATCTAGGGTCCAGTTGGATTGAAGGAACAAAGGGCCGTGGACTAGGGAGAAGGGACCACGCACTCGAGAGAAGGGACCGGAGATAATGGGAACCTCGGAGTGAAGCGACCGTTGGCTGAGAATTTGGAAGACAAACAAAGGAGAGGTCATTACCAGGGTACTGTTTAACCGGTACCGAAGGGAGTCGACCATGGCCCTCATTGGTCGACCCGGTCCATCATTGGTCGAACAGGTCCCTCATCGGTAGACCTGGGTCCCTCATCGGTAGACCTCGGTCCCTCGTCGGTAGACCCAGTCTCTCATCGGTCGACCCGGTCCCTCATTGGTAGACCCGGTCCCTCATTGGTCGACCCGGTCCCTCGTCGGTAGACTTGGGTCCCTCATTGGTCGACCCGGTCCCTCATCGGTCGACCCGGTCCCTCGTTGGTAGACCTGGGTCCCTCATTGGTCGACCCGGTCCCTCGCTGGTAGACCTGGGTCCCTCATTGGTCGACCTGGGTCCCTCATTGGTCGACCTCGGCCCCTCGGGGTTCAGCCACTCCTGACCAGTTAATACAAGGATCAGACCAGTCGACGCAAGGAATCAGAGCTTCAGGCAAGGATAGAGTAAAGGAGGTAAAAGGATAGGACTATATTAAATACTACTCAATTTGCGATCTACGTGGCACGACTCCGCCACCCAAGAAGGACTTGTTCTAAGCTACTCACTGTTCCGGGAAGGGATATATTTTGGCCCCCCGTCGAAGACAGTTGTGTAGCGAAGTTCAAGGGCGAATAGAGCTCCAGGATATATTTGGCCTGTGAGCTCGTTCGAGTAGCAACACCCCCCCCCAAGACCCGCTATCGGAAGCGGTCTCCCTCACCTCAAGGTCCGGGAGCAACGTAAAGGTCAGGTGGTTGATACCCCTGAAACAGAAGGAAAAGGCCAGGGACGACAAGCGCCCCTGAAGAATTTGGCTCTAAGTCCACTCTCGACAAGGTCGATCGAGTGGCCACCTACCGGCCCACCGAGTGAAGCATATCCACTCGAGGCCCCCCCAGGTCTACCTCCCTCAAGGCAGACATCTACATCGTCACCAAGTCCTCCAAAGAGTGCAACCCTCCAGCCGACGGGTACACAAGGTGAGAGAAGGTTCATACGCGGCATCGGGGTACCCCCTCCGACAGTCGGCAGTCCGGCACAGTGAGTGGTTTGGGGTCTCATCATACAATTTTGAGAACCCACTCCACCACAATGGTGCGCGTGCCCGGATCTTCGGAAGACGCGGGATTTCACCGCGAGTCCCAAGACGATAAAGATGTTCAAGTCAAGAAGGAGCACAAGACCGAAGAGTCGCTGGAAGACCGATCGCCAGTGACTCAAGAAGAAACAAACAAAGGATCGAAGGACCGACCGGGCCTTGGGAGGGGCCGGTCAACATGGTCGAGGTTGAATTCATTGAAGAAAAACCTAAATACCCTCCCTATGTCCTTGTAGAGGACACCTTGGGTCATGACGCCTATCATGATCCAGAGGACCATCAGCCGACGGTGAAAACCGAGAGGCTAAGGTCCCCGAAAAAACAACAAAGCAAGATCGCGCAGTCCAAGCCGACGAAGTTCCGGATGAAGGCACCCGGAAACACCAAGTCGATAGGCCCCGAGAAGGCAGGACTGGCGTCATGGACAGACGCTGATGTCACGAGGACCTATCACCAACGCAAGCTGAACGCGTTCCTGGAGAGCGACCCCTTCGCAAAGATCCTGGAGATCCGGCAGCTGGGTCAACTCACTGGGCCGGTGTCGACCCTGCCACGGCTGCACTCCGTCACGGACGCGATCACAGCGCTGGTCACCATGCTTCGTGAAGCGAACATGGTCGCAGGGCGGCTCGACCCGGATGACCTGCTATCCCTGGGATTCGACAGAATCACAAAAGCGTTAGAACATATGCACAAGCGTCTGTCGATCCTGGTGGGTACCACGCCAGCAACGGAACACCCACCTCTGGTGACACCCACACAAACACGGTCCAAGGACAGCCAGATGACGCTTCAAGACATCACGGTGGATCCTCACATGTCCGGAGCCGCCGGTCACCCAGGGGCGAATTAAGGCCCATCCCAACACCTGACGTCAAGCGGCCAAATAGCAGCAGCAACATGTTCCCCAGAATCGTCCTCGACTGGGTCGGTCACTAGGATGCCCCTAGGCCCTACTGGAGCGGCGCTGCTCCAGGCCCGAGCGCGCAGCGCGGAACAGGAACCACGTGGTCTCGGAACGGCGACGCGTGGCAAGAATGAAAATCATTCCGATTTTTAGCCAATGGAAAATCAGCAAGTAAAAAAGTTGGAATTTGCTCTGCCCCGTGACGAAGACGCTGGGGGGGGAAGGGCCTACCTACCCGGTAGGCGATCTGCAGACCCTCTTCGACGCAGCGATGGCAAGATTTTGAATGAACGCCAAGTACCGCGGGCACACCCAAACGCGAGTGTAGCAGGAGGAAGACCAGGGGCGCGAAGCAGGAACAGCGAGCTCACGAAACGGTGACGCGTGGACGACCAACAAAATTTCAGGTTTCTGATTGGTTGAATTTTCAGCCAATAGAAAACTCCTTGGATGGTTGGTCATGGTCCCTCGCCGGTCGACCTCGGCCCCTCGTCGATAGACCCGGTCCCTCATTGGTAGACCTAAGTCCCTCGTCGGTCGACCTCGACCCCTCGTCGGTAGACCCGGTCCCTCATCGGTATACCCGGTCCCTCGTTGGTAGACCTGGGTCCTTCAAGAATTTAGCTCAATGTATCGAAGACTGAAACCAAGCTGGAGTGACCCAGGTTGGCCACGGACTACCTAAGAAAGAGCAAGCAGAAAACCCTACGTGATTGACGAGGGAATACATGCGCGTGCTCAAACCGCTGTACGGCTGAGCAAGTGCAAGGGGCGGCTGTGGTGAAGTGGTTTCCTAAATTGTGAAGAATCTAGGGTCCAGTTGGATTGAAGGGACAAAGGGCCGTGGACTAGGGAGAAGGGACCACGCACTCGAGAGAAGGGACCGGAGATAATGGGAACCTCGGAGTGAAGCGACCGTTGGCTGAGAATTTGGAAGACAAACAAAGGAGAGGTCATTACCAGGGTACTGTTTAACCGGTACCGAAGGGAGTCGACCATGGCCCTCATTGGTCGACCCGGTCCATCATTGGTCGAACAGGTCCCTCATCGGTAGACCTGGGTCCCTCATCGGTAGACCTCGGCCCCTCGTCGGTAGACCCAGTCTCTCATCGGTCGACCCGGTCCCTCATTGGTAGACCCGGTCCCTCATTGGTCGACCCGGTCCCTCGTCGGTAGACTTGGGTCCCTCATTGGTCGACCCGGTCCCTCGTTGGTAGACCCGGTCCCTCGTTGGTAGACCTGGGTCCCTCATTGGTCGACCCGGTCCCTCGCTGGTAGACCTGGGTCCCTCATTGGTCGACCTGGGTCCCTCATTGGTCGACCTCGGCCCCTCGGGGTTCAGCCACTCCTGACCAGTTAATACAAGGATCAGACCAGTCGACGCAAGGAATCAGAGCTTCAGGCAAGGATAGAGTAAAGGAGGTAAAAGGATAGGACTATATTAAATACTACTCAATTTGCGATCTACGTGGCACGACTCCGCCACCCAAGAAGGACTTGTTCTAAGCTACTCACTGTTCCGGGAAGGGATATATTTTGGCCCCCCGTCGAAGACAGTTGTGTAGCGAAGTTCAAGGGCGAATAGAGCTCCAGGATATATTTGGCCTGTGAGCTCGTTCGAGTAGCAACACCCCCCCCAAGACCCGCTATCGGAAGCGGTCTCCCTCACCTCAAGGTCCGGGAGCAACGTAAAGGTCAGGTGGTTGATACCCCTGAAACAGAAGGAAAAGGCCAGGGACGACAAGCGCCCCTGAAGAATTTGGCTCTAAGTCCACTCTCGACAAGGTCGATCGAGTGGCCACCTACCGGCCCACCGAGTGAAGCATATCCACTCGAGGCCCCCCCAGGTCTACCTCCCTCAAGGCAGACATCTACATCGTCACCAAGTCCTCCAAAGAGTGCAACCCTCCAGCCGACGGGTACACAAGGTGAGAGAAGGTTCATACGCGGCATCGGGGTACCCCCTCCGACAGTCGGCAGTCCGGCACAGTGAGTGGTTTGGGGTCTCATCATACAATTTTGAGAACCCACTCCACCACAGTAGCACTTAGTAGTCCTTTCAATGACCAGATTCGAGATGAACATGGACGAGTCTTCGGTGGCTCCAGCGGTCTCGCTGGAGCATTCTGATTTTCCACATCTCACCTCGGTGGAGTGGCAGGCACTACATCGCCTCGCGGCGGTGTCTCGTGAAACTATTATGACGTCGCTGTACTCCCTCGCGCACTTCGCACCATGACGCTATCAAGATGGAGACGTCAACGTACTCTGGTGATGGTCCGGATCGTCTCCCCCTTAATCGCTGGTTTCGCGAGGTGGATATTGCGATAGCGTCAAATTGATCGATTCTTGGAAGACCAAGGTCAATGTGGAGAAGTGCCAGAGAAATGGGGGGCCCTTCGTAGTTATTATAATA
Source organism: Peronospora farinosa (assembly GCA_947646735.1). Taxonomy (NCBI): domain Eukaryota; phylum Oomycota; class Peronosporomycetes; order Peronosporales; family Peronosporaceae; genus Peronospora; species Peronospora farinosa. The sequence continues at coordinate 471,318 of CANTFK010000072.1, read as the reverse complement.
ACTGGCGTGAAAGATCTCGGTCACTCTCTTGAATGAGTGACAGGGAGTGACCAGGGCCCCGAACTGGTTCAAGGTCCCGAGTTCGGAGAAGGTACTAGGATGTCCTACACTACAGACTAAAGGACCAGTGCTGCTAGGGCAGCTTAGGTTGACCCCAGGTAACAGGTGGGTCCCAGACAACAGGTGGACCCAGGTGACCGGTGGACCTCAGGTGACAGGTTGACCCAGGTGACCAGTAGACCCCAGGCAACAGGTGGACCCAGGTGACCGGTGGACCCCAGGTGACAGGTGGACCCAGGTGACCGGTGGACCTCAGGTGACAGGTTTACCCAGGTGACCAGTGGACCCCAGGCAACTGGTGGACCCAGGTGACCGGTGGACCCAGGTGGACAGTGGACCCCAGGTGACAGGTGGACCCCAGGTAACAGTGGTACCGGGGCCCAGGGGTACCGGGGTACCGGGGTACCGGGCCCAGGGGTACCGAGGCCCAGGGGTACCAGGGCCCAATGTCCGAGGGTGCAGAACCGGTACACAGAATATCGAAGATTACAGAAAGTACAGGGTACCAAGGAGCCAGTTCTTCCTCCAAGAGTCGGCACGCGGCACTATCCAGATCAAAGGGTTAGGGTTAGGCAAGAAAAGCATACAAGGTATAAGATGAATAAACACACTCGAATTTGCATTACACGTGGCAGCTTTAAGCGCCCCTCCTAAGCTTCTCCGTCGCTTCACCTCTTCCGGGCGGGATACCCTTTGGCCCCCCGACGTCCAGAAGGTGGTAGACGGCTCAAGCTGCGCAGGTTGAACCTCAGAATAGCTGGCCTGAGGTGTCAAAAAACATCCAACACCCGCTACAGGAAGCGATTTCCCTACGGGGAAGAACACAAAGGGGTCCAAGGACCAAGAACAGTCATCCACCAAAGGGGTACATAGTACCAGGTGCATTGCTCTCGACTTAGTCGATCGAGTCGAAGAAACCCGGTCCCGAGTGAAGCATATCCACTCGAGGACCACCAAGTCCAAGTCTTATACACATACCAAGTCTTTAAGTCTTCTGCGTCAACCGAGGAGCAAGACCAGCCAAGCCGGCGGGTACACAAGGTAAGACCCAATGTTAACACGACACGGTATCGGGGTACCCCCTCCGTAAGTCGGCAGCCCGGCGCTGTGTGTGTTTGTGGTTCTCTCACGTCGTTTGAGAATCCACTCCACCACAATGGTGCGCGTGCCCGGATCTTCGGAAGACGCGGGATTTCACCGTGAGTCCCACGAAGAAGAAAAGACATCGGTCAAGATAGACCAAGGGACAACCAAGACACTGGAAACCGGATCGCCAGTGATCAAGAGGGAAGAAGGATCGGAGGACCTGCAGAGCCCGGGAAGGAGCTCTGCTATTGAGGTCAAGGTGGAATATGAAGAAAAACCACAAAGTCCTCTCCCTTATGTCTTCGTTGAAGAAGACAACATGGGCCATAATAAATATTATGGTCCAGGGGTCCCAAGTTTGACAGCGAAAGCTAAAAAACAAGGGACCCCGAAAAAAGTCTCCCAACCTACCACTCAAGAGCCAAAGGTGCCCAAGAACAAGCAAAAAAAGCAGAAACATACCAAGTTGAAGGCACCGAGAGGCGGAGACACGAAGGACGAGTCGGGAGAGAGCCAAGGCGTGGCTAGCAAGGACTGGACAGAAGAAAATTTGGAAGAAGCCTACCATCGGAATAAATTGAAGAAGTTTCTTCGAAAGGACCCGGTGATGAAGGCGCTCAAGGTCAAGCTTCTGGACCAGGTCCACGGTCCGATAACGGCTCTTCCCACCACGACCACAGACCTGGAGGTCCTCAAGGCCGTAATGAATATGCTACATGAAGCTGGGATGGATGCTGGGAACTTCACCGCTGAGACCCTCTTCGATTTCGGGTTCGAGACCTTGAAGAAGACCTTAGTGACCCTGCATGGTCACCTCAAGACGTTAGTGGGGGAGTTCCTCCCAAAGGAAGTACCTCGTCAAGATGGAGGAGTAGTGGATCCTGGTGTGGGCTCTCCTTCTGCGTCACTCGGTGAATCGTCACCAAGGTCTCAATACGAATCAGCCACCTCATCTATGATGTCGGCCCTGATGGATACGGTGGACCGAATGCAACTGGGTCCAGCTGGTGCAGCGTTGTTAGAAGCACGAATTCGCGAAACTGGCCATATGGACACAGCAACCCCATGGGTCCAGCGCCAAGCACAGGAGGAGACGGAAGCCCGGTGCAAAGTGGAGCCAAGGTTGGTGGGGCAAAAACGGATCAGGAAACAAAGACTGAGTCAGTTTCCCCTAGCGCCCTCCAGTCGTACTTTGATAAGGCGATGACCAAGTTCCTTGAAGAGCAAGGCTCCACAAAAGATGCAGTGGACAGGGGATACACCACGAAGGGTCAAGGACCAGTTCATCCCAGGTCCTCCCAGCGAATTGAGCGCCTAAGACCACTAGGCGATATCCCTGATGTGGACATGGAGTCTGTGGGGTCAACCCATGATGAATACGATCCAGATGATTTGACGTTCCCGATGATTTCAGCGCGAGCGACTGTGGCCGCGGCTACGGCAGGAGGACCCCCTACTGTTGTTCCACACATTAGGGTATCGGCCTCGTCGGATCTGAAGGAATTTAGCGGAAGGGACCACGATGAAGATCGTGCCAGAAGCTGGAGCACTAAGGTAAAGACGGCTTTCCTCCGAGACCAGGCACCAGACAGCGAGAAGTGTCTCATTTTTGGGTCCCTGCTCACAGGTCCAGCTCATAATTGGTATCGACAGCTAGGTCGAACAGTGCGCGTTGATTGGAAACTGCTGCTGCGAGAGTTCCAAGCACAACTTTGCGGCTTGGGGGTGTCGGTGGCCCGACAATATTATCACGCCAGAAAGATGACCCTTGGAATATTTGTACCGTCTGAACGTGGCAGGGATCAGGGCCAAGCTAGATATTAAGGGTGGACCCCCCAGTGTAAAGCGTGAACACGTGGACCATTACGTGGAAACCTTGGATGATCGAGAATTAGCGGACCAGCTTACATTGCTCCGACTTTTTTATGCAGATGACCTGGAGGAAGTCCTTCTGGCTCGTCAGAGAGCGAAGACGCGTCAAAAAAGGATCTTGTTCGGGTCCAGCAAGTTTCGCCAGAAGGCCCCAACCACTCCAGACCACACCAAGAGTCAGCTGAGAAGACCCGTCCAAGTCATCCGAGCCACTTCTGAAAGTGAAAATGACCAAGGGTCCAGCTCCAGTGGGTCCGAGGGAGAAGGTGACCTCAGAAGAATTTACGCGGCGGCGAGTAAACCTTACACTGGTAGGGCGAGGAACGCAGATGACCCCCGGGATCATCAGGACCCAGACCCAGACCGAGGTCGACGCATGGCAGAGGGACCTGGACAAAAGGTGGTCCCATGGTCACCCGTGACAAAGTGTACTCATTGTGGATCTAGGAAGCATGTGGATCTGGAATGTTGGAAGCGACTCGTTTGCGAGTGCTGTGGAAAGAAGGGTCACCCAGCCGACCACTGCCTGTCTGTGTGTCGCGGTTGCGGCAAGGTTCATGACGTCGGCAAGTGCCCGATGGAAGAGTTCTACAACTTGATTCGACAGTGATACAACCCGACCAAATACGCGGGGCAGCTTCCTGAGGCCGCGGAGAAGATGTTAAATTAGAACGCTCGCCAGGTTTGAATCTGGTACGAGCCGAGCGTTCTAATTGTTGCATTTATGCATTTGTGGAAAAACACCCCGGGGAGAAGGTCAATAAGTTGGATGAATTGATTGGAAATACATCGGGCTTTTGCATTAATTCTGTCGCTGCTGTGGCCAATGCATGTATACCTCACGTTTATTCCCGAGGAGAGACTATGATGACATTGGATTTATTGCCGGGGGAGTCAAGAGGATACTGGAAACACCATGCCCCAGGAAAGTGGTTTAAGCAAGCCAAGGCCTCTGGGAAAGTTAACAATATTTGTGCGAATCTACTGTTTGATTCTGATGCCGAGGTATCGATTTTAGATATCGCCTTTGCTCGTAAGGCAGGCTGTCAGATTAACACAAGCAAAAAACAAGAGTGCGTGGGCATTGGAGAAGCAGTTTACACCACGGAAGGGAGAACGAAGTAAAGATAAGTATTAGTATACTTCTTCAATGTGTGGGTCGGGTCCATGGCCGGCCAGGATGTACTACTAGGGATGGACTTTATGGTGCCAGCTGGAATTCGTTTGGACATGGCGGATGGAACTATTTGCTTGCCAGACGAAGTTCGAATCCAGCTGACAGGTCGCAAGACCTTATATAGTGGCCATATTTCTGAGGTAAAATTGGGCCAGTACGTGAATTTACCGGCGACAAAATATGTCGAGGTTCCGCTGAAGAGGGTTACGTCGGACCAGTCGAAATTATAAATGACCCGTGGAGACAGATGGGTGACTACGATGATCCAAGGACATGGATATCGCCAATTCTTGAGGGTCACCAATGTGAGTGACAAGGACCTGATCCTACACGAGGATACCAAGCTGGGCATTTGGCTGGCTAAGGACCGGGTTCCCCGGGCCCAAGGATTCGTGTAAGTTGGTTCTAGGAGGTACGCTGAATGGAAAAATCTAGCCTACCAAGCAACCACCGATGAGGAGGATGCAGAAACTACTCAAGAAGAAGTATACCAAGGTCCGATGGTCGAGAAACCTCAGTACGCGACTCCACAGAAAATGTTGCTACGGACGAGGACCCAAGTGCCAGTGATTAACGCGGTGCACGAGTCTGTTATGAGGGACCCTGAGTCATTACCATCAGATCAGGAGTCTGGAGGGGAAGCCCTCGATAGAGGCCGACCAGCTAGAGCTAGCGTGGGCAAAGAAGTATCATCGAAGGATAGGACCGATATGGAGAGGGTCCACCTAGAGGGGGGTCCGCGGGTCCACCCGGAGGGGTCTACAGGTCCACCCAGAGGGGGGTCCACCGGTCCACCCAGAGGAGGGTCCACCGGTCCACCCAGAGGGGGGTCCACCTGTACACCCAGAGGAGGGTCCACCGGTCATCGAGGCTGAAGTAGATAGTTCCGATGACCCCAAGTCTGTGGTCACGAGAGTGGAGATTTATGTGCAGAGGATATCGACAAAAATTGGTCTGTTTTCCCTGAGGTCACCCCATCTACAAACGAAGTTATATTGGAAGACATCCAGATCCCAGACCCCGGTGATACCCCAAAGGAGGAGGTAGACCGCCTCCGCCAGATTATATGGAGAAAACGACATTTGCTGATGGGAAAAGGTCCCGGTGGCTCGAGGAGCAGTGTGCGACATTGATGTTGGGAACGCACGGCTAATCGCCCAACGGGTACAGAAGGTGGCCCCTCAATTTAAGGAGAAGCTGGCAGACCTGATAAAAGGCCTCTTGTCATCCAAGATAATCCAGCATTCCACCTCCCCATGAGCCAGCCCAATTGTAGTTATTGTTAAGAAGAATGGGGTGTATATAAGGCTGTGCATTGACTACCGGATGGTGAATGACTTAACGCGGCTTATGGTGTACCCTATGCCTCTCGTGAATGAGTTGCTGGAAGACTTAGATAAGGTCTTGTGGTACTGCTCACTGGATATGGCTAGCGGTTTTTGGGTGGTCAGCATGACCGAACGAGCTCGTTTAATCTCGGCGTTTGTAACCCCGCTAGGATTGTTTGAGTGGAGACGAATGCCGTTTGGACTGTAGAATGCACCACAGATCTATCAGAGACTGTTGGATAACGCTCTATATGGATTCCTAACGATTTCCTCGAAGTCCAACACTGAGAAACAGGTTAACCTGTTCGAAATAGGTCAACCTGAAGCGGACCACGAGGAGTCCATATTAGGACGCCGGTCTTATATCGATGATATTTTGGTAACCTCTGGATCATGGGATGACCTATGCTTAAAAGTGGAAAGACTATTGGAGGTTTGTGATAAGTGGAATTTATCGATCAGCGCGGTCAAAAGTTCATGGGAATGAAAAAAGTTGATTATCTGGGGCATCGAGTGTCTGCGGAGGGGTTGGAGTCCCATCCTAATGATCTTCAGTCATTGGTGGACTTACCGTTTCCCGCCACCCTAAAAGCCATGCAGTCGTTTCTTGGAAGTCTCAATTACTATAGCCGGTTTCTAGAAGACTACGCGATTTATGCGTCCATATTGTACGAGCTAAGAGAAGTGGATTATCACGTGTTACGACGCCGGATGAGTGAGACTGAGGACACCCAGAGGAGTGACCAGGAGGAAGACCGATGGACTCGGGTGCAGGTGGCCTTTGCGATATTGAAGAATAAGATAGCCACCGCCCCAAACCTCCGCCATTTTGATCCAGACCGGGAACCTGTCATTATCGTCTATGCCAGTGAGTGGGCCATCTCGGCATCCCTGGTGCAGGAGTATGAGGGGGTGTATATGCCGGTCACTTTCACGAGTCGGACTTTGAAGCCAAACGAGATCAACTATGGGCTGGTGGACAAGGAAGTGTTGGCGCTATTGCGGATACTAGACCTTTGTTACACGTCGCTGGTCACCCGACCTATTAAGATTTTGACCCGACACTCAACACTGGCGTGGTTAGTCCGGCCACCTGGTCTACAAGGTCGCCTTGGAAATGGGTTGCGCTCCTGTCCCAATGGACGTTAGAAGTGGTCAAGTGTAAGCGCGGCGAATATGAAATACTGGGGACATTAGCGGCAAGCATTACGCCTCGCGAAAATGTGGACTCTTTTTTATCTTCAATCGCCCCCAAGAAACACCCGCGCCAAGCTATCACGGTGGTTCCTCCTACAGTCGAACTTGAGGAAGTCTTGTACGTGGTCAGTTTCGATGGGTCTGCACGAGTTAAACGTGGGGGCGGAGCCTGCAGTGCTATCGTATGGCAACTCCCAGGGTGGACCGTGATTGCAGCAGCGTCGAGATATTTAACGGAGGCAACGGTAAACGAAGCAGAGTATGAGGGCCTTTTGTTATGTTTCAGCCTACTGGAGAAATTGGATCGTAGAAGTCTGGTGGTGTGCGGTGATTCCAATCTGGTAATCCTTCAGATGCGAGGAGAAATTAAATGCAAGGCACCAGGTCTCACGGTACGAAGGTTGAAGGCCCTGGACCTGCTTCTTTCCTGGCCAGCCCATGAGTTTCTACACATGAAGCGTGAATGGAACCAGAGTGCGAACCGTCTCGCTAACGCGGCCCTGCATCAGCAACAAGGTGTCGAAAATTACCTGAGGAAGAGTGGAAAAACCTCGAAGAGATTAATCGTCTGCCTGAACTCTTGGTACTAAAAAATCCCAGCCTAGCAATGCGAATTACAGCTGTCACGAGGTCTCGGGTCCGGTCCAGGATGCCGACAGAGGTTTTGCAAGAAGAGGTGGTGCAACGGATACGGATTGAGCGAATTTAGGCTGCCCAAGACGAAGAAATGTGGATACGCGATTTGAAGATCTACTTACGGGGTGAGTGGACCTCAGAAGTGGCGTTGGCGTGTGGCAAGATCGAGATGAATTACGCTTTGGATGATGATGGACTTCTGTTGTATTGCCCGGGCCTGGGGACAGCTGAAGAGGATCGCTATGGGTGGATCCGGCTAGTGATACCCGAAAGCCTACAACTAGATTTACTACACCACTACCATACGAGTCTTGAAGGGGGACACCAAGGAATCGGCCGCACGTACCAGCGGATACGAAGACATTTCCATTGGAGAGGGCTATTTCGAAGCGTACAACGCTTCGTTGGTACTTGGGTCGACTGTGAGACCGGAAAAGGTGGACCCACCTTACGAGGGAAGACCCCAGGGAATGTTCGGGCAACTTACCCATTTCAGGTCATCGCAATGGATCATATTACATCGTTGCCCAAGTCGTTCAAGGGAAACACGGAGCTGTTGATATGAGTGGACCTGTTTACTGGTTATGTAATTGTGGTGAAGTGCTTTCCTAAATTGTGAAAGACCCAGGGTCCCGTTGGATTGAAGGGACAAGGGGCCGTGGACGAGGGAGAAGGGACCACGCACTCGAGAGAAGGGACCGGAGATAATGGGAACCTCGGAGTGAAGCGACCGTTGGCTGAGAATTTGGAAGACAAACAAAGGAGAGGTCATTACCAGGGTAACGTTTAACCTGTACCGAAGGGAGTCGACCATGGCCCTCATTGGTCGACCCGGTCCCTCATTGGTCGAACAGGTCCCTCATCGGTAGACCTGGGTCCCTCGTCGCTCGACCCGGTCCCTCATCGGTCGACCCGGTCCCTCATTGGTAGACCTGGGTCCCTCATCGGTAGACCCGGTACCTCGTCGGTAGACCTGGGTCCCTCATTGGTCGAACAGGTTCCTCATCGATAGACCTGGGTCCCTCATTGGTCGACCAGGTCCCTCATCGGTAGACCTGGGTCCCTCATTGGTCGATCAGGTCCCTCATTGGTCGACCCGGTCCCTCATTGGTCGACCCGGTCCCTCATCGGTAGACCTGGGTCCCTCATTGGTCGACCAGGCCCCTCGGGGTTCAGCCACTCCTGACCAGTTAATACAAGGATCAGACCAGTCGACGCAAGGAATCAGAGCTTCAGGCAAGGATAGAGTAAAGGAGTTAAAAGGATAGGACTATATTAAATACTACTCAATTTGCGATCTACTTGGCAAGTCTTCGTCGCGCTGTAAAGGAACTCTAGTCTGGCCACACGCCTGTTCCGGGGAAGGGATATATTTGGCCCCCCCCCGTTGAAGACAGGCGTGTGGTCCGAGCCAAGTGCGAGCTGAACCCCACGTGGCACGACTCCGTCACCCAAGAAGAACTTGCTCTAAGCTACTCACTGTTCCGGGAAGGGATGAATTTTGGCCCCCCGTCGAAGACAGTTGTGTAGCGAAGTTCAAGGGCGAATAGAGCTCCAGGATATATTTGGCCTGTGAGCTCGTTCGAGTAGCAACACCCCCCAAGACCCGCTATCGGAAGCGGTCTCCCTCACCTCAAGGTCCGGGAGCAACGTAAAGGTCAGGTGGTTGATACCCCTGAAACAGAAGGAAAAGGCCAGGGACGACAAGCTCCCTGAAGAATTTGGCTCTAAGTCCACTCTCGACAAGGTCGATCGAGTGGCCACCTACCGGCCCACCGAGTGAAGCATATCCACTCGAGGCCCCCCCAGGTCTACCTCCCTCAAGGCAGACATCTACATCGTCACCAAGTCCTCCAAAGAGTGCAACCCTCCAGCCGACGGGTACACAAGGTGAGAGAAGGTTCATACGCGGCATCGGGGTACCCCCTCCGACAGTCGGCAGTCCGGCACAGTGAGTGGTTTGGGGTCTCATCATACAATTTTGAGAACCCACTCCACCACAATGGTGCGCGTGCCCGGATCTTCGGAAGACGCGGGATTTCACCGCGAGTCCCAAGACGATAAAGATGTTCAAGTCAAGAAGGAGCACAAGACCGAAGAGTCGCTGGAAGACCGATCGCCAGTGACTCAAGAAGAAACAAACAAAGGATCGAAGGACCGACCGGGCCTTGGGAGGGGCCGGTCAACATGGTCAAGGTTGAATTCATTGAAGAAAAACCTAAATACCCTCCCTATGTCCTTGTAGAGGACACCTTGGGTCATGACGCCTATCATGATCCAGAGGACCATCAGCCGACGGTGAAAACCGAGAGGCTAAGGTCCCCGAAAAAACAACAAAGCAAGATCGCGCAGTCCAAGCCGACGAAGTTCCGGATGAAGGCACCCGGAAACACCAAGTCGATAGGCCCCGAGAAGGCAGGACTGGCGTCATGGACAGACGCTGATGTCACGAGGACCTATCACCAACGCAAGCTGAACGCGTTCCTGGAGAGCGACCCCTTCGCAAAGATCCTGGAGATCCGGCAGCTGGGTCAACTCACTGGGCCGGTGTCGACCCTGCCACGGCTGCACTCCGTCACGGACGCGATCACAGCGCTGGTCACCATGCTTCGTGAAGCGAACATGGTCGCAGGGCGGCTCGACCCGGATGACCTGCTATCCCTGGGATTCGACAGAATCACAAAAGCGTTAGAACATATACACAAGCGTCTGTCGATCCTAGTTGGTACCACGCCAGCAACGGAACACCCACCTCTGGTGACACCCACACAAACACGGTCCAAGGACAGCCAGATGACGCTTCAAGACATCACGGTGGATCCTCAAATGTCCGGAGCCGCCGGTCACCCAGGGGCGAATTAAGGCCCATCCCAACACTTGACGTCAAGCGGCCAAATAGCAGCAGCAACATGTTCCCCAGAATCGTCCTCGACTGGGTCGGTCACTAGGATGCCCCTAGGCCCTACTGGAGCGGCGCTGCTCCAGGCCCGAGCGCGCAGCGCGGAACAGGAACCACGTGGTCTCGGAACGGCGACGCGTGGCAAGAATGAAAATCATTCCGATTTTTAGCCAATGGAAAATCAGCAAGTAAAAAAGTTGGAATTTGCTCTGCCCCGTGACGAAGACGCTGGGGGGGGAAGGGCCTACCTACCCGGTAGGCGATCTGCAGACCCTCTTCGACGCAGCGATGGCAAGATTTTGAATGAACGCCAAGTACCGCGGGCACACCCAAACGCGAGTGTAGCAGGAGGAAGACCAGGGGCGCGAAGCAGGAACAGCGAGCTCACGAAACGGTGACGCGTGGACGACCAACAAAATTTCAGGTTTCTGATTGGTTGAATTTTCAGCCAATAGAAAACTCCTTGGATGGTTGGTCATGGTTCCTCGCCGGTCGACCTCGGCCCCTCGTCGATAGACCCGGTCCCTCATTGGTAGACCTAAGTCCCTCGTCGGTCGACCTCGACCCCTCGTCGGTAGACCCGGTCCCTCATCGGTATACCCGGTCCCTCGTTGGTAGACCTGGGTCCTTCAAGAATTTAGCTCAATGTATCGAAGACTGAAACCAAGCTGGAGTGACCCAGGTTGGCCACGGACTACCTAAGAAAGAGCAAGCAGAAAACCCTACGTGATTGACGAGGGAATACATGCGCGTGCTCAAACCGCTGTACGGCTGAGCAAGTGCAAGGGGCGGCTGTGGTGAAGTGCTTTCCTAAATTGTGAAGAATCTAGGGTCCCGTTGGATTGAAGGGACAAGGGGCCGTGGACTAGGGAGAAGGGACCACGCACCAGAGAGAACGGACCGGAGATAATGGGAACCTCGGAGTGAAGCGACCGTTGGCTGAGAATTTGGAAGACAAACAAAGGAGAGGTCATTACCAGGGTAACGTTTAACCTGTACCGAAGGGAGTCGACCATGGCCCTCATTGGTCGACCCGGTCCCTCATTGGTCGAACAGGTCCCTCATCGGTAGACCTGGGTCCCTCGTCGCTCGACCCGGTCCCTCATCGGTCGACCCGGTCCCTCGTTGGTAGACCTGGGTCCCTCATCGGTAGACCCGGTACCTCGTCGGTAGACCTGGGTCCCTCATTGGTCGAACAGGTTCCTCATCGATAGACCTGGGTCCCTCATTGGTCGACCAGGTCCCTCATCGGTAGACCTGGGTCCCTCATTGGTCGATCAGGTCCCTCATTGGTCGACCCGGTCCCTCATTGGTCGACCCGGTCCCTCATCGGTAGACCTGGGTCCCTCATTGGTCGACCAGGCCCCTCGGGGTTCAGCCACTCCTGACCAGTTAATACAAGGATCAGACCAGTCGACGCAAGGAATCAGAGCTTCAGGCAAGGATAGAGTAAAGGAGTTAAAAGGATAGGACTATATTAAATACTACTCAATTTGCGATCTACTTGGCAAGTCTTCGTCGCGCTGTAAAGGAACTCTAGTCTGGCCACACGCCTGTTCCGGGGAAGGGATATATTTGGCCCCCCCCGTTGAAGACAGGCGTGTGGTCCGAGCCAAGTGCGAGCTGAACCCCACGTGGCACGACTCCGTCACCCAAGAAGAACTTGCTCTAAGCTACTCACTGTTCCGGGAAGGGATGAATTTTGGCCCCCCGTCGAAGACAGTTGTGTAGCGAAGTTCAAGGGCGAATAGAGCTCCAGGATATATTTGGCCTGTGAGCTCGTTCGAGTAGCAACACCCCCCAAGACCCGCTATCGGAAGCGGTCTCCCTCACCTCAAGGTCCGGGAGCAACGTAAAGGTCAGGTGGTTGATACCCCTGAAACAGAAGGAAAAGGCCAGGGACGACAAGCTCCCTGAAGAATTTGGCTCTAAGTCCACTCTCGACAAGGTCGATCGAGTGGCCACCTACCGGCCCACCGAGTGAAGCATATCCACTCGAGGCCCCCCAGGTCTACCTCCCTCAAGGCAGACATCTACATCGTCACCAAGTCCTCCGAAGAGTGCAACCCGCCAGCCGACGGGTACACAAGGTGAGAGAAGGTTCATACGCGGCATCGGGGTACCCCCTCCGACAGTCGGCAGTCCGGCACAGTGAGTGGTTTGGGGTCTCATCATACAATTTTGAGAACCCACTCCACCACATAATTGCTAAGGTCAGCTCGTCGAGTTCGGCTCAAACCGTGGCAGAAGGGTACGAAGAATGTGTATTTCGAAGGTTTGGGGCCAGTGAGGCGATCCGACACGACAGGTAACCAAGTTTCATGTCGGATTTCTTTCGCGCTTTCAACCGCATGATTGGGCAAAAGCAGCGGGCCACCATGGCCTACCGGCCGCAGGCCAATGGAACTGCGGAAAGGATGGTACAGACGATCACCCGAGCTATCAAGATGTATGTGTCGAAGGTGGACCAGAAAGATTGGGATGCATATGCGGAACGGCTCACATTTGCGCTGAACACGGCGCATGGACCGGGTCCGAAAAGAGACTCCGTTCTACCTGGTGCACGGTTGGGACGCACGAAGCACGTTGGAGGCCACTATACCGCTGGGTAGTACCAGGAGGCGTGACTGTGACCCCCGCCGGTGGCGATATGGCGTACAGCGACAGTATCGCCGGGCAAGGGAACAAGTCAACGAGTTATTGCGATCAGCAATGGAAAGTCGAGCCGAGATCCACAATGAAGAGGTGGCGGATAGCATGATTGAGGCAATATCTCAGGTGTTGTTGTATCTAGACCGGGTCAAGGAAGGCTATGCCCGGAAATTGGCCCACATATGGCATGGTCCATTCCGAGTACGGGAGATGGTGGGGGACCATGCAGCTCGCCTGGATATCAGTGGGACCGATTACCGCATTTACCCGTTGGTGCACCTTTCGAAGTTGGAGCTAGTCCGGCAATATCCCGACAGACCGAATACAGTGTTGGTGGTGGACGAAACAGATCGAGTGGATTTTGACGAAGCCCTGTTACCAGAGGATAGCTGGGATGTGGAATTGGAAGACAATGAGTATGAAGTGGAGATGATTCTTGACAAGCGCATGGAAAGAAAAACTCGGTATGGTCGTATTCAATGTGAATACCTGGTGCAGTGGAAAGGATACTCCGATCCGTCGTGGGTAGACGAGGTGGACCTCAATTGCGGTGGACTACTTGAGGACTACGAACGCAGGCAAGTCACTCGTAATCGTTTTGAGGTGATGCAGAGCCATGAGGAGTAGAGGGGAGAGATCATCTTGGGAAGGCCAAGATGATGCAAGAAGGAGGTGTTATTTGTTGCATGCACAGAAATTGGTCAAGTTATGTATTCGAGAAGTGCAGCAGAACAAGAAGAGTGAAGTATTGCTAACCTGTATAGGACACCGAGGGACTACCTAAGATATGGCACCAAAGAGGAAGATCGAGAATGTGCTAGGGATTTCGAGGTGAAATGGCATTATCAGCTTATTAAGGATACACTTAAAGCTAGAGATAACCCTCAGGCGGTGTCGGGCGGAGAAAACTTGCCATGGAGACGGGAAACCCCGAAAGCGGGATGCTCGTGGATGGTCTTGTGGTAAAAGATGCGCCACGGTTCGACATCATCCACCACCTGCAACGCCTCCATCAGCCCCGGTTGAGAACTCTCCTGGTTGACCCTATTGCGACTTGCACAACGTCAGCCGCAATTGATCGTAACGTTCAAGCTCTGCAGTCATAACTGGGGTCCAGTAAGACAGTTGACGCGTGTGGGTAACGGGCTGGAAGAAGGGGTCCAGCAGGATGTCCAAGTCACAGTGACCTGCTACCATCCCCTGCAGGACCTTCTTCAGCACTCCCATCCAAGCCTGCGTCGCCTTGGCCCGTCGTTTTTTCTGGCGTTGTAAATGCGGGAGATGTACGCACTGCCGGAACGAATAGCTATGGAGAAATGAAGACGGTGCCGGTCCTCCCACAAACTCTGGAGCGATGCGTCTACGTAGGCATCGTGGAGCTCCACCAGTCCAACAAACCAGCCGTTTACGGTGAACGAGAGAGATACTCAGACATCGTCTGCTTCTCCCATGGGCGCGAGTTCATCAACAGCCGGAGCTGAGATTCCGTTACGAGACTATTAGTCTCGCCCAGGCGGTCCTTGTATCTTTTGTCTAAAGGGGGCCCGGACTCATCCACGAAGCTGGAAGGGTTATGCGGGACCGCAGGTCCTTCACGCTTAATTGCGAGATCGCAAGGGGGTCCACCATAGAGACGGGCCATGGGGCAACGTCTTCGGTCTTGAACACACTTGGCTGGGCGTATCCCGGAATGGATAGGCCCCAGGCATTGGAACCGGAGGGACCTTTGGATGCTAGCACCCCTTGATCATCAGAGTCGAGACTCTCAGTATCGGACTCAGAAGGACCGAAAAGCTGGATGAACAGGTCGGAATGAGGCGTCGGCGTCTTTTCCGAGCTGGAAGAAGCAGCAGGTGACGTCTCTACTTCGGGAGGAGGCTTGGCCATTGGTTTCCCAGTGGACCCCGCCGGTCTAGGAAGAGGCTTGGACGTTGGTTTCCCAGTGGACCCCGCCGGTCTAGGAAGAGGCTTGGATGTTGGTTTCCCAGTGGACCCCGCCGGTTTAGGAAGAGGCTTGGACGTTGGTTTCCCAGTGGACCCCGCTGGTTTCGTTGGTTTTCCAGTAGACCCCGCCGGTTTAGGAAGAGACTTGGACGTTGGTTTCCCAGTGGACCCCGCCGGTTTGGGAAGAGGATTGACTTTTGGTTTTTCAGTGGAACCCACCGGTTTGGACTCTGTTGATGTTGGGAGAGGACCGGACTTGGGTGTCCCAGTAGATCCCACGGACGTCGAAGAAGGGCCGGATGTCGTTTTACGAGATAAGTCCACCACCTCTGGAGCGGGTTTCCCCACGGAAGTCACCGGGCTACCACGACGACGAGAAGCACGTGACCGAGCCATCGCCGCTAGCAGAGACTCATCGCTGCTACTGGACTCGTCTTCAGGGAAACTTGGGGCACGGGTGGTCCGACGCTTCTTCGATGTGGAAGGGGCTGGAACTTCGGCAGTAGGAGACCGAGATCTTTTAGCCCTGGAAGGTCCTGGGACCTTAGTCTTAGGCGGGGCAGACCTATCCGCGGCGGTCCGAGCTACGGTCAGCTGTTTCTGGAGTTGGTCCCGTTGGCAGGCGACTTGCTTCACGAGGGCTTTGGAGCGGGCCAGCTCATCTCGAAGTAGTGATACTTGAGATACTGTGGACCGAAGATCGGCCGTGGTGGTATCCAACTTGGCCTCCAGCTCTTCTATCTGGAGTGTGAAGCTCGTCACCGTGGCCTCATACTGGCCCCTCCAGTACCGAATCTTGGACCGAGACGCTTCAACCTCAAGGCGATAATCCTTCCGGGTGGCGAGCGCATCTCGGTATTCCGCAATAGTTAGCTGGTCGGTTTCGTGATCGCGGAAGAGATTCCGAATTCGAGCCTCGATTCGGTGAAGATCAACTTTTTCAAACCGGATGACCTCGTCAACGTGGCTCTGCAAGTCTTGGGCCCGGCGATGCTCAGCCTGATAGGCCTGCTGGCCCTATATTTGTCAGCAAGGGTCTCCATAACTTAGGCTCGTTCCATCGCCAGCTGGATCGCTTCCCACGCCCGGGTGACACTCGCATAATCGGGGGGCTCCCCGACGAGGTCTACAGTCGGAATAACCAAGGCAGGGTCAGGCCCAGGCAGTGGAGGGGTAGACCAACGGCCAGGTGCTAGGGGTTCGTCAGAGAAAGAACTGGAAGAGGTCACTGGTGAATAAAGGGTGAGTGAGTCGGTGAATACGGAAGATCGTCAAGCACATGGACACCTACTTATATGTTGAGGAGACGGGACAAGGATGCACGGGGTCTTGCCGCAGTTCGGAAGACCAGCGCGCAGGTGACAGCTGTGGAGAAGTGCCAGAGAAATGGGGGGCCCTTCGTAGTTATTATAATAACTGGCGTGAAAGATCTCGGTCACTCTCTTGAATGAGTGACAGGGAGTGACCAGGGCCCCGAACTGGTCCAAGGTCCCGATTTCGGAGAAGGTACTAGGATGTCCTACACTACAGACCAAAGGACCAGTGCTGCTAGGGCAGCTTAGGTTGACCCCAGGTAACAGGTGGGTCCCAGACAACAGGTGGACCCAGGTGACCGGTGGACCTCAGGTGACAGGTTGACCCAGGTGACCAGTAGACCCCAGGCAACAGGTGGACCCAGGTGACCGGTGGACCCCAGGTGACAGGTGGACCCAGGTGACCGGTGGACCTCAGGTGACAGGTTTACCCAGGTGACCAGTGGACCCCAGGCAACTGGTGGACCCAGGTGACCGGTGGACCCAGGTGGACAGTGGACCCCAGGTGACAGGTGGACCCCAGGTGACAGGTGGACCCCAGGTAACAGTGGTACCGGGGCCCAGGGGTACCGGGGTACCGGGGCCCAGGGTGTTGGGGCCCAGGGTACCGAGGCCCAGGGGTACCAGGGCCCAATGTCCGAGGGTGCAGAATCGGTACACAGAATATCGAAGATTACAGAAAGTACAGGGTACCAAGGAGCCAGTCCTTCCTCCAAGAGTCGGCACGTGGCACTTTCCAGATCAAAGGGTTAGGGTTAGGCAAGAAAAGCATACAGAGAATAAGATAAATAAACACACTCGAATTTGCATTACACGTGGCAGCTTTAAGCGCCCCTCCTAAGCTTCTCCGTCGCTACACCTCTTCCGGGCGGGATATCCTTTGGCCCCCCGACGTCCAGCAGGTGGTAGACGGCTCAAGCTGCGCAGGTTGAACCTCAGAATAGCTGGCCTGAGGTGTCAAAAAACATCCAACACCCGCTACAGGAAGCGATTTCCCTACGGGGAAGAACACAAAGGGGTCCAAGGACCAAGAACAGTCAGCCACCAAAGGGGTACATAGTACCAGGTGCATTGCTCTCGACTTAGTCGATCGAGTCGAAGAAACCCGGTCCCGAGTGAAGCATATCCACTCGAGGACCACCAAGTCCAAGTCTTATACACATACCAAGTCTTTAAGGCTTCTGCGTCAACCGAGGAGCAAGACCAGCCAAGCCGGCGAGTACACAAGGTAAGACCCAATGTTAACACGACACGGTATCGGGGTACCCCCTCCGTAAGTCGGCAGTCCGGCGCTGTATGTGTTTGTGGTTCTCTCACGTCGTTTGAGAATCCACTCCACCACATCAATTTCCTGCTGTCTCGGCTTGCTGGCAAAGCCAAGGAATGGTCACTCGGAATGATCGTCGTAGATGAGACGACTCGTTCTGCGCTGCAGACATCCAGCGTACTTACGACTGGCATTCGAGTCTCCTCAAGATGAATCTCGCTTGCGTGCAGATTTCTTCTCACTCAGACAGGGCAAGCTGTCGATGCGTGACTACGTGCAGAAGACACGTCTTCTTGCCTCGTGTATTACCACGCAGCCAATTGACATGTCTTTACAAGTCCATTTCTCTATATTTGGTATGGAGGGCATGACGCGTACACGTGCTGAACCAAAGTCCCTCGAGGAGGCATTTTTCCTCGCGCTTCATGAGGATTACACTGTTGCGTCGTCTTACCTGCACGAAGCGTCACAACATCCCCGGACTTCTGGCCCAGAGCCAATGGAACTTGATGCAATTGAGTCCTCTCGTGGTCGATGCAAATCATTAGGCCGCGACATTCGCAATCCTAACACGATGAAGTGTTTTCTCTGTGGCAAGACAGGCCATCGTGCGGCTGTCTGTCGAGCACCTGCGCCGGTGAATATGAACACAGTTGTCTCAAGAGGAGATAATGTGTCGTCGGTGGTCTCGCCAAAAACGAGCGGTTCCAGTAGACGCGGGGCGCCCTACTGGCAAGAATGGAGTACTCGGGTCTCCAGAGTACTCAGATGAAAGCTCGGGCTCTTAGCCCCGAAATGATTCATACTCACTTTAATGCCACCACCATGCGCGATGATTCGAGACTGATTATTATCAGTCTCATCGTCGCTGGAGTGAAGCGACCACTTCGAGCGTTGTTGGATTCTTGCGCTTCCAACAACTTCTTTCGTGCATCCTTTTTGTCCCTTCTCCCGTCCACTGTCACGGTTCGAGAAGGTCCAGGTGACATCGTTTTCAATCTTGCCGATGGACAACCAAAACGTGTCCCGCGTAAAACAGTGGTTTTACCGTACATTTTTGACGGTTTCCAGAGCAACGACAAATTTTTAGTGTACGAGATGATGCATTTGACTGCATGCTTGGGCTACCGTGGCTGTCACGGTTTCAGCAGAAGATAGATTGGCTATCTCGGTCCGTCAAACGACGAAGCGTTATGACGTCAGTGAAGTGTTTACTCATTTGTTGGTCGCTACATCCGATTGTCCTCACGTCAGGCTCGTGAACGAACTTGCCACGACTAGTAGTCAACACAGAGAGAGCGATGACCCTTTGTGCGCAGTATGTTCCGTTACACTGATGGAGCCACAGAACGAGGCGGTCGAACAGCGGCTCCCGCACACACAGACATCGGTCGAACAGGGGTTCCCGATTCTCAACGAGGCGGTCGAGCAGGGGCTCCCGCATACAAGCACATCGGGCGAGCAGAGGCTCCCAATCAATTTCGAGGCGGTCGAGCAGGTGCTCCCGCATACAAGCACATCGGAAGAGCAGAGGCTTCCGATAAATATCGAGGCGGTCGAGCAGGGGCTCCCGCGTACAAGCACATCGGACGAGCAGAGGCTTCCGATCAATATCGAGGCGGTCGAGCAGGGACTCCCGCAAAACAAGTGAGGCGGTCGAAGACGAGCTCCCGCCTATAATTGACGAGAATGGGCGGACTCTGGATCCGCATGAGACCGACGTGGTGGAGACAAAGCTCCCACGTCTAGAGGGGGTACATTATCCTCTTGTGATAGCGACGTGACAGTCTCGAGCAAGGGCTCGAGACGCAAATGAAAACGCAAGAAAGGAGCACGGCGATCACCGAGACGACGAAATTCACGCTAAATAGCTGATGCAGATGATTCTGTAGTGACGGAATCCGTATGCGCGCTTGAATATGTGGAGGGATCTCCACATCGTGGCGCTACATTGAGGTAGCGAGCCCACCGTGCACTGCTGCAGAGATCACATTTTTGTCATACCTTTCATGAAAAGATTTTCTTCACGACCTCAAGGCCGGCGACATCAAGCAGGTGTGCATCGTTTCAGCCTCCGAAGCAGCCAGTGAAGAAGTTCTGAAGGCTCGTCCGAAGAGCGCCGAGCCTAAGTCAGCGCGCGAAGAACGCTTTGCGGCACAGTCTTGGGATGCTCTTCGTGCTTCGGGCAACCTTGTATACAATATCGCCCGTGAGGACGCCAATATTTTCCCGAAGAAAATTCCAGCTGAGCTTCCGGGGGATCGTGGTGTGCGGCACGAGATATATCTCGTTCCAGGATCGAAATATTGCGTGACACGGCAGTGGCCGTTACCGCGCGACCAAGTCATCGCTATTGATGAATTTTTCGAGGGTCGCCGCAAGGCTGGCCATGTCCGCGAGAGTATCTCGCCACATTCGAGTCCGACTTTCTGTGTGAAGAAAGCCACCGGCGGTTGGCGCATTGTGCACGCCTTCAACAAGCTGAATGACGCCACTATCCCGGCTCAAACGCCTATCCCTTGAAAAGACATGGTATCAAATACCATGTTCGGGAGCGAGATCTACAGCGCCATAGATCTGACAGACAATTTCTATCAGATCCTCATGAGGGACAGTGACATTCCGTTCACTGCGGTCAGCACCTCAAGCGGGATGCTTTGGGAGTGGCTAGTCATGCCACAAGGTCTTAAGAATGCTCCATCTACGTTCAATCGGATGGTGACACAAGTACTTCGTCCACTTCGCGACTTTGCACCGAGATACTTTGACGACATCTTTGTTCACAGCCGCGTTGATCAAAAGCTCAGCGCTACGTAGGTACACATTCGACACTTGAAGCAGGTATTTCAAGTTATGCGCGAGAATAAATTGTATGTTAATTTAAAGAAATGTGTCTTCTGCGCTCCCGAGATTCCAGTACTCGGTTACTACGTCAGCAAGGAAGGTGTCCGCGCTGATCCTGAGAAGATCTCATCGATCTGTTCCTGGCCAACGCCCAGGAACCAAACTGAATTACGTCAATGGCTCGGTCTGGCGAATTAATTGCATAAGTATACGAAGAACTATGCTGAGCTAATTCAGCCATTATCGACTTTGCTCAAGAAAGACGCGGTATGGCTATGGAAGGCAGAACATCAATCTGCCTTCGACTCCGCGAAGAAGAGCTTGTCCGAGGTAACTTTGCTGATGCTACCTGATGACTCCAAGCCATTACACGTCGTATGTGACACGAGAAATTTTGCTATACGATGTGCCCTCATGCAATTTGATGACGAGGGTCGAGAGCGCATCGTGAGTTTTCAATCACGACAGATTAAACCTGCCGAGAAAAATCATCCGGTACACGACAAGGAACTTTTGGCTATGCGCTACGCGCTACGCGCTAATCAAGTTTAGAGTATATTTGCTCGGCGAAATGATGTTTTCTATCTACACAGATCATGCATCATTGCGTACCGCCGTCAAGAGTCCTCACTTGTCCCAGCGTATGGCACGGTGGTTGTCATTTTCGCCGAGTATAATTTTGTGGTGCATTACAAGCCTGGCAAAAATAATATTCTCGCTGACGCGCTTTCTCGTCGTCCTGATTACGGCCCTCGACGCGACATAAGTCATCAAACGAAGAATGTTGATGACGACGATGATATCTGTGTGTGTTGTATTGACCTGGGGCTCAATGCGATGATTTCGACACCCGTGCTGTCGATACGAATTGAAATCGCTGAATCCTACGCGAATGATTCCTTTTATGCAGGAATCATCAATTATCTCAGGGACCCGAGCAAAAAATTACTCGCGAAGTTGACGAAACCAACACGCAACAACATCAAGCCTTACGCGCTTGACGGTCCGTTGCTGACGTACACGATGGACGTCTTTGATTCCCCGCGTGTCGTCATCCCTGCCGATGACGACCTTCGAGCCCGATTGGTTCATGAATTCACGACAGCCCAGCTGGCGGACACCTGGGTCGCGAAAAGACGTTTGCGGCTATTTCTCGCGTATTAATCTGGCCGCGAATGTATAAGTACATCGAGAAATGAGTACGCTCCTGTCAGCGTGTAAAGCCCGAGCCGTCTTCACAAGCCCCATTGCGTCCGCTTCCGATTGCTACGGAAGCCTGGCGCTCGGTCAGCATGGATTTTATCGTTGGACTTCCACCGAATGAACAGAGACGCACAGGCGTATTGATTCTAGTGGATCGATTCAGCAAAATGGTGCATTTTGCTCCGGTCTCCGACTACATTACGGCGGCAACGACAGCGAAGATCTTCATTGATCTTATCTTCAGGCATCGGCTTGCCAGAATATATTGTTTCGAACCGTGATCGTCGTTTCACTTCGGCTTTCTGGGCCGAATTATACCAGCTACTAGGCACTCGGGTGCTTATGTCTACGGCGGACCATACAGAGACGGATAGGCAAAAGAAGCGTGTGAACAGAGTGCTCGAAGATGTCTTGCGCACTTATGCAACATCGTTCTCGTCATGGGGTTCGTTTCTTCAATTTGCAGAGTTTGCAATCAACAATGCAGTCCATGCGTCAACCGGGTTGACGCCCTTTTTTCGTTAACAGCGTGAGGCATCCTCGCGTTCCGGCGCTACTTGCTCTCTGATCTTCAGAGCACCCTGTCTCAAAGCTTGATGGGGGGTATCTACTGATGGGATTGCGCCTATTGATGGTTTATACGATGCGGATAAGGTTGCTGCCGATGCAACTCCTGCTGGTAATTTTGTGGCCAACGGCATATCGACTCCTGACGCGATGCATTCCATCGCGTCTCCGTTGCTAATTTTGCTCCTAAAGAGGATTCGTCGCCTGTCAGTTCGGCTGCAGTAACCGAATTTCTGCTATTACGACAAGGAATCACGCGTTTTGTGGGTGATGCCTTACAAGAGGCAGTCGACAAGCAAAAGTAGAATGCAGACAGAAGAGGTCGAAAGAATATATTGACATTTCGAGAAGGCGACAGAGTCTTATTATCAACAAGTGGATTACCGAACACCTCAGTGACGAATTTGGGCGCTAATAAGTTAGCGCCAAGATATGCTGGCCAATTTCGGGTTGTTAAGATGCATGGTGACGCTTACACGCTAGACATACCTGCATCTATGCGTTTGCACCCGACGTTCTACGTCGGGCGCCTCAAAGCTTACCTACCGGCGGATCTTCCTTCGAATCTTCCCCGCTCCTCTGTGCCGGCTCACATCCGACACGCCTTGATGACGACTGGGAACAAGTCCTACTCGAACGCGTGCAGAATCGATCTGCTGGGGTTCTCCTAACGCGGTCGTCTAGGCGCTCAACCATTACCCGCTGCTCACGTCGATCTCGCTCAGCAGTCTCAGTCGTAGCGACCGCACGATCTTGAGCTCTCTCAGCCATCTCACGAGCATCAAGTAGGGCATTCTTCGACTCCCCGGCTTCAGCGCGAAGAAGGCACAGCTCGTCATTCGACTGTACAGGCTCCCGATTGCGAGAATCGGCGCTCATCGCCAGAGGCCCTCCGTCGTGATTCTCCTCCGCCCTTGATTGGTACATCGGGTGCGCGACGTTGAATTGTTGACCGTATTGTCGATCACGAGAATCACAATCCCCAGGCGCCGAGTAATGACTCGGCGCCCACGGACAACCATGTCAAGAAACATTACAGGGCTCGCTAATTGGGATATTCCCCGGCGGACGGTACATGGGAGCCATCGATTACGCGGATCCAAGATGTCCCGGACGTGGTCGAGGACTATGAGTCCCGTAGAAAGACGGCGATCGCGACCGAAGCTGCCGGTTCCATCTTCGATCTCGCGAGCCATAATGCTCGTGAGCAACGAAACCACGACGACCTATCGAGCGACTCCGAGACCGAGACCTATTACGAAGCTCAAGAGCATACGGATGATAAGGTTGACGCTTTCGGCTACGGCTACGTGAACGCCCAAGGCGATCGTAAGGACGCGCTCTCACTCGCCGTAGCTCGGACACATGAAGCTCCGAAAGGCTCTTCTTATAACGGGCAATCCATGGACGAATATGATCTGGCATGCCTCGCGTACACACCAAGTTGTCCCATTCCTGCCGGACCGGTCACGATCTGCCCATGTTGAACGTTGGACATCCCTCACGAACGTGGACGTAACAAAGGTGATACTCGTCACAAGTCATGCGACAGATGCGTCGGCGCAGGTTGCCAATAGCGTGTCTATCACGCGTTCCCTCGCGAACATCTAACCAGGAGGTGAAGGACATTCCTTCACGTAGGCTTGCGTTCCAGCGCCTGATGAAGGCACACCAAGATCTCCGCAACGCATCGTCAGTATATGCGTTGCTCGTCGCTTTGCCTCTCATTGTACAGTATCGCGTGAAAAGGTCCTTCATGACCTCCAGCGACTCGGGTTCGACAGCACCTTCAAGACCATACAAGCGCCCGGTTTCAAGTCACCATCCATGACCTGCGGCGCCTGCTCTCTTCGGATTGTCACTTGGTGTTCCCAGTTATGGTTGTCAGAGACATTATTTCGTGGACGCTCAGGGTCCATGATGCTCAGTGATGTCTAACTGAAAAGTTTAGAAGTTACGCCGTTGGTCGAGAAGATACTTTATACGGTTCGCGCTTACGCTGAGGTAAGCGCAACTTAAAGAGGAGGGTGATGTAATGGGGCAACCTATTACATAAGTAGTTATAGGGATATTACATAATTACATAAGTAGGCATAGGGCAGTATTCGACTAGCGGATACTGCGCGTCATTTTATTATTGGTTTATTATTGGGGTGCCAGACCCAATAATTAGCCAATAATAAATTGACTTTCATATTGAGTGGTTCGCATGAGCTAGGGAAAATATTCGCACTTCCTGCAAATCTAAACTAAACAAAAATAAAAAGAGTTATATATACGAGTTGATTAAGAGCGCTTCCTCAACGCCCTTTTAGTGTAAGACGGTTACGGGTCCTTAGCCCGATACAAAGTGAATGTGCATTCATCCATCGATATCACATTAACGAGGGTGGGTCACATCGATGTGCCACATCCAAGTGGCAGGCCTAAAGGGTACGAGGTACCTTAGGCCTGCCACTTGAATGTGGCACACCGTCAAGTATTCGATTCTTAACAAAATGTGTAACTTTTAGCCCGTTACAATACAGGTTTTAGAAGTCATCAGAAGAAGTCCCGCCTCTGCCACCTGTCAACATTGGTAACGACAAGAGATATGACGACATGGAGCCAGATATCTTCGCCTTTGGTAAAAAAGATTACTACAGACCACAGTGAGCAAAGTCGAGGAAGCAGCTCAAACTTATCTTGCTCTTTTGCCTGTTCACAGAGTCCAGTCACCATTGGAGTGGTGGCACTGCATCAGCTGCAATTCCAGACACTCGTAAGGATAGCAAGATTTATCTGGACATCCACGCGTCTTCAGCTTCGTCTGAGAGAGTTTTATCTCAAGGTAGAAGGGCTTACCGGTGGGATAGAACTTTGCTTTCCCCTAAAGCTTTAAGAGGCTCCTGTGCCTCAAGGATTCGATAAGAACACAGGGCCGCGTTCCTTTGTCGGCAAGGAACTATTTTAATTCTTTGTCAGCCCGCTTAAACTTCCCACGCGAGACGTAGAGTGTGGATACTTTTATTACCAGTTTTCATAATGTTTTCTCCCTTTAAAATTGTAACAGAGCATCCAGTTACACGTAGACATTAAGTAATATACTTCATGTTTGGTCTAAAAGTATCCACGATTACTTTTGACCTGTCACTTGGGTGCGATACACAAAGTGATCCACCCTCGTAAATGTGATATCCATTTATGGATTCACATGAGAAGAGATGACGCTAGTTGAAGCTAGGCATCGCGACGTCTCAGAAAGACGTCAGTTGCGATCTTAATTCTAGATTTAAGTTCATGCGACAGGATACGCTTCTAAAGAGTCGCGTATCCGATCTATATATATATATATATATAGCCAATCAGTAGTTAAATATTATATTTAGTTATAATTCATTAAATATAGCTCAGTCTTGAATTTGCTTAAACATACGCACCACGCACGAGAAGTTGAAAAGCTTTTGCGTGACGTCGGTGCCTTCTTGTTAAGAAGTTCGTTGCACTCTCGCTTAAGCGAGAGGAAACTGGTAGTATGACTGCTTAAGCAGTCGACCAACCACACAACCACCCTCGCACGCGAAGGTAAGACGATCTAACCGCTTCCTCGCTTGTGCTGAAGGTGTGTGCTAAGTAGCACGAGGCAAATTCATAGAAGTGCCCGTCTACACTTAGTAGCACTAGTAGTCCTTCCCACGACCCGTCTTTCTGAGCGTGCGTGTGGTTAAGATGGTCCTTCATATGGACTGGAGTGACTTCCCTCACCTCTCCCAACACCATAGAGCATATGGTGCAGGGACTTGGTGAACGAGCCCTGGTCAACCTCTTGCATTGTCCTCCTGAGCAACATGTTGCTCAGTTGGAGCAATTTGAGGCGTTTGTGCTCGGACAGCGTAGAAACGCGTCCGAGGTAAACAGTTAAGCCACCGCTGAGTCCATCACTAAGGCTCAGAATGAGCTTAGGCTTGAGTAGGCTCGTAATGAGGCGCTCAACAGGACTGTTGAGACGCTCTCTGCCCGGCCTACTCAACCGAGGCCCATTCGGATGGACCCTCCGAAGTTCAATGGAACTAGCCCTCACACTGGCTATTATCAGCTGAGCAATGTGGAGTGGCGCAGCTCATCGAAGACAACACCAGAATGGTGTCGTATGCCATGTCCAACTTGCGTGGCAAAGCGTCAGAGTGGGCATACTCTGCGCTGATGGCTAATGCAGATGTATTTCCATCATGGGCGATCTTTAAGGCAAAGATTCGCGCCATGTATCAGCCTCCTAACAACGAAGTGTTGCTTATGGCGCGCTTCTTTGGAGCACGACAGGCGAAACGCTCTCTGCAAGAATTTGTGCAGGAGATGCGTTCGCTGTCGGCGTCCATTAATGGGGAACCGATACCGGAACGTATCAAGGTGGCCACGTTCATGAATGGACTTAGGCACGGCCCATCGCGTCAGGCCCTTTTTAGAAAGGTGCCAGCGACGATGGAAGAGGCAATTGACATTGCCTTAGTTGAGGAGCAATCCTACAACAGCGCCTCGGCGACAGCCTATTACAAGCCGTCGTCCGAGAAGTCTGATGCCACTCCTATGGAGTTAGGCAATGCAGACGTAATTTGCTACAAGTGCGGCAAGCGAGGTCATATGATGGCTCGCTGCTATGCCAAAGTAGCTGCTAATGCTAAGACAGCCAGCAAAAAGTCTCCCAACCCGAAGGGTGGTTCGAAGAATCGTGCACGTCGCACGGGTTCCGATTTGACCCCCGACAAGTCGGGAAATGCGGGAGCGCAGTAGGGGAGGGATGCCCTACTGTCGCGGACTCTGAAGCTACCCCTAAGTTCAGAGTGATCGAACAAATGGGTAGCATAGTCCCTGAGGTTCCGAAAGGTCGGACCTCAACCCTTTTGGTCTATAAAGCTCGAGTACGAGGCCTGTTTACCTCTACCTCCAGGAGGTAGAGGTAAACAGGGCTTAGCCCCCAGGTGGTGCAGCACAAAACTTTGTGGAAGTCGCGGCTCTGAAAAAGAGACTGGCGAGTTATGAGTCGCTTTGCCAGGATGACAAGCGAGAAGAGGCGATCGTTCGTTTAGCGAACGGCGCGCTCGTAAATCAGAGAGATTTCAAGTTGAACTCGCCTTCAGTTTCAGTGACTTCTCTTGTAAAGAGAAGGTCACAGTGCTAGGTATGGAGAGTCCGTATGAACCTCATCCTAGGCATGCCTTGGTTGGCTTAACACCAAACATGTATAGACTGGAGTACACGCACAGTCGCTAGCTCTACGCAAGACACCGGAAAGGATGTGCTCTTGCGAGAGGCTTATGTGACTGATGCTGTGTCCAACACAGTCGAGGGTGCGATGACGGTATGTCAATCGACACCAGGAACTACTCAGCTCGAAAGGAGTGGTGTAGTTGGGAGTGCACTGCCGGAAAGCCAGGTGACACATATTCCTACCCAGGTCGAAAAGACTGGTGTAGTGATTGGGGCGATGACAGATAGTCATGCGTCCAATGTTCCTGAACAGAGCCGAGAGCCTGTGGCAGTTGATGGTGGGCGGACAGAAAGTCAAGCGCCACAAGAACCGGCACAGATCCATGAGCCTGGTGCGGTTGGAAGGAGTGCGTTATCTAAGATAGCAACGACACCTTCTTCCAGGTCAAAGGTCGTGGTGACTCGAAGAACGAGCACCAGACGTATTAAGACGATCAAGGGCACGTCGAAACGAGTGACCCTTGGATCAGTCTCGGTCCAAGAGGACGGACCTACGAACGAGTTGTTCGAGGCCGTCGAAGAAAAAATGCCGGAGGCATTCTCAGTTGAGGTGCTCCAACTTGTCTTGGCATCTGCCGAGGAGATACTGAAATTCTCGGAGATGACGTGGGATCTGTTCCTGTCCGAACTAAAGGAAGGAAAGATCCACGAGATAGTCGCACCAGCTCCAGAATAGAACGTGGTGGACTGTTGCTCTTCATCCACAATGGACGAGATCGTCTTGGAAACCGACAAAAAGAAACGGTTGCTGCTCAAGGCTGGGATGCCTTGAAGGAAAGCCCTTTCTATGGTGTTCTGTCGAACATTGTGATGTGTTTCCAGCAGAAGTGCCGAGCCGTCTACCGGCCGATAGGGGCATCAGGCATGAGATTGACCTGGAGCCTGGCAACAAGTATTTTGTGACCAGGAAATGGCCGTTGCCGAAGGAACAAGTCGATTACATCGATGAGTTCTTCGACAAGCGAGCCAAGACGGGACATGTACGTGAGAGCAAGTCGCCTCACTGCAGCCCGACCTTCTGTGTGCGTAAAGCAACAGGTGGATGGCTCGTGATTCATGATTATAACAAGCTGAACACGTCCACCATTCCGGCTCAAACGCCGATCCCGCGGAAAGATGTCTTGTTGAATTCCATGGGAAAGTCAACTATCTTTTCCGCTTTGGAACTGAAGAATGGCTACTATCAGGTTCTCATTAGAGATACCGATGTAGCCAAAACAGTGATCGCACCACAAGCGGTATGCTATGGGAGTGGTTTGTGATGCCACAAGGGTTAGAAATGCTCCGGCAACATTCAACCGAGTGGTGGCTCACGTGATTCGTCAGCACCGTGCCTACGCGACCCATTACTTTTAAAGATGTATTCGTGCATAGTAGGGCGGAGGACGGTCTGAGCGCAATAGAGTCGCACAAGCGTCATTTATACGCTGTGTTGCAGACTCTGGGTGACGCCCAACTATACGTTATCTTGCAAAAGGGCGTGATAGGGGTCCCCGAGATACCTGTACTGGGCTACATCGTAGGTGCACATGGTGTACGAGCAGACCCAGAAAAGGTAAAGGCTGTAAAGGAATGGCCAGTCTCACGTAATGTGAAGGATCTACGCCAATTCCTTGGGCTCGCTAATTACTTGCATAAGTACAGCAAGAATTATGCGGAGCAGACCAAGCCATTGTCTGAACTTTTGAAAAAGGATACAGAATGAACTTGGTCAAAGGAACAAGAAGATGCGTTCACTTCAGTGAAGCAATCTCTTGTAGAGGCACCGGTCTTGGCATTGCCTGACGCAGATAAGCCCTATAGCGTCGTCTGCGATGCAAGCAACTTTGCAATCGGCAGCGCTTATGCAGAAGGATGACAACGGCGTTGACCGTGTCATATCGTATCAGTCTCGGCTTTTAAAAGCTGCCGAGATGAATTACCCTGTGCATGACAAGGAGCTACTTTCAATTAAGTATGACCTTGTAAAGTTTCGGGTGCACCTCTTGGGCACCGAACCTTTTGTGGTTTATACGGATCACGCATCACTGCGGACCGCTATAAATTCACCGCACCTCTCGCCGAGAATGGCGAGATGGCTAACATTCTTCTCTGAATTTAATTTCAAAGTTGAATATAAGCCGGGTAAGTCGAATGTCTTGGCTGACGCGTTATCGCGCAGACCAGACTTCGAGGCAAGACACCAGGATAGTGTGTCTCGTGCGAAAGCGCAAGCTGAGTCGTCAACATTGGCAGCCATGAAGGCCTACCATGTGACGACCTCAATGGCCTCCGATATCAAGGAGTGTTACAGTCAGGACGAACATTGTCGCCTGCTGTTGGATCATTTTAGTGGACGAAAGGTTACCCTTCCGTCGCACCTCAAAGCGAAACTAAATCGCTTTAGTTACAGTGATGGCCTGTTATGGCATCAGCTGTCACCTTGTGGCCCCTTGAGAATCTATGTCCCTCATGGCACAGATCTCAAGCTGATGATACTTCACGAGTGCCATGATGCGCCATCTAGTAGGCATCTGGGCCGTGAAAAGACATTCTTACGAGTGTCAGAGGAATTTTGGTGGCCCCATGGGTGGCCAACTATATTCGCTCTTGCGAAGAGTGTCAGCGCATAAAGCCTGCACCTTCGAACAGTGCGCCACTGAAGCCACTGCCGATTCCAACTGAATGTTGGAAGTCGGTCAGTTTGGACTTCATGTTTGGCTTACCGCCTGACCATAAAGGCAGGACGGGGCTCGTCGTCTTTGTAGACATACTGAGCAAGATGGTGCATTTGGCACCATGTAGCACCAAGATCTCAGGAAAGAGGCTGCCCTTTTGTTTCTGGATCACGTGTATCGAGTACACGGGATGCCCGAGTCCATAGTATCGGACCGGGATCCGCGTTTTACGTCGGGTTTTGGCGAAATGTGCTCGAGCTGCTGGGAAGCAAGCTTCACATGTCAATAGCCGATCATCCCCAGACCGATGGCCAAACAGAACGTGACAATCGAGTCGTGTCGGATGTATTGAGTACTGTAGCGACTCCTAAAGAATGGAGCAAGCAATTGCCATTCGTGGAGTTCGCTACTAACAACAGTGTTCACGCCTGTAAGGGTGAAACACCGTTTTACATTAACGGACTGCGTCATCCTCGAACGCCAGTCTCGTTTGTACGCAGCCCGAGTCTTAGTGAGGGAGGCCCCTCACTTCGCTCGGTGCGAATGCCAAAGAGGGACAAGGTTGCCCTAGTGACATTGTTAATTTAGCAGTGGTCACGTCACCTATAGGTGTCACAGAGGAGGCATGGCAAGAAATGCCAGCGCTCCTTGATGATGACACTATAGTGTTATCAACAGCGTCGACCCATGAACGACCTCTTGGAGGCGTCATAGGCGAGCTGGATGCTAAAAGCGTGAGCGAAGCTCAGCGCTTTGTAGATGAGCGATTAGCCATGACACGTAAAGTCCGTGACGCGATGGCAAGCGCACAGAACACGCAAAAACAATATGCAGACCAGCATGGTCGCACAAACAATGAACACTTTAGTGTGGGGGACAAAGTGCTATTAAGTACTGCTCTCTCTATCTCCTAGGCTATTTTTTACAAAATGTAAAAATCGTTTCAAAACGGGGGATGGTGTAACAGGGCATCTAGTTACACGTAATCATTAAGTAATATACTTCATGTTTGGTCTAAAAGTATCCATGATTACTTTTGACCTGTCACTTGGGTGCGGTACACAAACGTGATCCACCCTCGTGAATGTGATATCCATTTATGGATTCACGTCTCACCCAAGCGATAGGTGTTAACTACTTACGTACCTTTTAGACCTGCCCTGTTCTTTATGTATCGCATAATTAATGAATACGT
Organism: Peronospora farinosa; assembly: GCA_947646735.1. Taxonomy (NCBI): domain Eukaryota; phylum Oomycota; class Peronosporomycetes; order Peronosporales; family Peronosporaceae; genus Peronospora; species Peronospora farinosa. The sequence goes on along the minus strand of CANTFK010000072.1, from coordinate 440,177 downwards.
GTAACGTTAAGCCCGTTACACCTTTTTACCGCTAAGCAACGGCAGCTGTCCATTGACTACAAACAGCACTACTTCATCAAGCCACTGCAAGACTTCGTACAAAAACGCTTTGCTTCTTTTTGGTTCTATTTCTCAAGTGTTTTATAGACACGAATACATGATTTCTATCTATGAGGCCAGTGCACGCGAGCGGTTTTGTAGAAATGATATATAAGCTGAAGGATTGCAACGGTGGTCGGTACATGTATTTTATCTGAAAGCTGGCGAAATACAATATAATACCTTGAAGTGTTTTTGTTTTCTAAGCTTTGCAACAGGAAGATACAACGGTCCTATCTGCTATCTCTATAGTTCGCCAAAATACGTTCAATCTCGTCAGCCATTTCCTTAGCGGTCGGGCGTTTCTTAGGATCGTTGTCCCATCCTCTGACGATAAGATCTTGCATTTCCTGAGGATAGTCGCTCATTTCCTCCACTGACGGCCGAACACCTTTTGGCACCATCTCGTATACCTTACTTTTCGAGTACATCCGAAACGGCTTGACCCGTGCTCGAAGTGTCCATAACACTAGTGATAAGCTGTAAATATCCAGCTTTTCATCTTGAAGCAGATGCTGGTACTCTTCTGGGGACCGCCACTTTCCCTTGGCGACTTCAGATCCAAACATACACTTTTCACCACTTGGTACACCGTCCACCAAACGCAGTCCCGCGTACTTTACACGATTAAAGTCGTTCAGCTTCAACGTGCCGTTGGCATCGACCAGAAACTGGCGCACTTGCAGATCCGTGTGCGCGAAGGGGCCTCCTGGAGCATTGTGCAGCTGTGCGACACCTCGCGCAGCATCACGCGCTAGCTCCAGAGCACGGCGAACCGATATTGGTTCCTTCGACTCAAACACCAGCTTGTCAAGCTGATGGGGGATGTACTCCACCACCACCGTTGTTTTGCACCAGCCCACCAATTTTACGATATTGGGTTGGTTGCGTATTGGAAAAATAGAAGCGCATTCCTCCACATGACGAGTAACAATGTCCGTTCGATTCACGTGAATCTCCTTGACATATTTCACTGCTACCTCCCGTCCTTCAGCATAAAAAACAGCAGCACGTCAAATTTACTTTTAACCAAAGCAAATTTCCTGTCAACTATAAACACGTTACCCTTCCATTTCGTCTTGTATACTTCTCTCCAGAATCCTTTGCCCAGAAACTCACCCTTTTCTAACTTGTCCATATTAACACAATTAAGCTCCAGTTCTTCGGGCTTAAATAATGCCACCGCCGCCGAGAAATCACAGCCATGCTATTGCATATAAGCATATCAATACGATATAATACTCATGTCTCATGTATATATATGGCCATACCTTTCTTCCATATGTCTCTGGTCGCAGCCACCAGGCTTTTTCGCTGGCTCGAACCGCTTGAATGTGAGCGGCGGCATCGGTATTATCCGGAGGATCACTTGAGCGCAGAGAGGGCGTCCTGGTGTTCGGAAGATATGCAATTATCGTCACGTTTAAGAAGAGGTAAGCAACCAGAGACAAGACAGCAAGCAATTTCAGTAAAAGTGATAGCTGTCGATGCCAGGGAGAGCGAGCGTCACGGTTTGAGCGCATCATTTTGGAGCTACTTAAAGGGGTACAAATACATTAATGGACAATATTAGCCGAGACAGGTTCGTTTTTTGTCACCAAGTGAGTGTAAAATGACCAATAATGATCGATCATCTGATTCCATTACGTTATATGATAATTTCCGCGTCGTTGAAGTTGACTGGCTAAGTTCGTTTTTCAGGTCAAGTACGCATTTCTTCTTGTATTTCAACCAATCCAATTGCATCTTGTACATTGCCGTTTTCCCATTCATCACGGAGCAGTCAAGAATGAACGTCTGCCGCGTTGCCCCGCCGCGCTCTCGTCCTTCCCGTTATTGGAAATACAGTCACTCTCCCGTCGATCTCACATGTCTCTTACAGGAACGTGAAATACGTGGCAATTCTCGTGTAATTAACGTCGCCTGTCAAAGCCACGGAAGTCTCGTCCGTCGTCTCGAATGTCAAATCACATTAAAAGGTCATCATGGATGTGTCAATACACTCCAATGGAATAAAACCGGTACATTGCTGGCATCTGGTTCCGATGACCGTAAATTGATCATTTGGAGCTACGAACAACATAAGAAACTCGAGGAGATCGAAACGGGCCATCAGCTGAATATTTTTGCCGTTTGTTTCGTCCCGGGCACAGACAATCATGTGTTAGCTACAGGAGCGATGGACCATGATGTCCGTATCCATTATGCACCATTTCGTGAAGTTTCATCCAAGATTTATCGAGTTCATCGAGGACGAGTCAAAGATATTGGTAGCTCGTATGCTGTGCCTAAAGTTTTCTGGACCGCAGCAGAAGATGGACTAGTGTATCAATTTGATCTTCGAGCACTACCCAAGACCAATGGAGTGTGTGAGACTCCGGATACATCCGGGGTCTTGATTAATTTAGGAAGAGACAGGAACGGGAATGTACTGAAAGCAATGGGGATGACAGTGCATCCATTGGACCCAATGAAGGTCGCAGTAGCCTGTGGGGACTTTTACACGAGGATGTACGACCGACGTATGCTGAGAGTACAGCAGTATGCAAGAGCTACCGGAGCTACGAGTCCGGTGGAGGTTTTTGCACCGCCACATTTGCATTTGGATGCGTTTTGCGACAAAAAGACAAAGAGATTTCATGACAAATGTCATGGGACGAGTATTCAATTCAGCAATGACGGATTAGAAATTCTTGCCAATTACCACAATGATCATATTTATCTGTTTAAAGTGGGCTCGGATGAGACAGTGGTATTCAAGAAGGATAATAAGAGTGAACCTCAAATCCAGCCATTAGTGTGGCTCAATGGAGCGCATATGGATGAGCCAAGATTGTCACCAGATTTGCATTTGGAAGAAGTGCAGATGCTGCATGATCGGGGAAAAGAAGCACTTGATAAAAGCGAGTATATGCACGCACTGAAGCCGCTCAATGTAGCTTGTGCTGCTCGTGGAGTGATTAAAATGACACCGACACGACGCAAAGATCTTCACCACGACTGCGCGAAAGCTTATTTAGGAAGACGGTGGAACGCAGATACTTATTTGGCTGCTGTGCAATGCAAAAAGGCGCTGGAGCTTGACCCGAATGACCGAGAGGTTGCATTGTCGTATATCAAGGCACTAAGTGCAGGACGACGACAACCACAAGCAAGGTGGCAGTCCCGACGATACAAGGAAAAGTATCCAGATCACGAGGCGGACGTCATTCCATTCTTGAATGGTAGTGCGTCGGTTACAGACGGTGGTCGTTCGCTACAGCACATGCTCCGCCCGGGGAGATCATCCAGCGACGACGCATCTATCAACAGCGAGGAAGTTTCACATGGCAGCAGCCAGAGTGATGACTCAGAAGACGGGTTACCTGATGATGACGACAGTTTTTGGGAGGGTGACTTGGTGAACAGCACACCGGTAAATTGTGATGTCCTCCGTCGTTACATTGGGTATTGTAATGTGCAAACGGACATTAAAGAGGCCTCGTTCTTTGGAAAGAACGACGCGTACATTATCGCAGGGAGTGATGATGGGCGTGCGTTAGTGTGGGACAAGGCAACTGGGGAGTTGGTGAATGCAATTAAAGCAGACGCGGACATTGTGAATTGTGTTCAGCCCCATCCTTTTGATGCGTGTGTGGCGACAAGTGGTATCGAAGATGTCATTCGTTTATGGAGCCCGACCAGTGGCGAGGAGAATACTCCAACAAAATCTGAATTGGAAGACATCTTGACGAGAAATCAGAGTCAAATGGATAGTATGGCGGTTTCGTTTGAAGGAGATCTACACAACATGGTTCGCCTCGTCTTCCAGTCAGGCGGAGATCACCAGGCCATTCAAGAGTGTGCGACTAGCTAAGAAAGAAGTCGTTTGCGTCCATGTGCTTCAGTTTGAAAGCGCTGTCTTCCGGTATTATGTGTAAACATCAATACGGATCATCAATGGCACTCCATAATAGTATTTTAAGCTTTTCTTCTGTCGAAGTGATTTGCTTTTTGACGGTGAGTAGTCATTCGCTTGGCTGACATATAACTTTTCTTACAACCGTTGTAGCCACATACGAGACGACAAGTGGTAGTTGACGGGACGGTACTTTTAGTCGCGTGTTCCTTCATGTGCTGGTTAAACTTGTGCAGACCAATGAATGATGCTTGACAAGAGAATTCCGTGCACGTAAATCGCTTGTGTTTTGCTTCATGGACTTTATGTTCGCTTGCAGATTTAAATACCTGATTGCAGCCGCAATACGTGCACATCTGTGGGATGAACGTCGCGATGCGGTTGTTGGACGAAAAAGCCTCGCCGCTTAATTGCACCGCTTCGATCGCGCGACGCTGCATACGACGCAGTCTTCGCAGCACTATCCACCGCTCCTGATACATTTGACGCCAGTTGTGCTTGTAGCTGTCACCGTGGCGGCATTCTACTGGCGAAGCAGGTAAAACGCTTTGCTTCTTACCGATAGGAGACCCGATTCGTAAATACAATTGGCGCCACAGTGACGCGCTGTGGCTTAGCTTTGCAAAATCTCGGCACACGAGGGTCATTCGGCAAAGTCGCTTTGCACTCATAAAGGAGCAAACTCGTTCCATTACATCCGGTAGCAGCAGCACATCAAACGAACGCTCTAGCTGCTCGGGATTGTTGTTCGTCGTCGACATTTTTTCTGTCCGCCGACGCTTTTGTCCTCGAATAATTAGTCCGTGTTCATCATTCAGGTCTGCGAGCGGTGAAGATATCAAGTGCGGGTTCACCAAAGTTTTCATCTGCGGAAACCGCAAAAATGACGGCAGTTTGAAAGCGATCAGCGCTTCCCGCGCTTGCCACGTTGTCATTCGTTTCTTAAACTCTTGCTCGGTATCCGTATCATTTTCTTGAGCTTCGGACACAAAGGATTGTACATCTTCGTCTGACAGGAAGACCCAATGTTTCCAAACCCGAGCCATCCAATGCACAGGGGCAGCGAATTGGAAGTCCTTGTAAGCTATTTCACTGCAAAGCTGCATCTGAAACTGCTTCAAGAGCTCTAATATTGCCGCTGCATCGGAGCTGACTTCTTGACGTAAGCTGTCGACACTTTCGCTTCGAAGCAACGTCACATACACGATATAAAATACCAGCTCGCGCTGCCGCTGTCTCTGATGTTCAGGGTTGACAGCATGATGAGCTGCTGCCTTGTACGATGTCACAAGCATTTTGAGTACCTCGAGCACCGATGGAAGACGCACCAAGTCGACATGAGCACAGAAACCCACAAGAAACGTCAGCAGAGGGTGTTGACCTCTCTCGCTTAACGTATCCAGATCATTGATCTGCTTCATCACCATCGAAACAATATCAACTGCAAGGTCTTTCACGAGCATGCACCCAGCAGTTGTGAAAACGACAACTCGTTGTGGCACAGCTCCGATCTGTGCTCCACATGCTGTACGACCCAATGCTTCCTGTAGTGTACCAAAAATCGTCTGCTTGAGTATCTCATCAGCTCGCCGACTTTTGAACGAGAACTTTTGCATCCCAGTGAAAAACTTTTCTAGTAGTTGGTCATCAAGGTGCGAGTGTACCGACATTTTGTCGTCTTTCGCATTTTTGCAACAGAGTAGCATTCTATCACTTGCAAAGCTTAGCAAACTTACCATCACGTCCGACACCGCTCTCTGTTTCTCCTTGTCACCTCGATCCAACTCTTCCACAAGTCTCCAGATGCCTGTTACCAGTGCAAAATCACAATTCACTCGATGGATTGTTCTTTCCAAGCATCGATGTTCCTTCATCACTTGTTGAAACACGTCCGGGAATTGAATTCCAATCAGTGCTGCAAACGGCATCAGGGATGACCACACTGGGAAGCACGTCATGGCATGGAATCTGGGTTTGTGCTGCAGCGGGTTCCATCTACAGGCGTCAGGAGCTTGTCCGAGTCTCCGGGCACATGGTGACAGCAATGCATCAAGCAGTATGTGCATAATGAGCTCTGCTGCCGAGGAATATATTGTTTTATTGTAATCCTGAACGCCATTGTCACTGTCCTGTCGTGCAAGTCGCACCAGTTGCTGGCATAGCAGCGCCGAGATGCCGCTCTGTCGAGCACTACGACTCAACCACTGAGCTTCTGGATGATGGAAAGCGTGTCGCACTAGCGATGATGGTGGAGCACCAATGCTCTTGTTATTTGAAGTGAAAGTTCTTGGCAGGAGCGAGTCCACAAAGAGGCAGAGCTCGGGTAATAGTCGACGAGTGTCAGAAAGTGAACACTGTAGCATCTCAGTAAGCGTCACCTGTTGTGTATACATACGACGTGCTGAAATACTTACGCAATCGTTTAGCCGCTGCAACAGAGAGACCACTTCTCGTAGCTCTCGACGCTGCATGGTCGGTCGATACTGCTATAATGTATACATGATCAAGAATTAATTATTGCAGGTTCTAGAACCGCTCACGCGTTGTAACAGCAGATGACAGGTGACGTACCACTAATCAACTCTGTATCCTGCCTGTCTTTGCCCATTGAGTAGTATACTATCCTACAGTAATTTAAATAAACGGTCTCTCCAGCATCTCGATAGAGTCATCCTTTCGTTTCAATGGACCCATTTGTGTATATAAAATGGTTATACAACTGCACTATATTTTCCTTCTCTTCCAAGGAAAGATTCTCGAAGGTCTTCTCCCCTCGTCAAGAGCATACCGCTTGTATAGAACCCTTGCTTCCCTCTCCAAAATACTGGGACCGCCAGTTTGGATGTAGTAGTAGCGGAGCGTGTCCGTGCTGTACCGTGTGCACTCTGTATCTTGGTAGTTTTTGAATGCACACTGAACTAGTGTATTGATACGCTCGGAACCATCCGGCAGCGTAGAAAAGAACTTAAAAGTTGACGTTGCTCTCTGTGGGTGCTTTAATATTCTTCTCCTCTTGTCTCGTGCTTAAACTGAATGCCTTCCTCCAACTTGCTTCACTCGTATTTCCAAGGTAGTGCTCCCCAGCACAAACCGTCCACAACACCGCAGTAGCCTTCATCATCGTCACTTCGATGATCCGGTACACACCCTCAGGTTCCGTCTTACTGAAGACGAGGCTGTACAGTCGGCTCAGTAGCGAATTGTCCAGACCTTGCAGGGGGCGTGATGAGCTGCTGCAGAAGCAGCAATACCAGTAGACACACGCATGGTGTCCACCGCGACGTAGCCGGTGCTGAGGGTGCTCAGGAACTCGTCTGTGATGGTGGTTTACAATGTGGAGCATGTAATTCATGTCCTACATTGTAAAACACCATCACACACTTCTATAACGCTGTTGAGGTAGATTGTACGTTTCTGCGGGATTAAGGCGACCATCATTTACGACTGCTTTAACGAGCCCCGTTGGTCATGATTCGCTCTTCAACCGAATGGGTAGACAATGTCAGTGTTAAAGCAGTTGAAGATACTTTGCAATCGAACGGTTTCTGGACGACCCTCTTGACCGGTTACCGGGTCACGCGGGTCATTGAGGTCAAGCAGCGCTTCCAATCGATGGGAAAGAGTCTGGGACTACGTGCAGAAAAACCACCTGCTGCAGAAGGCAATCTCGCTCACTTGGCCGACGTGCTCGATTTCAAGAGCAAAAATGCGCAGTATGAAGTGCTGGAAAAGACCAAGACGGCAAAGACCACCAAGTTTCAGCTGAAAACGGCTGTTTGCGAGTCTAGTTGTTCTACGATGGACTCCGTATGCTCGGAACGATGACGAAAATGACGTATGTAACGGCAAGGTGAACCGCCTCAATGTCGAGGTGCTGCTACCGCTTAACGAGTAGGTCCCAATCAAGCCGGCTGTGTACTTCAAGCACGAGACTGTTGCTCCACATATACGGAATTCAAGAAGGTTGTTGTCAAGAAGTCCACCGTAAAGTTCCGCTTCGAGCCGTCTTGTCCGGCTCATCGAAGCGCCATCGACGCCATCATCGATCAGGCCTTCACCAACTTCCAAGTCGCTGAATGCCGCAAGCACATGAAGGACATGGCAAGATTAGGACCAACCTACAGTTGCTTGATGCTGCGAAGAACAGACTGTGAAATCCAACTTCTCAGTTCTCTCTGTGCCGTGGTAGACTTCACTGTATCAACTTAATTTCACAAGATCGTTCATTCACACACAGCTGTTGAGTTATTGTTACGGTGTCACCCACTCACCATTAAAGGTGGTCCCACAACTTTGTTTTCCCATCGCAAAGCAAGCGACAAGATCTCAAGCATCCACACACGTGTATCAGCAGCCGGTGTGCTATACACGATCCCACCGTAGCTAAAGATCACAGCATTACCATTGTCTGGTTCGTCTTCAAATAAAGTCCTGCACGTGTCAATTCTGTTAGCAACGGTGCAGCCAAACGGATTACTCATTACTAAAATCAACGTACCATGTGAACATGTCAAGCCACTTGACCTGTGTTCCTCCACCTTGTGTATCCCAAGTCCCGATACTACCGTCTGGGTGAATCCTTCGCAGCCGATTGTGGTCTACTGATCGGAAGAGTATAATGTACCCGTTCGCCATGTGAAAGCGCGTGACCAGGAACAACGACTGGACAGTGGCCATCGTATTTGTGTTTGTGATGACACGATACATGATTACATTATGATCATCCACAACCTGCAACACTTTGATCGACAAGCGCATCGTGGACGAGTACAGTCCCATTAGACCTCGAGGCGAAGACAACACGCGCCAGCCACGGGCTGACATTTCCATAGAATTGACGCCGGGAAAGCGCTTTTTGAGCGTGAACTTGACATGATCCGGCGCCTCTCGTCGCTGTTCACGCCATCCAAACAGCTCGAGACCGGAGGTCAGGTAGCTATTGCTTTGCAAGAAACTACGGATCTCTTGGTATGCATCGAGGGCAATCTGATGGCACTCTGGAACTGAAAAAGACTCCAATGTTATTTCGTTCACCTGGAATGCACGGGATGGTGAGTACTCAAGCAATTACATTCTTCTGAGTCTCACACCCTCAAGAGGGCTTCTTTAGCTGAACGCCTACAGATAGAGTTGACAAGTATTACCGTAATTGGAGGTGGCTCTAGTGTCAGTTTGGGCTTCGAGTCCAGGAAGTTTTGCATCTTGAACTGGAACGTCGCATGCTTAGCCACTATAAGCGCCAGCTCCTGATTCTCTCGACAGAGTTGCTGTTTCTTGATAGACAATTGCATATATTGCTCCACCAGGTCGTTTGTGGTCTTGTCGCTGTCCGAAGCCCCTGTATCCTCGCGCAACTGTAGCTGCTGCTTCAGCTGGATCGTGCACGAATATTCACGCTCCAACTCGCAAACCTTGCGGCGCAGAGCTTTCATCACATTCTGGTAAACACATAAAAGACGTATTAGCAGAGATCCACACTTTCTTGGCAGCATTTGTTCTCGCCTGTTGTCGGTAGTAGCTGTTCTTGACATGTTCACGCTGACGAGCGCGTTTGGCTTCGTCTGTCTGCATGGCCAAACGCATCTGCCCATAATTCAGCTCAGCCATCGGATCTAAACGCAGATCCCGAAAGATTTTCGATTGCGGAGACTTTCGAAGTTTGAGGAATGAGCAACAACTTAAACTTGGAGTGTTCCCATTATTGTGGTTGGTAATTTCTACAGCTCTCGGTCTTTTGCTTCTTCTACCGGCAGATTGCCCAAGGCTCGGTCCAAAATCCCCTGCACATTTGAGTCCTTAGCTACAGCTTTTTCCCACGCATCATTCGCCTTCATTTTCTCTACGCAAGCCACAATTGCAGACGGCTCACCAATCTCTTCTAGAACGCAAAGCGATACAACGTAGGCAGCGGTATTGAGTATTAGACCACGCGAGGCGGCCTGCGCCAGTAACACAACCACGTCGGCGTACAGGCCACTTGTACGAGCACGGACAATTGCACGCTCAAATGTCCAGGCGTCCCACGTAATGATGTTGCGATATCGCACTAGAAAGGCCTCATACGACAGCTTCGTGCCGTCAACGATGAAAGTAGTACCAAGTGGACTGTTGTCATCGCGCTTTCGAAGCTGCTGGACCTGCTTCGAGATCATATCGAACACACGTTGCACAACTCGTCGACTCATCGGTGGGTGACCTTGTGCCTGCCAGCGATCCAGACACACCAGCATTGTAGAGAAGTCCTCATTGGACTGGCAAATATTAACAATCAGCGCGTTCAAGTGTGCACGCTGGTTCGGATACAGCCTGTCAAAATGTCGCTCCACTTCCAGACGATCAAACACACTGACATCGCCAGATTTATCCCCACCTCGCTGTCCGCCGGCGAGCAGAGGGTATAGCAGCTGAGAGTAAATCTCCGGCCGCAACTTGACATCTTCACACCAGAAAGCTGTACGCATGAGCTCGAGGGCTACAGCTAGGTCTCCAGCATACAGACTCTGAAGTATGCCTTGAGAGAGCGAGTGTGTGGTGTAAGGAATGGCATTTGGAAACTTCTCAAATAACTCCATAGTTGTTGGACACTCGGCCAGTTTCTTGTCGGCATCGTTTCTAGTGCTAGCTCTCTGGATCTCTGCTCGGAACTGCGCAATACTTTTGAATAACTCACTCACTGTTCGATGGCTTGCTTTGTTGTTATTGAGTTGCATCTCCTGTAGGAGCTCCATCATGTGCTTGAAGTTGCCATCGAGTATGGCGTAGAGCAGCAGATAGTTGACACAGCTACTGTCTGTGTCTTGAACAGTGTAAATACGCTCGTGCTCCTTGGCATGCATGTACAAATCGGCAATCTCAAAGCGACCAGCATCATCTGAGGCACTCCCCACAGCATGCGCGAACGACCCTGCATCAATTGGCACGTGGTGTGCCGCTCCGTGCTGAAGTAGCATCTTAGCAGCGTCATACTGACCAGCCGCAGCGGCAGCACTTACTGCAATCGAAAGCCGTTTTGAGTCCAGCGCGAGTGCATACGGGAAACGATCCATGTATTCGATCACTAATTCCCCCATTGCTTTGACTGTGTACTTGGTATCTAAATTGGCCCTCACTTCGTCTCCAACGCTCTCTTCATTCGTTAAAGCATCAAAAAATATCTCTGGACGATACAAAATCAACCTTACGAGCATATGAGTAGACGAGTAGCTCGTATGCAATTTTAAGCGCTCCATTGCGTCAAGCAGTGTCTCCACTCGCTGTCGCAGGCCTTGGTCTGTTTCGTCCATTACTTTCGTTGTGCATTCCACTCGTAATAAAAAATTGTACGAATCTGGCTCATGGATCCCAGCCACATTACATTTGCCAATGACTTCATTCTGATAAAACGTTCCCATTTCATATGCACGGTCCGTGTCCAGCATTGACCAAAGCACAAAGCGATGCATTTGCATTCTCGCGGTTGTAATGCTGGGCCACGTAGTGGAAGCTCTCTTTATTGTCTTCACGAGACCTTTCTTTTCGTCCTCTAAAAACTCATTATAACCTTTCCATACCCGCACAAAGCGACCTTCACGTGATGCTTTATACAGTAGTGACAGATACAAATTTTCACTGAGCTTCAAATTGCGCGACCGCAGATTATTAAACGCCTTAAGTGCCACGTGATACCTCGATTTTGGGTCATTTATACAGTCAAGAAGTTTACTAATTGGCTCAATTTTAACTTCAGATGTGGGGTTCAGAGACGGTTTTAGTGCTACGACTGGCTCCGACACATTGTTTTTGTCTCGCTCTACATGCAAGAAACGAACGGACGATGAGATTATGGGATAGGAGCGGATGAAAGAGGAGTAGGAGGACACAAAAGAGCGACGGGGAAACGCTCGAAACAGCCGCATGCACTCGCTCACTTGACGCATTGTGGACTTTATCGGTATTTAGTGTGGTAACACCACGTTTTGGTACGGTGTACCGTATCGACCCAAAGTCGGAGTGAAGGTCTCACTTCAACTTGGAGCATGGCGTCCACCCCGGAGAACGTACGCAATCTCGCGCTGGGGTCAAAATCGCCCGCATCTCCACCTACTTCACCATTTGTTCTTCCACCACTACCACCACTGCCTCCAATAGACATCAGTCAGTCGCCTGATGCATTAAAACAAGCGTCGGAATCTGCTGTATGGAGCGAGACACGTCCGATGAAATTTGGTATGAAGATCGCCAACAGATATAGTTTATTTGACATCAATTGATAGCAAGAACAACTCGTTGCCTTTGATGTCCGTAGGTACTACGCAGAAATACAATCACCAGCATCAGTGCTTTCTGTCTTCTGGGGTCGAGAAATCGCGTGTTGTCGAAGAGACGCAGCGCCTTAAAGTGACCCTGTCTGGACGCACGATCTGGAGCATATCCCCAGAAGAGCTTTCTGAATTGGCAAAAGACATGGCTGAAACAAAGAAAGAGTCGGCTGAATCGATCAAGAAGTTGTCCTATGCCGAAGCCAGCAAGCGCTGTCTGTCTGGAACCGCACTAATTCGAGCAATGCAGCCGAAAGTGTTGGCACTTGAGCAGCCAATTCGCAGCTTCAAGAAATACTACGGACTTCCCAACATCCCATCTTTTGAACCACTGCACAGGCAGAATTTCATTTGCAAGCTGCATTATGGGTACCGAGCTTCCAGATTTGACGGTGTTTGTTGTCCTTCCAGTGATGATGCAGAGGCGTCGGAAGAAAAGGCAATTCCATTCGACAAGTTTACTGATACTGAAGCGGAGAACGAGTCGCACGATGTGCTGGACAATAGCCAAGTCTTTGGTCTTTCAGCCACGACGCCCACATTTTATCCACGCCAGACGACTGATACGAACGAGCTCATTCAAATGGTAAGATGGCCTCCGTGAAGGCAGCCATGAAACGGTCAAGCTTACGCCTTGGATCACTTGCAGTTGAAAGCATCACTTGCACCGAAGAAGGTCGCACCGCACATGGATTGGTGGCCGGTAAACTGGTCTACAGCTTTAGTTTTCCATGTTGCAGAAACAATGTTTAAGCGTGTGAGTTTTGCTTTTGTAGGGGGACTGGAAATGCACCAATTGCGGTAAGCAGAGCTGTTACAGGCTGCTTGTTGCCGCTAGTTAATCTCACTCCTACCATTTTGTCTGTCTGCTTCAGGCAACCACGTACTGTTGTCTAGACATATTACTTCGTTTTCAGGTTGCGCTGACCGTCTTTTCTTTCGAGTAGAACTTCTCGTATAGGGACACTTGCAAGCGATGTCGAGTGGGGCGACTAGAAGACGCTGGATTTGTCTTTCCAACTTCTTCGACTGATTCTTCGGCCTGAACCTACAGACGGCGACAAGTAAATTGCTTTGTGACGACTTTTTAATTGCTTTTGATCTAACATCATGTAGTAAGTTGAATTTGGTGCCTCCTAGTAGGAGTCCTTGAAAACAGGCTACAATCGAACATTATGCAGCACCGTCTTCCATTGCTTCATGAATAGCAAGCACTTCCTCATTTTGCACCCATTAATTCCCAATGCTACAGCTACCCAGTACCAATGGCCGTACTCATACCTTCTTTCATATTATCTTGAAGGTGCTACTTGTTTGACTGACTTAGTTGCCGTTGTGCTCGGCGATACCATCGTGCAGACTAACGCTCAGCTGCATCGGACATGAAGTTAAGTGCTGAACAACTGAAAAGCAATATTGATATTGCCTTACTGTCGCAAACGTGAGTAAACGCTCGGCGTGACCAATGTCCGACGTAAGCGATTGTATGTCAGCTTCATCAATTGCATAGCCCACACCAATTCTTGTGTAGGATGAAGCCGTTTCCTCCTCCTAAGCAGTGATATCCGTACCGACTATATCTCACTGCGATCCAGTACCTGCTTCCAGTCGTCGCGGACCTTCGTAACCATTTCTTTTCTGCTAGTTATCAAATCTTTCGGGTCGACACTTAAAACCCGGCAGTGATAGAACAAAACTGTAGACGAGTTTCTAGTACAAATGGCGTCGATTTTCTTAAATAGCTACTACATGTCTCGCATGTTTAAAGTAGTCGTTATAATCTACATTAGTAGGACGACTTAATAAGTATGGATGCGATGGGCTCATCCGAAACCGCAAAGCTTTGCTATAGCACTTCCTTCGATCGAAAGTGCCGCGGTGTAGCTCGCTCATTGTGGCGGAGACGCTTGATGATGATGATTAAAGTCACTCTGTCGAGGAGGTGGCGAGCAACCATCCGCCGATTTAGATGGAATCGTTGCCCGGTGCCACCACGAGGCAGCCGTAGAAGCTCTTTAGCAGCTTGGTGATCTTGCAGCCCTGCTTCTCGCAGCAAGTCATGACCACCGGCGGGCACTTGCAGAGCGCCTCCTCAAGTTCCAGTAGGAAGGCGTTTAGAAACAGTACACGTTCGCGGACTACGCTCTTGGAGTTCTTGCCGAGGAGGCGGCCTTGCATGACGGGAAAGTCAGTATCCACGAACACGCGCTCGAGGCAGGATGCGAGCAGGCAGTTCTTATCACCGCCACAGCACATGCCGTCCTCCTGCAAGCGAAGGCGCACGAGCTGCTGAAGCTGCAGAAAGGCCGAGAAGCGCCGGTATACGAGATCCTCGCCGCCATAGCGGTCGGTCTGCACTCGGATGGCGTAGTCAGTGTGCCCCGCGATCTTGCGGGTAGCTACGATGTTGCACCGCACATCGCCCAGGGCGATGACGGAGTTGGTAAGAGGGCTGGGAGGAAGCATCTTGATTGAGGAGGAGAGAATTGATCGAGTGTGCAATTTACAGCAAGTTCCGAAATGATCAAGCTCCGACGACGCTGTCCGACCCGCCGACTATAAATCGACTGATCGTCTGGTATTTAACCCTGCCACGCGACAAGGATGGCGGACTTGCTCGAATTCGGTCGACATCGTGCGTCATTGACCCGTCGCTGCGCTGGACGCTACGCACGACACTACCGATACAAACGCTTGAAACGGAAGTGGCAGCAGAGCATCTGACCGCAGCCTTAGCGGTCTTCAATGACGAAAAAAATGCATACTGTATTCAGATAAATTAAGCACCGTGACGTTTAAGGCAACCATGACGACATTGGTGGCAACTATGATGACGTTTCTACTTGATCAGAATTTACACCGTAATGGTTGCCACCAACAAGGCGAGCGCGAGTGTGGCCAGTTTCTTTTTGCTTTAGAATTCTAATATTGGAAATGCACTCCGGGTGTTCTACATTCATATTACTACAGTGAGTTCCGAAACGATGGGAATGAAATTGCACATTGGCGACAAATAACTAGTACTGCGCGATGATCGACTCCGCGTATCTTGCAAGCTTGGCGCCTGTTCCGCTAAAGTATAAGGCATTCGTTCGAAATGTAAAGGTACGGAGCCCATGCAAAAGCGACAAGCGGTACATACGCACACTATGCGACATATTAGCATACAGTTGACAATCGCAGATCGGAGCTTTCTGGTTTACCACTCCCGACATACGCCAGCCATCCTGGCTTCAGGCTTTCATTCATTATGTCACCTTTTAGACACACACGATTTGCTGAGCTTAAGGCGCAAGCTTTATCCGTGCCGGCTTTTAGGTGGAAAGTGCAACCCGTACGGTCCACTGTCCGATTCTTGAACCGCGATTGACTCTGCGCTGCCTCACTAATGCCATCACTTGCATATACATGTGCTTATACTAAGCTGGCATTGCACATGTACATCCAACGTACGGTAGATTGTGCTGGTATGTTTGGTCCTGGGGAAAGAAATGTAGTGTTTTGATACCAAGGAACAGACTCTGTATACCCGTTGTAGAGCTATCTCGCTAGCATTGCTACCAATATGTACAGTACTGAAACGATGCGAGATAATGTAGGTGTCAATCGTTGCGGCCACCGGCTATAGTATTGTACTGACTATATTTCGGCGCTAGGCAATGCGACATCATTTTTCACCAGATGATGGAAGGGTGCTGTCTGTATGTGCAAGTTATGCATTGCATACGTTGTGGCAAGAAAATTGTCATGTATTTCTTGAGTGAGGATTAAAAGGTCACGGATTCTGACGACTGTTAGCTGAAAACTGAAGCACCCCATCAGCAGATCAAATAGATTCGCTGGCGTCACTGTTGTACGACATGTGCCTCCGAGACACTACCCGAAGTGCAGTGTCTTTTGTAACTTACTAACAGTTGTTGGTGCATAACGCTTCTTACACAGAAAAAGCAAGCATTATGCGAAACCCTCGTTTGGGTGGTGGAGAGGTAGTTGCTGGATACATTTCACTGCGAGGGGCTGCTAAGGGATTCCTGCTGCTCTGAGAAGGGAACCTGCTGATCTGAGAGAGGGGTATTGCAGTAGCGAACCCACGTCAAAAGTCGCCACCGAAACATACAAAGCCTGCATGATTTGTTCGAACGAGAAAGGTCTTTCTGTCATGCATCCTCCTTCTTCAGAAAAGCGTTGGAAAGCTCGGTACCAAGCACGACATGTTACGGTTCCGTCAATCGGAGAGATGCTGTGCACGTTTCACAAAACATTATGTTTGGGACACGACGTTGCATGACGGATGCAATCGCATCGATCCTCGAAGACGCAATTTGTTTGGTCCTACTGAACGGAATCTGTTCGATCTTTAACGACTGCTAGCGTCACGCATGACAACGCATCCACTGTCGAGATAGATCTAGGGAATGTGACAGGAACCGCCACATTGGAGAACCGTCAACAAGATCGCGGGTTTGTGACGACCGCAAGATGGGAAGCACGACATCACTTGATGAGTAAGCGGGTACCTGAAAGTATCTCAAAGCAAAGCAATAGACACCCTGCTACTTCTGGTAGTACACCTCGCGCCTCTCTTGCTTAAGGAGTGGTTTTAATTCCCCCTAAATACCCGTTTTGAACGGAAAACGCGCAGAAGTCAAGTAGATATACAACGAAGTGTCATATATAAGGGAAAGAATAGCAACAAGTCGGCCTTAACAACAGCCATGGTTTAGGACATTCCTACCGAGAAAAAGCCAAGTGAGATACGCTACGACTTATAACACTACTCAACGCTCGCGAAAAATATTCGCGCAGATGTCACGCTAACCAAACGTCCGCGTTAAAGAACCACGTAACATAAGAGATCCTGAGAAATTCTGCGCAGCGCATGTGCAAAGTATGCCCCAAATTTGGGTATCTTTAAAGAATTATTCCGCTACAGGGGTAATTTTATGGATAATCCTACCTAGAGGGGTAGCTACGGATTGATATCAAATTCCACTATTTTTTTATTTCAGTTGTATAAGACTATGCCCAATCCCAATGAAGTCCGATTATTGCAATTTCAATTTGACTTCTTACGAAATCCAAATTATCTTTATAGCAATATTGCCTAAAAAGGCGACAATGATTGTATCACAACAATTATATTAATTTTTAAGTAACAATTATTGTTGATCCCATGACGAGGATAAAAATCGTAGCGATTGCCACCTTCTGGTGCCTCTCTGTAGCCGTATCTTCTGCTTCTGATGAGCTCCTACAAGCAATTAACGCGTCTTCGCTACTTGAGCTGCAAGATTCTATTGATACAGTGCTTGTCTGGTCCCAGTACGAGCGCTTCTTGCTCTCAAAAAGTCGTACGACGTCTTTCGTGCTCTACTTCACACCAGTTTCAATCTGTTCCAATGAGAACCACAAAGACGATGATGAATGGGAGGAATCGAGTGAGACAGCAGAAACATTTACTACTCCTCAAGAGAGTTGTGGGGACCATGAGAAACTGGTAAAAGCAGCTGTGGAGGTCGCGGCTGAGACATTGTCCCCTCAACTTCCCATTGTTCGCTCAGATATCCATACATGGTCCAAGTTACTTCACTATGTAAGATTTGTAACACTTTGTAAAGTACTATTCTATATTGTTTCTTACTCATACTTTGATATTGATAGCATTTGGTGTCATCAACGCCATCACTTTTGTGGATACCTGAACGTTCATCTGGTCGTTTCCAGCGCTATCCACACATTGAGACTAATTTTCTGGATCTAAGCGCCAATGGGTCGCTTTTTTCCAAATTAAATCGTGATGATGCTGACGAACAGCACAAGAACTTCGAGAATTTTCAAAATACGACTCAAGTAGACAAGAAGATTGTGGCCAAGGAGATTATTGCATTTGTGCATTTGTGCCAAGAACGAAGCGGCTACCTAGTTCGTAATGCACGTGGGATGCTATTGCCAGTCACACAAATGAGTCGTGACGATGACGCTTTGTCAGGGCTAGATATGATTCTGATCGTTGCCGTTTTGACCTTTATCGCTTTCATTGTTTACGAGAACCGAGACTTTGTACATGGAGTGGTCTGCATGCGATTCTTCTGGTTTGTGCTCTGCTTGGGAGTTATTTTTGTTGTGTTGAGCGGACTTTTCCATTCGATCATTCACCGCCGAGCCTGGTATTATTTTAGCCGAATGCACGGCTTTGTTTTTGTTTATCCAAGTGCGCGGCGGCAATTCGTGTTGGAGGGTCTGGTAAATGGTACTTATAGTTTCTGGTTGTCTCTCGCAGCGATGAGTATTACAGACGTTTTGCCGACATTGCGCTCAGAAGTGGCAAGAGCGGATCTCATTCGATGGTCGTTATTGCTTGTGGCAATATCGTATGCGGCGCTGAATTTTGTGTTCCTTATCAAGTACAGGTGGTTAGCTTAGTCAAGCAGTATTAATAGTCTCAGCGCGGTAAAGGCAGAAATGTTAAAGTGCAAGTTAGACATAACCTACGCTTGGATACATGGAATATTGTAGAGACTTCTATGGATTGTAATTGGTCTTACTTGGCTAAAGGTTGGATGGATAGTTCTCACTCGTAAACTGATAAAGTCACTGACGAAGCCCCGGCGGGGGTCGAAACGCGTATGGCACGCGTTCATATTCAAGTCATCCACTTCAACTATATTCTTACTTTCGAACATGAAAATGTCTTAC
Source organism: Peronospora farinosa (assembly GCA_947646735.1). Classification (NCBI taxonomy): domain Eukaryota; phylum Oomycota; class Peronosporomycetes; order Peronosporales; family Peronosporaceae; genus Peronospora; species Peronospora farinosa. Next base: position 421,187 of record CANTFK010000072.1, on the reverse strand, counting down.
ATCAAAATGATCATAAGCACTACTTAGTCGTAGGCATTCATCGATTAAAATGTTCGCTTGCCATGATGCAAGCTGTAGAGAGGAAGTCGGCGGCACTGTGATAAAAGGATTCTGACATTGTTATTAGTGTTATCTTTTTCGTGCTAGCATGATGGACTAGTTGTTCTTGTTCTTCATCACTCTTGTCCAATCAATCACCCATCCACGCACCTGTCCAATCAATCAAACTCAACTGATCCTCAAACGCCTTTCTAAGTCGTCAGCCGTTTCCTCAACTGTAACTTCAACCGTGCCTTTTTCTAACACTCCTCCTCGGCTACGACTTACCGTCCTAACCGAGGCTGATTATATCACACAGCGCCGCGAGCTTGACTGCATCTAGCGCCTTCGTCAAAAGATCCGCGAGTTGTTGCTCCGAGCGGACGTACTGCGACACGATGATCCCGCGTCGAGCGAAGTCGCACACGAACTTCGTGCGAACATCGATGTGCTTGGCTTTGAGAGATGACGCCTCGCCTGCCAGCTGCTTCAGTGCCGCCTGATTGTCGACGTGGAGTACCATCGGTAGCGCCGGCGGCTTACCGATCTCGGTTAGCATCTCCCTGATACCAAGAAGCTCGCGCGCCTGCTCCGATGCAGCGACGAATTCCGCTTCCATCGTCGAGATCGAGACGCCGCCTTGCTTCTTCGACGTCCAGCTGACCGGCATGCCGTTCAGGCGGATGATGCCGCCAGTCAAGGACTTTCTGTCACTCTTTTCCGCCGCAAAGTCGGTGTCCGAGTACGCCTCGAGCTGGATCTTGCCGTCGAGGTGCTTCGCTGGTTCCATCCGAAGCTTGTAGTCACGCGTCCCCTTCAGGTACCGCGCGATGCGTTTGGCAAGCTTCATATCGTGGAGTCGCGGCTGATGAGTCTGACGCGTCGCCTTGTGCACGGCGAACGCAATGTCCGGCCGTGTGCAACGCGCGATCCACAGAAGACTGCCGACGAGGGACTGGAACCTCTTGATTGTTGGAGCCTTCTGCACCTTAGTCTCGGTGAGCAGCGCGCTGTCATCTGGTAGCACGTCGTAGCAGTCAGCCCCAATTAATGCTTTCGTCGGGTTTGCATCCTCGAGCCCATGCTCATGCAGGAGCTCGCCAATCGCCTCGGCCTGGTCGAGCACGTAGCCGCCACTGTTATCAATCGTGACACGCATGCCGAGGAACTTGCTAACGGTACTGAGGTCCTTGATCGACAAGCCGCCGAGCTTGACGAAGAATCGGTCGACGGCTGCAGCGTCCGTGCCGGTAGCAAGTAGATCGTCGACGTAGACGCCCACGATGACCAACTGTCCACCCTCGACTTGGTAGTATAGACACATGTCGGAAATACATTGCCGGAAGCCGGCTTCGAGCAGCCGAGCGTGCAGGAGCTGGCTCCAGAGTCGGCCAGCCTGCTTGAGGCCGTACAGGCTCTTTTGTAGCTGCAGCACTACTTCCTTCTTTGTCGCTTCGCCTACCATCTTGAGCGCGTCTTGATCGATTGTCATTGCCTGCGGCACCTGGAGTAGTATCTCCAAGTGCGCTTCCTTGTCAGCCTTGACATACGCGTTGGGGATGTCGCCATGCTTTGCTGGGACACCCCATATCGACGCAAGCGCCAATATCACCTTCACGGTCGACATGTCCATGACAGCCGCGAATGTAAGCTGGTAGTCGACGCCAAAAACTTGCTCGTTGCCGCAGGCGACCAGTCGAGCCTTCAAGCGCTCTATCTCACCGTGCGCGTCGGTCTTGGCACTTCGTGTGCAGAGTGTTGCTGCCCGGAGGTCTCTTGATCAAGCGCCACACGCCATTGTATTCTAGGGCTTGAAGCTCTTCGCGCATGGCCTTTTCCCAGCCTTCACGCTTAGTGCTGCGTAGCGCTTCACCGTAGTTCTTGGGATCGCACTCATACACATGAGCCACCACGCTGTCGTCGCCAGCTGGCTCCTCCTGATCGGCGGCCGCCTGTGCGCGTTTGGTAGCGCCGCGCGTCCGGTGAGCCGCGCGTGTCCACGACTTCGATTTCTTCTTGCGCTGCGTATCGTTGGCGATGCGGCATCGTCAGCAGACGGCGACTCTTTGCTTGTTGTTGCTGTTGCCGCTGGCTCCACGGCTTGATCTTCATACTCGAGCGCGCGCTGCAGCTGACCATTCTGCTCTGCGCTGAGCGTCTCGACGTTGCGCACATGCTGCGTGATCGTGACCTTGTTCTCCTTTTGGAGGAAGACGCGAAAGCCCTTATTCTCGTCGCTCCGCCCAATGATCACCCCGACTTGTGCGCGCTGCGCGAGTGAGTTCTTGCCTGGGTCACGGTAGACCGAGCAGATAGAGCCAAAGGCGACGATGTCGCGCAGATCCGGCACTTGCTTCGTCAGTACCTCGATTGGCGACGCGCGCTTCGCATTCGCGCTCGTTGGGCTGCGGTTGAGGATGTACGCCGCGTACTCAACCGCATCGCCCCAAAACGTCAATGGCAGTCGGCTGGCAAAGATCATGCTGCGCGCCATATTCAGAATCGTCCTGTGCATGCGCTCGGCCTTGCCGTTTGAAGCCTGCTTCCTCACCTCGCTGATCTGCCGCGCGACGCCCGTTCGCTTGCAGAAGAGGTCGACATTCGTGTATTTGCCGCCGCCATCAGTGCGTAGCACGTGGATCCGGCAGTCGAACTGGCGCTCAAAGAACGCGAGGAAGTGCTCAAACTTCTTGGCCGCCTTGTCCTTTGTAGGCGCCAGGAAGACGCGACAGTAGTTCGACTTATGATCGACAAAGCTGACAAGGTAACGATTGTGCAATCGATCCTTCGGGGTCATCGGACCCTTGAGGTCTGAGCAGATCACCCCGCCAACTCTGTCGATCGGCGAGTTTGATCCAGTGTCCTTCTTCGACTGCACGTTCCTTGTTTGCTTGCCCTGTGCGCAAGAGATGCACGTCGGGCGCTTGCGATCCGTTAGCACGATGCCGGAAGCGGGGTCTCTCGCCATACGCTCGACGGTGTCGTACGCGAGATGCCCAAGCCTTTGGTGGAAGTGCAGCAGCGAGCCGCTTTGCGTGTCCGACTCGGGTTCTTCCGGAGCTGCCTGGCTCGTCAGGATCGCCATGAGCACGTCGCTAGGCGCTCGTCGCTCGCAAGCCGCTGCGACTGTCTGGACGTAGAGCACATTGTGGTCCATCGCCACATCGAACGCGACTTGGCCATTGCTGCGTCGTGCCAACACGCGCGACTCGCCGTCGTAGACGAGCCCGAAACCCTTGATCTCGAGCTTACCGTAGGACATGATGTTGCGCGATAACTCGGGCGCCAGATACACGTCCGTCAGCGTCACATCTTGCTGCTGTCCTCTCGCGAGCACAGTCAGCACGACGCTTCCGACTTGCGTTAACTTGATGGTCTCCCCATCTGCCAAGTGGCACTCTTGATCGCAGTCCCTCGCGTCGCGCAGCAGGGATGCGTCGTTGACAAGGTTGCGGCTGGAACCGCTATCGAGTATCCAGTCGTCATCTTCGTCATCGCTGTCGTCACCAATCGCCATCGCCAGGCTTTGACCGGTGGCGCGCGAGCCGTTGCGACCTCTTCCTTCACCAACAGCTAGCGTGATGCTGCCGCCGTCTCTTGGGCCTCTGCCCCTCTTCCTGTCGTCATTATTCTTGCTGCGACAGTCCTTCTTCAGATGGCCGACCTTCCCACATCCGTGGCAAGTGCGTGTCTCCTTGCGCGACACGGACTCGTCCACGTGCGCGACGACCTCCTTCCCGAAGGATCTTCCTGATCTAGCTTCCATCTCGATTGCTTGCGCGAAGTGCGCGAGCTCTTCCGCGTGCAAGAGGTAGTCGATGCGGTGCGTCTGGTACTTCGCCATGAGTATTGTCGACAGCTCAGACGAGGCGTAACGCACGATGTTGTCCAGAACCTGCTGCTCAGCGCCGCCCGCAGCGTCGCTGACAGCGACCAGATACAAGTAGTGTTCTGGCCAGGATCTCTTGCTCTCTTTCTTCGCCGTGAAGAGTTTCATCGCTTGAGCGGCGGTTATCGTCGTCTTGAACGTGTCCAGCATGCGCTGCATCACGTACTGCAATGTAGGCAGCACGGCCCACCACGTGTCGACCTGCTTGCTGAAATACCGCTCGGCAGTGCCAGTGAGGTACTGCCCGAGCACGTCAGTCTTCACATTCTCGCTCCACAGGAAACCGCAAGACTCCTGTGCCATGTCGACCTGGCGCCAAAACGTCTTGCCCCAGTCGAAGAAGTCGGACCCGAGTCCAACGTACACCTCAGTGCCATCGAGCTTGCGGATCGCCAGCTTGCGCTGCCTGGCATCCGGAGTGCGATACTGCATCGGCATCACTTGTTGCCGCTGCTGTACTGGCTGCCCTGGAGCTTCCGGCATCGTCTGAGGCACTGGTGCCGGCTGGTATGGTGGCAATGGGGCAGGCGGCTGCGGCAACGGATCAGCACGCTGCTGCAGCTGCTCTCTCGCTCGCATCCGTAGGTCTTCGAGCCGCGCTGGTGCACGCCGCAGTTGCTGCTGAGACTGCCGATCGTGCAAGTCCTCAAGCTCCATTGCTCCGCCGTGGAGTCGCCGTGCGAAGTCCGCCCCGAGCTCTGATCGGAACAGCTCGCTCTCGTGAGCGCCGCGCATGCGCTCGTCTTCGTCCATGCGTGCTTGGGATGCTTCCATCTTCTGCATTCGCAAGTCCATGCCCGTGAGCATCTTGAGGACCCTCTCCAGTGCGTCAGGCTCAGGGCTCCTTGGGTGAGCGGTGGGAGAGACGACCGTAGCAGGCGCGACCGCGGCCCTTTCGTGACCGGTTGCCGGCAGCGCCTGTGCCGCGTTGGTGTCGTCGTTTGCTTCCCGTCTTGGGCTCATAACCTGTTCGCTTGCCATGATGCAAGCTGTAGAGAGGAAGTCGGCGGCTTGTCCAATCAATCACCCATCCACGCACCTGTCCAATCAATCAAACTCAACTGATCCTCAAACGCCTTTCTAAGTCGTCAGCCGTTTCCTCAACTGTAACTTCAACCGTGCCTTTTTCTAACATAAAACGTCATTAAATTCGACAGCAAAACTATGTTGTCATCCCATGGATACGAACATACCCATGATGTTGGAGCCTTAGGACTATCATGTTCTCTTTTTGGTATCTTTTTGGCAATCTTCAATAGGCGAGAAGCTCATGTCTGCCATAGAACTAAAAATGGAACAGTTGTAGTACTAGTATACAGTACTACAAATGCTCGATTACTATTTCTTAGAGTACTACGACATTGAAATAGTACCGATCGTCGAAACACAGTAATATACCAGTACAGATTATAAGCTGTTGAAAATGTGAAAATGATATACCAAAACACCTCGAAAAGACCTCATTAATCACTGCAGAGCTTTTCTTGACAACCTATTATTTAGTGAATATGGTCACACGTTTTGCACCTTTTGTTCCAAAGCTGATAGGGGTGAGCCAGAAAGACTTGACAATTGCAAGCGTTGCACGCCCCCATCATGCGAGACCTCTCCGCCAGTACGTCTTTATGTTGCTGGATGCCGTGCATGGCTTTATTCAGTGCCTCATATAGCGCCCTTGCCGCCACAGGCTGGCCAACTGTCCCACTTAGCAGCGCACTCGCTTCCAGATCCTGTCCGTAGAACTTGCGGTTCAAGTCATTGCGTGCTGCAATCACCGAGCCTAGAAGTGAAATTCCAGCATACAAACCCTTGCTCATCGAGTAGCTGTAGTTCGCATTAAGACCAGAGCTGCTGATCGCCGCGGCAGCGGCTGCCGATCGTCCGTACGGACCGACAGCAACGTCCAGACCTGCGCCCAAGTTCACTTGTGGCGAGTGGAAAACCTCAACGGCTGCAGGAGAGCCTAGAATGATCATGACCTCTACGATCTCTCCGCCGATCTGAAAGCCACCACCAAGTCCTACCGTACCGATAGCCGAGGGCGCCGACCACGATCCGTCTGGTAGACGTGACAATACAATCCCTGTACCAACCTTGCCAACTAGGACGAACCCAGCCTTGACGATTGTCATAATGGCCAAACCGTGTGCATTCCCAAGCATGGAGATCGGGATCGCCCGATCTCCTGATGCACCGGAATCATTCCTGAAAAAGTTACCAATGATATCAGCTGCATTTATGCACTCCTTCTCCAATGAAGGCGAGAATGGCACATGCAATCTGGGCTTGGATTCATGCAATGCTGTCTCGGCATTCGCTTTCGCGTATCGTGCCACCAGATTCTCCTGCAGTGGACGCAAGCGAGGCGCACAATGCAAACACACACGTTGCGGAACGGACGGATCGTAGCCCTTAGCGCCTTCAATTTGGTCTCCTTCTGGGATCAAAAGCATCAGTGGGGAGCAATTACCGCAGACGTACCGCCCACATGTACGACTACAGCACACAGAAACGTTAGTTTCCATTTGGTTTTACTGCATGTATAGAAACAACTTCTCTAATAATCTCACCATTGATGTCGACGATAGGTGATGTCAAAAGCCATTTCACAGACGTCACAATTGGGATGATCTGAGTATCGTCCCTTTAGAATTCCAGAGCCTTTGGAAGAACTGCAATTCTTCGTCTCTCCATTTGGCGCAACAAACGATGCGTTACAGCCGTTACTTTTAGTCGCCGAGCCGTCTCCGTCCACGTACACAACGGGAATGGCAGACGGTGTGTTGCCGTAGGCCTGCTGCTGCTGGTACAGAAGTGTCTTCTGGTCGTGCTCTTCAAACGACCGCGGCGGAACTCGCTGTTGATGGTTAAACTGCAGTGAAGGTTGCTGGTGGTCATTAAACTGCAGAGGAGGCGGCTGCACCTCTTTGACGGTGAAAGGCGCGCCGCATTTGGAGCAGAAGCGGCCGCTGGGTGTCAGCGCATTACAGAGAGAGCACACGGGCATTATTACTATGAACGATGGGAATTGATCTTGATATTCAGTGTCCAATTGCAAAGTGAGATGCGGGACATGAAGTGCATCCACCACCTGCAAAGTGGGAGGAATCTAAAAGAAGAAAACGTTACTAGTGGATCTTCCCAAACGTCAGCATTTCTGAGTAAGTGCAGCTACAGGGCCTTCACTTATTTGACGCCAATTACAAAGCGCTTATGCCACGAAACTAGCAGGTTCCTCATCCACGCCACCGCAGTGCTGGTGCACGAGCTTGGCGAACTGCAGAGCGAGAGCGTCAGCGTCCTCCTGGGTGTCCGCTTCGGCGTACACACGCACCACGTCCTCGGTGCCCGATGGACGCACAAATGCGCGCCCGCGCTTGTTGGCGTACTCCTGCAGAGCAGAGTCCAGCGCGGAGCGGAGCTCCTCGGGGGCAAGCACCTGAGTATCGTCCTCCTCGGCTAACTTGATCACGCTGCGGTCCGCGACCTTCACCTTTGTCTGGCGGCTGGGCAGGTCGTTGTAAACGGCATCCCAGTCACTGATACTCCAGTTCTTCTGCACAAGCAGCGCCTCCACGAACAACAGGTCGCACATTGCATCACCCGTGGCCTGGTTCACAAGCTGCGACGCCGCGAGCAGCTGCGATAGCGCTAGCTTCTTGCGCTCATCGTGCAGTGTGTTCTCCCATTTATGCAGCTTGTCCAGCAGCGCGTCCTTGAAAACTACCGTACCATGGCCATTGGCCTCGAAATACACAGCCATGTCGAACTGCGACGCCTTCTCGTGACAATACTTGACACCAGTCTTTGCCTGCACCACGTTGATGCCTAGAGCCTGAAGGTACTGAGTGGCGGCGCCGTTGGCATACGCAGTCATCACACAGCCAAACGTTATGCCCTCCTGCTCAAGGTCCAAGATATGCAGTTTCTCCGATAGAAACTCGGCAAAGAGACAGGCAATCTTATTGCCGTCTAGCAAATGCCACGTGCCTTCGTCATCGAAGTAGTGGAACACGATTCGGTCGCCATCGCCGTCCATGCTGCAGTATCGCTTGCCACGGTCGTTGTCTCGGGACATGTTCGAAGGCGGCTGGCGCGACTTTTCAACGTGCTCAGCTCCACATTGGAGGTTCAGCTCACCATCGCTAGGCGTGTTGACAATCTCCAGACGAAGCGAGTCGCCCAGATCCTTAGCCAACTTGACCACCTGTAGCGCACCAACACCGTGGGCACAGTCCACGTAAAGCGGCAGCCGTGTCTCCAGACGCTGGAACAACACGAGTAAAAATCAGTGTCACAAACACATCATCATACTAATATCACTTCTCGATAGCCCCGTACCTTGGAGTCGTGCGTGGCCGTAAGCTGCTTAAAGGCATCACTCAGCATATTGTAATAGCCGACCTCAGAAGCCCAATCTCCCTTGTTGTACTGCTCATAGTTCCACTACAAATGACACCATTATATCATCAATAGAGATTAGAACTCTATCTCTCCTTGACTCAATCTCTTTACTATACAAGTTACCATACCATACGAACAAGGTGATGCAGCTGCGGCGTCGTCTGCAGTCCAAAGTCAAGCACATTGCCACCAATCACGAGCGCTCCCTCACGTGCCAGCTCGACCAAATGTTCACTAGACGGCCGTGTATCTTTGGCAATAAAGATATTACCCGTCTGCTCCAAATCAATCTTCTCAGCTGCCACAATTGAGTCCAAAACCTCAACGACTTTGTCTTGAGCTGCATTAGCCAATTGCATCGCGTACGTTTCCCACTTTTCACTCAACATATCGCCCTTAGGATCGATAATCTTGAGTCCATTATCACTCACTTCATTATGTGAAGCTGTGATCATCACTCCCACGATCTTTCCCATGTTCTTGGAGCGTAAAACCGCTAACATTCCCATGCGATGGCACGTGGACATCAACAATCCCGCATCTTCACGGAAACCCGCAGTACCGTAGCTCAGCTCACGTGATCCCAGACGATCTGATCGTGGGTATTTAGTTATCTCCTCAGCCACACGTGGCGTCTTATCGAGTACGCTCACGTTGCTCATGATTCTTCTTGTATCTTGTTTTAAAGGTCTTTTGCTTCTGGCTCGGCTTCTAAGATTGTGTCTATTGAATCAGGAAGGGAAGAACAACGTGCTCGTGGATTGGTCAAAAATGAATTAACGCGATAAGACGAAAAACCTATGTTCTGGCATACATCGACGTGTACAAACAACAACCCTACGACTCGTAGGCATGTGCGCGTCACCACGTACAAAATATAATTTCTTACCATGGTGTTGAGATAGGGTGATAAATACTCTCCTATGCCTTCAGGCAATCGCTGTCTACGTGCCGCCTACCTGATCAAATACTCTCGCTCGTCTCGTGGACGTACAACAGTGCGTTGCTGCTGTCTTCATTGCAATCAGATCTTCAGACGCTGTCTACTGAGTGTGCTGACTGGCCGCCTTTTGTACGGACATTGGCATATTGGAAAACTGTTGCGGATCGTCTACCCCCTCATGTGCTGATACGAGAATGTCGTCGATGGTCTGAACGGCATTTTCTACGTTTTGAAATGCACCGACGAGGTAGTGCAGCTGGCGCAGCAGTACTAACAATACATCATCTGTTGCCTGCTTTGCAGCTTCGAGTCGTGTTTTGAGTGCCTGAAGTAAACGACAAGCCACCACAATTTACAATAAGCTTACTGCTTCAACGTGATACCTTGTAACGAAAAGTAACCAAGAGCTTACCATTGTGCGGCGATATCTTGCCAGACGACTGGATCTACAGGTGGAGCAGAATGTCCGCTCGCTCGTCACGTCGCCAACACCCCCATTGCTGCACCCATTCGGTCCGGCAGAGCACCGACCTCCCAGGTAGTATGCTTGCAGCGTGTTGTACTCGTCGGCATTAAATGGCAGCTTCGAGATGTCGGTAATGACCTTACGGACGTGCACCTCCATTGTGCTCTCGTAACGTGGACTCTTAAGCGACAGTCGCTTTTCGCAAGATCCACCTGATCGCGGAAAGCGACCCATAGATCCTCGCGACGGGATCCGAATTACACGCGGCGGTTGGTTGCTACTCGTCTTGGATGGAGAGCTGCCCCCATTGCCACCTGCTGAACCAGATGTACCGTTGCCAGGTCCGTTGTGAGGAGGAGGCAGCAGCCCAAGTAGTGCATTGGCACTTCCTGAACGCGAGCCACCGCCACTTCCACCTCCATTAACACTGCTAATACTACCGGACGACGAGCCTGCCTTGACGTTGCCCTCAAGCCTCTGAAACTTAGGGTGTTGTATCACTGGAGGTGAGCTCTCACCAGTATCGCTTTCTGCACCGGAATCTCGTCCCCCTGTTGGTGTTCTATCCACTACAGTGTTACTTGCGTCCTCTGTGGGTTTCCGCTTGTGACTGGGTGGAATTCCCGACGTGGCAGCTGCAGCGTGTGCTGCAGCGCGACCATCGTGTAAACTTTTCAGCACCAATTCGTTGCGGGAAAGTGCATTAAATTCCCTTCTACTGTCACTGGATGGTGTAGGAAGGGTCACCACGAGACTTAGATCCACGCCAGTGAGCTTGAATAGCACCGAGTGAACGTTGACGTTAATAGCACCAGCGATGCATGACGCTGCGTAGTTGTTGGCACCCTTGGTCGCTAATGATGCACCGTTCAGATTCGGATGCTGGTTCTTTTTCATGTATTGAGTGCTCGCCCAATCGTGACCATCCACAAGCAGACAAAGCAGTGCACGGCTGCGGGCCAGTCCCACAACACTCAGCTCGCGCAGTCCTAATAGGGACATGTGGGTGTAGCTCAAGTCCAGCACCCGCAGTTCCGTGTTCTGGGCTAGCAGCGCTCCAAAGGCACTGGCACCCACGTCACCCAACGGATTGTGATCCATGTACAAGTTCTGCAGTCGATTTGTCCCGCATAAAGAGCGAGCTAATGCAATGGCACCTTCCTGATCCACGCCATTCTTTCCTAATTCTAAAGTTGACAGCGCTACATGACCTGTAGCAAAAGCTAAAGCCAGATGACGCACTCCTGCACTTCCCACTTTGTTCTGTCCTAATGTAAGCTCCTCGAGCGACTTGTTTTGGGTTAACGCAGACGCTAGACTCTGCATTCCGGCCGCCCCAATGCCATTCGTGCCCAAATACAACGCTCTCAATGCTGTGTTGCCTGTGATTCCATCTGCTAAAAATCGAGCACCTTCCTCACCAATATTATTGCCACTCAGATGTAAACTGAGTAAATGGGTGTTCTTCGTCAGTGCCTGTGAAAGTGCGCGAGCACCCGCCGGTCCAATGTCATTTCCTGAAAGATACAAACTCTCAAGCGATGCATTAGTCTCTAGTGCTTGTGCCAATTGGGTCGCGCCTTTATCTGTCAGTCGATTAAAACCTAGGTCCAATGTACGCAGCCTTGAGGCGCCATGTGCCAACACGTCTCCCAATAGTCTCGTACAAACATCACCCAATGAGAAGCCACCGAGTTTGAGTACAGTATACGGCGCTAGGTCTCTTCGAATACGGGCACTTACTGCCTCCCAGTCGGTTGTCACCTGAGCAGCAGCATCAACATTCCGATAATATCTACCAATGTGACTATGAATGAGTTCTCGTGATGGACAGGCATTGGCTATTACAACGTCTTTTGTGTTATGTGCAGCGTTAGCAGCAGTGAGTGGCGGTTTATTCTCCAAGTCGTCGTTACTGCTGCTGTTGCCACTGCGATTCACGTTTGTCTTGTGCTGCGCCCGAAACTCACGCTCACTGTATTTAAAGCGCGCGCTCACGTCTCGCATCATCCAGCGGGAAAAAGCAGCACGCGTTGAAAGCGTGAAAGGGGCGACCAGAGACGGACTGTGTCTGTGTCTGTAGCTGGTGGCACTGGTCTCGGTACTGTAAATTCACGCTAATATGAGCTCAAGTAAGAGACGGTGGCGTCACTCGTCGCTACTGGCGCGAGTGTGAGAGTGTGCTGGCCACGGCTGTAGCGTCTGAAGAGGGGAAGGGCAAGCAATACAGAAGCCAAGTCTTTTCTCTGCGAAAAAAAGACGGACGGGGATTGGTCGTAAGTCAATCAGGAAATTACGGCCAATCGCAATATAGAATGCAGTGGAAACAAATATGATGAAGTAAACGTCGGAAAAGGAGGTAGATAGAGGCATTGCGTGTTGCCACGCTGTTGTAAGATACGAGGAGTGTTGCACCGAGTCTCAACTTACGAGTTGTGTAACATCGGAAATAGTTGACTATGTTTTGGGCCCTTATCCTGAATGCTCGTAACATTTGGATCATTATCAGTACGAGACAAGTCGTCTTTTGTGTCGAGTGTCCAGCTGTAGAGTGTAGAGCAAATGCTCAGTAATCGCAGATGCATGACAACGTTCACTCATGAAATCTTCACATTCGGATGACCATGGCGTTTGGACCGTAGTCGTGTTAGGCTTTATGATTTGACCTGGATCCTTGCGTGGTCTTTTCTGGAGCAATATAGGAGCTCCATGTTAATGGTAGCGCAGTTTCCACCTGCTAAACATGAGCCACTTTACCATGTCACTTCTCCGGGAGAATTGAAGCAGGAGCTGCTGAATATGTGTCGCGGAGCTGTACAGCTCTTTAGCCAGAGGAAGACTTTAGGCTGGAAGCCTCTTAGTTCTAGAGAACTAAATAGAGTTAAGGCTAAAAACCACTTAGTTCTAAGGAACTAATTAAACGACTTAAGAGTCACCCTGTTCTAAGGAAGGAGGAAAGAGACTTTTAGTCAGCAAGCAATAAGCTTAAGGTTCAGAGAACCAACGCACAGAGCGCAAGAGAAGCTAGAAGCTTAAAGGTTCAGAGAACCAACGCACGAAGTGCACAAGAGAACAAGTCAGAACGACTTCCGATCTTAAACTCAAAATGAGAACTGATTATATTTATGCTTTAAGATTTTATGAATAGTCCTACTCTAAGTACACTACACTAGATTAATTACTATAATAGTAATTATTATATGCAGACTTTGCTATTGGACGACGTATCATCTAAACATCTATGTATGATGTACTTAATACAGCGTTAGTGATTTATCGAATCCCAATCGATAAGATACGGTATTACCGAATACCGTATCTTAACGCTCATACATAATACCTCTCTAAAGAGAAGTATCTAAATGCATTATATGCAATAAACGGGGCATTTAACCGTAAACTATCGGAAAGACGCTACAGCCGTCGTGTAACCCCGTTACACCCTCCCCCACCAGACTGACGTTCCCATAAAATGTCATTCGACATCTATCCTCTTAGAGGTAGTGCTTTAGCGAACGTTAAAACCTTACGGTTTGTTCACGGCACATAACATGACGCCTCCTGGAACTGAGTCGCAGACTCTACGGGACCTTATCGAAGGCGACCTTGACGAAGCGGTTGATTACGAAAGTGACATCGTCTTTGTGGGACCCGATGGGTCCCCATTAGCCACCCTCACGGGTGAAGATGACACTCGTCATGCACCGAATCCGTTCCCTGAACGTGGTGCAGCAGATGCGCTAACAGCGTTACGTGACCCGCCTGACGTATCATCAACGGTAACGGTTACCAACCCACTCGACGAGCAGCAACAGCGGTCCATCGACCAAGAGGAAGGCGCCAAGCGCCGGACGAAGAATATGGCGAGACTTCAGGACCACCGACAGTACAGGTTCAAACCACCTACGGTGGAAGAACGCCTAAAGGAGGCATCTGGGCATTCCCTTTCTGGCTGGGGCCATTGGGCCTGAGGCCATTTCACCCGAGGATGTTGCTACGCGAACGGCCCTTCGACAACGATATCTGGAACATAATATTACTACGCAAAGCCAATACTTGGCACGCTTCAACAGGCAAGTGCGCGGTGCGCCAGTTCCTCCCATAAAGGTCGTTCCCATCCTTCTGTTTGCGGGGGAAACCGAGGAAGAAGAAGACACGGCTTTTAGCCGCTGGACGCATTATGCGCGACGTTTAAGCAGCATATGGGCCCTACGGGCAAGTGCCGATGTGGCAGATGTTCGACTCGAACGGAAAATGCGTTACGATTACGCTAAATTGAAGGCCCGGGGAAAATTGAATTTCCAACGAACGCATTATGTGTTTGCTACCCAGAACCCCAATGTTTCGGCTACACCTAGCTGCGAGTCCACGACAGGCCGAGGCCGCTAACTCGCCTACCCCCACCACTACTGGTCAGAAGCGTCATCGCCAACAGGCTGACCCTGCGCACGACGCTCAAAAACGTCCACGGCGTATGGGCAATCCTGCCTAAGGGAACCGCCAACTCCCATGAGTTCCACGACTCGGGATAACCCCGCCACTTCAACAGATACTGGTTTTGACCATGGCGGCGACGTTTCTGCAACATACGTTCAACATGGAACTGAATGTTCCCCTGTCTATCAAGCAAAGCCGGAGGAGGCCGGTGTATCGGCACAAGTTCATGCCAAGCTTCTTCAAGAGGTGCGGTCCCTCCGTGAGGATATGCAGTCGATGAACTCCCGTCTTGAGTCACTGGAAGAGAGCCGAATCCGAGTGCAGGGTCAGCTTGACCTGTTGGTGCAGATGCTTCGTCCCGCGACAATGCCAATCTGCTCGGCGCGAGCGCCTTAGTGTTTACTTTGGACGGATCCCGATATGGTTTCAGCATGCCGACGTAAAACACAGGGTGTGTACGCAATTTGCGCGGAAAATTAAGCGTATACGCTATGCCTTTCTTGGCAATGACCGTAAAGGGTCCGATAAAGCGCGGGAGCAACTTCGTCTTAAAGACAGCAGATACTACATTGGTAGGTAGATTTTTAGCATTTAAGTAATACTTGGTCTCCGACCTCATAATCATTAATACAACTTCTGCCTTTAGCATCTGCATATTCTTTTTGTTAATCTTGACTATCAGCCATTGCATCTTGCACATGTCGTAAGACATTTAGTCGCGTTGCGAGAAACGCGTTCACCTGTTTCTTAACAGTATTAGGGATGACATCAGCAAGCCTATCGGTAACTTCTACCCCACCAAGCCCTGAACCACTCGGTGGTAGCGTTAACGGAATGCGTGGGCGTGTGAGACCATTCACATAGAACGGAGTGTAGCCGGTAAAGGCGTGCACGGAGTTATTGAGTGCAAACTCAACTACAGGGAGCATAGAGCTCCATCGCTTAGGCGTTTTAGCACAAACGCTGCGGAGGATATCTTCAGCAACGCGATTTACGCGCCTGGTTTGACCATCGGTCTGCGGATGATCCGCTGTGGACATGTCAAAGCGTGTGCCCAGCACCTACAAGACGGACTTTTAAAATTTACTTGTAAAACAAAGATCACGATCAGAAACAATCGTGATCTTCGTTTTGTGGTTTTTGTTGATCGTTTGAGCAAAATGATCAACAAAAACCACAATACCTGTATTGCTATGCGAATCATTCGGTAGGCCATTAACAAAATCCATACTAATGGACTTCCAGCACCCAGTGGGAATAGGAAAACTAGCCAGCGGCGCTGCCGAATGGGGCGAGGGTTTCACCCGTTGACACGTTTTACACGTACGCACATATGTGCTCACCCATTTATATAATTTGGGCCACCAATAACCTTGGCATACCGCCCCATAGGTCTTTTCACTACCCAAATGGCCACCGATGGCGGTTTCATGTACCTCATAGAGGATACGATACTTCAGGTCCTCGTCACGAGGAACCACAATACGCGGAGGATCCGCCACGATAGTACAACAGCCCCTGATCGATAGAATATCGATGGAGACTCGCACGTAATCGTGCCGACAATTTAATGTCCGAGCCTTAAACCTCATCACTGCCAAGAGCATGTAGAAACGCTATACAGTGATCATCTTTAGCATACGCCGATCGGACGGGATCAATGATAGAAGACGACAACGTCGTAACATGAGCAAGCTCATAGTCAGGTCTGCCTGACAACGCATCAGCCAAAGCATTTTGCTTGCCCGGCTTTTATTTCACCTCGAAGTTATATTCGGCAAAGAATGACAGCCATCTGGCCATCCGCTGCGAGAGATGCGGTGACTGAGTCGCAGTGCGTAGAGACGCATGATCGGTATAGATCACAAAAGGCTTCGAGCCCAGCAGATGAACTCTGAATTTTACCAGAGCATACTTCGTCGCAAGTAGCTCTTTGTCATGAACTGGATAGTTCTTTTCTGCAGCTTTCAGCTAGCGAGATTCAAAAGCTATCACACGCTCACGGCCTTCATCATCTGTTTGCAACAGAGCACTGCCAATGGCAAAATCCGACGCGTCACAGACGACGCTAAACGGTCTATCAGAGTCTGGCAAAGCCAAAATAGGAGCATGAAGAAGGCTAGCCTTCACCGCTTGGAAAGCATCCTCATGTTCGGCATACCAACACCATTCCACATCCTTTTTAAGGAGATTGGATAATGGTCGAGCCATATCAGTGTAATTCTCGCTGTACTTGTGTAAGTAATTGGCAAGGACAAGCCATTTACGCAAGTCCTTCTGAGACTGTGAAACAGGCCAATCGACTATGGCTTTGACCTTGGCGGGATCCGCTCTTAGGCCCCTTTTCCAACGAAGCACCCTAGAAAGGTAATTTCTTCGGATCCGAAGATGCACTTAGATGCATAAGCATATAGTTTATTAGTGCGCATGCACTCGATCACAGCTCGTAAATGAACAATATGGCTCTGAATATCTGACCGCCCATGTTCAGCTCGACTATGGACAAAAAAGTCATCAAAGTACGTCTGTGCATAACTTCGATGGGGTCGAAAAAATTGCGTCACCAAACGGTTAAACGTAGCCGGAGCATTAGATAGCCCCTGGGGCATCACCAACCACTCCCAGAGCATACCGCTCGGAGTACTAACAGCAGTAAGCGGAATATCGCTAGCTCGCATAAGCAATTAGTTATAACCATTGACTAAGTCGAGCGCACTGTACATGGTAAACCGACCATATTGCTCTGAAGAACATACTTTCTAGGTATTGGCGTCTGTGCAGGTATAGTGGCTGCATTGAACTTAGTATAAGCATGGACGATACGCCACTTATCATTCGGTTTCTTAACACAGAAAGTGGGTGTCGAGTGTGGAGATTTGCTCTCGCGCACCATTCCCGATGCGTGCTTTGCACGAAAGAACTTGTCAATGACGTCACATTGTTCATTGGGTAAAGGCCACTGCCGTGTTACGCAGTGGAACCAAGTCAATTTCATGAAGTACACCCCTATCAGGTGGTGGAACCGACGGTGGATCGTGGCACACCACGTCCTGTAATTACCTAACTAAAGGATAGTAGGGATCTGAAGGGCCCATCAGAATAGATGCCCCACTACGTGCACTTAGTGCCGCCTTTGTATCTTCGAGGACTGTCTCATCGACAAGCGAGGATGAGTTCAGCTCGAGGTTAGGTTGAACGACAACCATATCGGATAGAGCACCAGCCTTCAAGGCTTGATGAAATTCATCCACAGTCATTTCGTCTAATTCTAAGAGAGCATTCAATGATGGGAGGGCCTCAAGGTCAACCTCACCATCTACATCACCTGTCACTCCGTTAACCAGGGTGTATAACTGGTCACTGACATTACTACGCGATAAAACATACGCTTTGCGTCTCGCAGCCGCCATCTGGCGACGCTGTAGTCTCATTGACGAGACCGTACCATTAAAAGTACTTGGGATACCATCATCCCCAAGATCAACAGATCCCTTGATCATAACCTGCCCTATGCGAGGGCCGATGTCAATATTGACATCCAGTGGGTCACTAGTATTAGTGACTTCACTAACAAGGTCATCGACCTTCACTTGCTCTATACGAGAGCCGATGTCATTACCGACATCCAGTGTCTCAGTAGTACTATGAGTATCACTCAACGGAGTACGTGCCGTTCCACTAGGTGTCACTGAGCTCTGCTCGATACAATTATTGTTGACATCGGAGTTTATCAGCTCATACACTCCAATGTCCAGCACACTA
Source organism: Peronospora farinosa (assembly GCA_947646735.1). NCBI lineage: Eukaryota > Oomycota > Peronosporomycetes > Peronosporales > Peronosporaceae > Peronospora > Peronospora farinosa. The sequence continues at coordinate 403,247 of CANTFK010000072.1, read as the reverse complement.
ACTGAATCAGTTAATGGCTCGCGCCAATAGCACTTTTGTTTCCTAGCAAAGGTGGGTTCATGACTATCCAAAGCTTTGCTAGGAGCATTGCGCGTTGCGCCTAAGGTTTTGGATCTACAATCGATCCATGACTCATAGCGTTCCAGCCAGGCCATACCGAGAATGGGATTATATCTCGAGTCCAGATCTAGGACAAAACAGCGTTCAACGCTATTGAAGTCTAAGAACTTCACACCTAAGTTCAACGGAGCTTTAGGAACGGTGACACGTACACCTGTTGCGAGACGCACGGTTATACTGTCACCCTCTTGCGCTTCTAGCGCCTCAGCGTACAGCTGACTCTCTTCAAGAGAACGACGTTGGACATAATTACCTGATGCCCCTGAGTCAATTAAAATTGACCGTGGTTTCTCAAAACCCTTAACGATTGCCGACACAACCAACAAGTCTGGCTTGTAATCTTGTTCAATGGAAGAATCCACAGAACCACCTGGGGCTAAGCCCTGTTTACCTTTACCTCCTAAAGATTCAACAGAACTTAGTTCTTTCTCAGTAGGGCGCCCCGCGGCTACTGGGAGCTGACGTTTCCCCCTGCGGTGCTCGCCTTTTGGCTAGGAGCAGGGTTTCGGCACTGCCGATTTGAACGTTGCTTTCGCAACGGGCAACTAGAGCGGAGATGCCTCGTGATTCCGCACATGTAACATGTACGGATGTTAACTTGCTGATCAGCAGCTTGAAGCTCAGCTTCTTCAGCTTGTTGACTGAGGTCCATGGGTTCCGCCCTGTTAGAGGTATTTGATTGAAACCAGGGCAGATCATATCGAGCAGATTTAAAATTAAATTCAGCGTTAAACGCTATGCTTACTGCCTCTTCTAAAGTCGAAGGCTGGACACGGAAAACTTTCGTCCTAACGACCCCAGTACGAAGTCCTTCCATAAAAATGGTCACTCGGACTTCCTCTGCCAGAGTATCCTGCTGCATAGCAGCAATGAGAGTTCTTAACTCTTGGACATAGTTCGACAAATTCTTTCTTACCCTGTCGGGTAGCTAAGAAGCGTGAGCGCACACGATAAGCCTGATTAGGCGGTGCAAACACACAAGTTGATTGCTTTTTAAGCATTTCCCATGTGGGAAATGCGGTATTTACAGAGACATCGCTCGGTAGAGCTCACTCTCTAGCTCTTCCACCGAGCTTCGAAATGGCCAAGCCAACTTTTTGCTTATCTGACACAAGTATGGCGGTATACATTGCCATTTTAACTTCTCGGATCCAGAGGAGAAGATTTTCTCCCTCCTTCCCCTCAAAGATCTTTACGTTTAAAACAAGTGGACGAGCCTTTGGCTCTGCATCGGGCACAGGGATATACTGCGTAGACGCAGCTGACGCTGCCTGGTCATGGACCTGCCCGAGTAGCGTTGCTTCATAACGCATGAAGGCCTCAAGGCGAGCATTAAGGACCTCCGGGAATTGGGCCAAAAGAGCCTCGATATTTTGGCCCAAGTCCCGGAGGTCCTTAATGCTCGCCTTGAGGCCTTCATGCGTTATGAAGCAACGCTACTCGGATGATCAAGCCCTACCAACCCAGATAATTTATCTAGTGCGAGTCGTTGCGCCTCAGAGAGGTGATTTTGATTCTCCATCCTCACAGAGGGTCAGTCTTAGAGAATTAGGTGTATAATTGACTACTAGTGCTACCAAGTGTAGCGGAGCTGTACAGCTCTTTAGCCAGAGGAAGACTTTAGGCTGGAAGCCTCTTAGTTCTAGAGAACTAAATAGAGTTAAGGCTAAAAACCACTTAGTTCTAAGGAACTAATTAAACGACTTAAGAGTCACCCTGTTCTAAGGAAGGAGGAAAGAGACTTTTAGTCAGCAAGCAATAAGCTTAAGGTTCAGAGAACCAACGCACAGAGTGCAAGAGAAGCTAGAAGCTTAAAGGTTCAGAGAACCAACGCACGAAGTGCACAAGAGAACAAGTCAGAACGACTTCCGATCTTAAACTCAAAATGAGAACTGATTATATTTATGCTTTAAGATTTTATGAATAGTCCTACTCTAAGTACACTACACTAGATTAATTACTATAATAGTAATTATTATATGCAGACTTTGCTATTGGACGACGTATCATCTAAACATCTATGTATGATGTACTTAATACAGCGTTAGTGATTTATCGAATCCCAATCGATAAGATACGGTATTACCGAATACCGTATCTTAACGCTCATACATAATACCTCTCTAAAGAGAAGTATCTAAATGCATTATATGCAATAAACGGGGCATTCAACCGTAAACTCTCGGAAAGACGCTACAACCGTCGTATAACCCCGTTACAATATGTAAGCGATTATGATTCTTCCCCAGCGCAAAACGACAATGCCGACTAGGGCGGTTTTGTGAAAAAGCGCATTTTCAAAGATAATACAAAATTTTTGACGCATTACTGTACTCTACATTAAGTACTTCAATCACCAAAAGTGTAGACGGGCACTTCGTAAAGAAGCTGTTACGTACTACGCGGGCAAACCTTCAAGCAGCGCGAAGAAGCGGTTATACTGTCTTACCTCCGCGTTCGGTGGTGGTGTTGGTCGGCGCTAAGAAGCGCTGTACCAACCGTTGCCGTTCGCTTTGGAGCAACCGCGCAACGAACTGATAAGACAAGCGCTACACTTACGACACGCAGAAGCTCATACAGCTTCTCGTGCGCAGTGTGCGATGTTACAGTAATAGGTGTAAGACTGACTTATATTCGATAGAATTTAATTACATACAAATTTAGCTACTGATTGGTTAATTATGCAAAGATTGGATACGCGTCTCTTTAGAAGCGTATTCTTACGTGCGAGCTTAAAATGCGTTAACCTCGCTGACGCTTCTTCATCTGGCGCGCTTTCGACCACTGCAGAAGAGAAGGACAGTGATGCGCACGTGCTCTTGGACAAGAACACGAAACGTGCTTCAAATATTTGAAATATGTGCTGTCCGAAAAGATTCAAGAAGCCTCCAAGCAGAACGGTATCTTCACGCATGGTTCTAAAAACATCAGATGTATGTAGAATTTGCAGCATCCGGCGATGCAGATCGCATGTGTGCCGCTCTCAAAGAGTTAAGAGATGCGCTGTTCCACAGTTCAGAGCACGACGCAATGATGCGGATTGCCAAGCAGGCAGCACTGTCAGCTAAAGCCAAAATTGCTGAGCAAGTTGCTCAGAAGCATGCAAATTCACGTGGTGGATCCTTGTATTCCACGACGCGCCACTTGTTGTCGCGAAGTGGGAACTCAGGAGGAGTGCATGGTAGAAACGGCACCGATAGCAACTCGGATCATATTGGAGCTGACACCCCAACGGGCGTCTCTGTTTAGAAGCTAGCCCGTTACACGTTCAACAGAAACCACGAAAACTCCACAAATGCACACCGTGGTGCAAATAATGGCCAGGAAAGAGTGTCAGTTGGAAGTACACAAAGGAAGTCATTATTTACGAGTGCATTACTTCGATGCCATCAACATGTGGCAAAGAAAACGTACGACACGATTGACATTTCCTGTAACGGGCTAAGGACCCTTTACCGTCTTACACTAAAAGGGCGTTGAGGAAGCGATCCTAATCAACTCGTAAATATAACTCTGTTTTATTTTTGTTTTGTTTTAATTCGCAGTAAGTGCGAATATGTTCCCTAGCTCATGGGAACCACTCAATATGGAAGTCAATTTATTATTGGCTAACTATTGGGTCTGGCACCCCAATAATAAACCAATAATGAAAATGACGCGCAGTATCCGCTAATCGGATACTGCCCTATGCCTACTTATGTAATTATGTATTATTCCTATAACTACTCATGTAATAGGTTGCCTTATTACAGATTCCAGCCTGTCTTTTAAATTACTGAAGCCAATTGGGCGATAGCGGCGCGGGCGTGAAACCTGCTGTATCGAAACGATTCTTAGTCCAGTCATATAGCAAGCAGAGGCGCGACTTGTTAAACCGTGCATCCTCGTCCTTAATATATCAGCACTTAAAGGTACCAACAAGGGTCCTTCATTGATTCTCAAGGTCGCTGGAGAACTAAGCAACTTCTCAAATTGTTTGTTAAGCTGACATTTTTGAACTCTTGCGTCTACAATAGAAGTAACTACTGCGCGATGGTCTTCATATCAGCGTGTAATGTATCACATAAGAGTCTCAAACGCTGTCTCTTACGCAAACAAATGTGCGCATCGCTTCGAGTCTTGCAAAAGCTTCTCGAAACGTGGCGCGTAAAGCTTCCAGTCGAAGTTTATTGTCATGTGGCTGCTGCGGTCATTGCCGTCGTGGCATATAGGCCATCACTGATTTATATTCGCTTTCAGGTGCGACGGAAGGGTAACCTTTCGTCCACTAAAATGATCCAACAGCAGGCGACAATGTTCGTCCTGACTGTAACACTCCTTGATATCGGAGGCCATTGAGGTCGTCACATGGTAGGCCTTCATGGCTGCCAATGTTGACGACTCAACTTGTGCCTTCGCACGAGACACACTTTCCTGGTTTCTTGCCTCGAAGTCTGGCCTGTGCGATAACGCGTCAGCCAAGACATTCGTCTTACCTGGCTTATATTCAGTTTTGAAATTGAATTCAGAGAAGAATGTTAGCCATCTCGCCATTCTCGGCGAGAGGTGCGGTGAATTTATAGCGGTCCGCAGTGACGCGTGATCCGTATGAACCACAAAGAGGTCGGTGTTCAAGAGGTGCACTCGACACTTTACAAGGACATACTTAATTGAAAGTAGCTCCTTTTCATGCACAGGGTAATTCATCTCGGCAGCTTTCAAAAGACGAGACTGACACGGTCAACGCCGTTGTCATCCTTCTGCATGAGCGCGCTGCCGATTGCAAAATTGCTTGCATCGCAGACGACGCTAAAGGGCTTATCCGCGTAGGTCAATGCCAAGACCGGTGCCTCTACAAGAGATTGCTTCACTGAAGTTAACGCATCTTTTTGTTCCTTAGACCAAGTCCATTCTGTATCCTTTTTCAAAAGGTCAGACAATGGCTTAGTCTGCTCCGCATAATTCTTGCTGTACTTATGCAAGTAATTAGCGAGCCCAAGGAATTGGCGCAGATCCTTCACATGACGTGGGACTGACCATTCCTTTACAGCCTTTACCTTTTCTGGGTCTGCTCGTACACCATGTGCACCTACGATGCAGCCCAGTACCGGTATCTCGAGGACCCCTATTACGCACTTTTGCAAGTTCACGTATAATTGGGCGTCACCCAGAGGCTGCAACACAGCGTTTAAATGACGCTTGTGCGACTCTATCGCGCTCAGACCGTCCTCCGCCATACTATGCACGAATACATCGTCAAAGTAATGGGGCGCGTAGGCACGGTGCTGACGCATCACGCGAGCCACCACTCGGTTGAATGTTGCCGGAGCATTTTTCAACCCTTTGGCATCACAAGCCACTCCCACAGCATACCGCTTGGTGTGCTTACTGCCGTTTTGGCTACGTCGGTATCTTGCATGAGAACCTGATAGTAGCCATCCTTCAGATCCGACGCAGAAAAGATAGTTGACTTTCCCATGCAGTTCAACAAAACATCTTTCCGCGGGATCGGCGTTTGAGCCGGAATAGTGGCCGTGTTCAGCTTATTATAAGCATGAGCCACGCGCCATCCACCTGTTTCTTTACGCAAGCAGAAGATCGGGCTGCAGTGAGGCGACTTGCTCTCACGTACATGTCCCGCCTTGGCTCGCTTGTCGAAGAACTCATCGATGTAATCGACTTGTTCCTTCGGCAACGGCCATTGCCTGGTCACACAATACTTGGTGCCAGGTTCCAGGTCAGCCTCGTGCCTGATGCCCCTATCGGCCGGTAGGCGGCTCGGCAATTCTACTGGAAACACATCACGGTGTTTCCACAGAGCATCATATAACGGGCTGTCCTCAAGACATCCCAGCCTTGAGCAGCGAGCCGTTTCTTTTTGTCGGTCTCCAAGACGATCTCATCCATTGTGGATGAAGAGCAACAGTCCACCACGTTCTATTCTGGAGCTGGTGCGACTATCTCGTGGATCTTTCCTTCCTATAATTCGGACAGGAACAGATCCCACGTCATCTCCGAGAGATTTACTATCTCCCCGGCAGATGCCAAGACTAGCTGGAGCTCCTCAACTGAGGATGCCTCCAGCATCTTGTCTTCGACGACCTCGAACAACTCGTTCGTAGGTCCGTCCTCTTGGACCGAGACTGACCCAAGGTCACTCGTTTCGACGTGCCCTTGATCGTCTTAATACGTCTGGTGCTCGTTCTTCGAGTCACCACGACCTTTGACCTGGAAGAAGGTGTCGTTGCTGTATTAGCCAACGCACTCCTTCCAATCGCACCAGGCTCATGGCTTTATGTCGGTTCTTGTGACGCTTGCCTTCCTGTCAGCCCACCATCAACTGCCACAGACTCTTGGCTCTGTGAAGGACCATTGGACGCATGACAACTTAACATCGTCCCATTCATTACACCAGACTCTTCGAGCTGGGTAGAAATATGTGTCATCTGACTTTCTGTCAGGACACTTCAACTACTCCAGGCTCAACGAGCTGGGTAGCTCTCGGTGACGTATGACATACTGTCAACGGACCTTCAACTGTGTTGGACACATTATCAGTCACATATGCTTACCACTTTAGACCTGACCGTTAAGTATTGCATACTTAATGATAAGCGCGGGTAGCATATGGGCCTATTAGCCCGTTACATTCTTTGTATCTCACGGTGCTGATTGCTGATAGCTTCTTCACTGTTGCTGCGCGAAATGACGCTCTCGTCGTATCAAAGAGCATCTCACTTTTTTAAAGAGATTACTTAATTGCGAAAAGTACGGTTACGGTTTATTTATAAAGTCATTCCACATTTGAAAACTCAATAATGTTAACTAGGATCAATTTGTTTTGTTTTTCGAAAGTAGTTTGCTCGTGTGCACCACATTATTAGCACGAAAGAAAAAACATCCTTCTGGTCCTAGAAATTCATCACCAGTCCCTCGCCATGGCTCTGTCAGTGCGTACCAAAAACTTTATCTTGGGCGGCAGCCTCGCTACTTTTGCATCTGCTATCTTTGGCTACACCTTTTACCAGATGGGTCAGGTACGCTAACTGCTATCAACTTTTATATGCTCTTTTATCTGATGTAAGTTGCCCTCTACTCACTTGGTGTTGCTTTATTATGATTCTTACAGGACGACTTTAAAGACCTGGATACCGTGAAAGTGAATGTGCACAAAAGCGGCATCAAGCCCTCAGCCATTGGCAAGAACGACAAGTAGGTCGAGAAGAATGGTAAAGGACTAACAGTAATTTGAAGACGAGGATATACGTGCAGTTTTGTGTTGCAGTTTGAGTCATTGTTAGTGCTAAGCTAGCAAAACACATGCCAATGTTATGGCCTGAACTTCTCCTACACGTCGCATTAACCTCGCTCCTGGCGGCTCAACCACGACGATTGACTACTTGCCTCGGTACGATCCTAGCGTGGCTTAAAAACACGCGCTCAAAGCTTATCGGAATGCAGCAGTTCGCTGCGCAAGAACCTGAATCAATCAAAGAGTTAGTCCACGAGCCCTTTGCACCATTGTTCAGTTTAAACTGCATGATGAGGTCGTACCTTTGCCATGAGGCGCTGTGACTTGGTGGGCACTTTACTCTTGAGTTTACGAAGGTTTTGTGCAGTGCGGTCGGCCTGCTGTAGCTCGCGACGGGCTTCTTCCAGCACCTTCACCTTGGATTTGCTGCATACTTTCTTGCTCTTCTGTCGAAACTTTCTCCGGGCATGCTTGGACAACGTAAAGCTAGATTCTAGCGTCTTACTCTTGGTAGACAAGTGCTTGTTGGATGGGTGCTTGGACGATCTGTCGCTTGCAGAAGCGCAGTTCTGAAGGAAAAGTTTAGTCACGCGGGCTGCCATTATCGCTTGCTATGGTTTCTTGGCTACCAATCGTACAAATGCTGTATAGTAGGCTGAAACTAATAATACAACCTAATATAATTCAAAATATCATAATCTACCAAGAAACGATAGCATAAAGACTACACAATTTATCAACTCTTGGTGGAACACCAATTGAATTAAAATTTCACCTTTATTCTCCATCGTCTTAACAACAAGTACCCTCTCGTGGCTCTTCTTGTTTACTGACAACAAAAACCATGACGAACTGTGTAATCGAGCTATCAAGCTAATCAACAAGCTTACAAACGGCCACCAGCGCCAGCCATCGACTCCACCAGTTGGTCCTCCTCACGAGCAACCTTAGCGCCCTTCTCCTCGGCACCACCCTCGTGGAGCTCCATCAGACGCACCAAGTCGAACTTGGGCTTCTTCAGGATCTTGCACTTGCGAATGTACACGTTTTGAAGCGGGTAGATGCCCTGGGTAGCCTTCTCAATCTCCTTGCCAATGATCTCCGGCACAAATTTCAGGAACAGGTCCTTAATGTCGCACTTGGAGGCCTCATCCGTCATAATCGATGTCATCTTCTTACGGATAGCACGAATCTGAGCCGTCTTGGCGTACGTAGTCTTCTTGATCTGGTTCGGGCGCTTCTTCGTAAAAGCAATGCAGAACAGACGCACCAGGTAGCCATCAGTGGTCTTGACGTCCACAAAGGCCTCGATTAGTGTCTGCCACTTGCGGATCAGCGAGCATAGCTTGTCACGGGTAAAGTCCATGCCGTGAAAACCAGTGATAATCTGGTTGCCCTGGATCTCCTCAGCACAGAGACGGATCTTGCGGAAAGCCTGGTCCTCGTCCTTGTTAAGATCAGCAAGGCAAACCTCAAACACACGGCCACGGAGTCCCTCCGAAGCAATCTTGGTACCAGCCGTACGGTTTACCAGGGTCTTGCCGCAGTTGCGCTCCAAAAAGATAGCAGGGGCCTTGACATCATACCAGTCCTTGCGCGTGAACGGGTCGACACTGTCAATTGCAGAGACCATCACAATTAGGAACCGAAGGAAGCTGTCACTGCTCGATGATAGAAACTGGAGAGGTTAACGTACACTTTCTTCTTGCCACCCTTCTTGCCCTTAGTCAGGCGTTTGTTCTTTCCTATAGACAGTCACACGACAAGATGACGTGTTAGTAATCTGTCTTTTGTATTCCTTTCACTCTCTCTATAGCCATCGAGTCAATATTGCCAAGCACCACGTCGCCTTCTTCATCCCATTCCCCACTCTTTTGCAACGGCAAGTCATTAGCTGTGTCTGTTTTTGCAATCGTTACATGGCGCTAGATTCCAAATTTTCTGCTGACTGCTACTACCGTCTTTGTCTGATCTTTTTTATCTTCATTTTACTTGAGGAAAAGAGGGAAAGATAGGACGAGAAAGCGACGAAATGATCGGAAATATACTGCTCATTTAACACTCTCACGTCTGTCAGCTTTACTTACCGACAGCCATAGTTGTCTTTAGTTTTTTCGTAAAGGCGAAATGGAGCTACTACACTGTAATTTCGACGACAAATGGCTGGTGCTCCGTCCGCGGGCCATCGAATAAGCGGTTCAACTAAACCGGTTCCAACCACCTACCCTAAACTGGTCAAATGGTACATTGTACCCGTAGACGACAATAAGAAGGCGCTTTTGTCCTGGGATTATACATTTAGTGAATCTAATAATAATAATGCATTAGATGAAGTCTCCTATCTTCTTGTGCTGCGTGAGTTTCAGGTAGAAGTGTTGGAAGAGGCCTGGAGAAGAGTGGTCAGTGCATCATTTGCTGCTACGATAAGGTAATGCTGGAGATGTAGGAATGCAGTCTTACCGAAAGGTCGTTCTCTCGGGCCACCTGCGCATCATCCAGCTACAGCTAGTGGTGAGCAGGCAGCTTGCTATTCGTTGTCGGCTGAATATTCATCGTCTATTGATGCGCCAAGCAAGCAGGAGACACCAAGGTGTCTCCACCGCTTCGAATAACGGCCCGCCCTTCTACAGAGTCAGCTTAATACCTTCGAGCTTTTCCTCGGTCACCAACGCTATCACCAACAACCCTCAATTACCTTCGCGAAGAAGAGCGATCGGCTCTAAAACTTGTCGCTCAGGAGGCGCGAGGCGAGGGGCAAGACTAGCTTAGAAAACGCATTGGTCCGACAAGCTGCTAAATGATGCTTATGCTCAGCTGCAACATGCTAAGAAGCACATGGCGTGCTGCTAGTGGAAACAGTGTAAGCAGTAACAGGGAAAAATTGGAGACATGAACTCTCGACTGTCCAGAGCAATCAGCAGTTACTGAAGGAGTTGGAAGCTGCCGCAGCAAAGAAATTCGTTGATAAGCACGTGGCGGAGGCGCGGTTGTTACTTGAGCGAGAAAAAGAAACCATTTTTTCAGTAAACTGGACTGTACCCCGGTATGACTTCAACCTCTAAGAAGAACACGAAGATGGGCGATGGGAAACATCGTTCGTTACTTGTGCGAGCAGCTAATTCTGCCTCTGCCAGCGTGTCGTCACCAAACGACCGAAAATCGATGCTTGGTGGAAGTTTAGATTGCCGCTTATCTGTTGCTTCAGGAAGCTTTCTGATATCGGCAGATGCGGAAAGCCTTCAAAGACGAAAGCTTGGATCAAATGACAGAAAGCATCACCAATTCTCCCATCTAAGAATGTGAGATAAGCTGAACCATACATATCAAGTCGACCGCCCATCCTCCTCTTTCGAGTAATACCAGAGCGAAATGAGACAATATGGTTAGCTAAACACGTACTTGTGAAGGTATTGCTTTCGAGCAATCACCGCAAATGTTTAACTGCGCAGCGACAGAGCTCAACCATATAAACCTGTCACAATGTTTGTCTGTGTGAACGAGACCATCGTAAAAGCCACATGAGATCCCTATCAGCGATAACGATGGAACAGTGTAACACTGTGGCGCTCTGCGCATCAAAGCTCGCCGCCTGAGAAAGTGTCGTCTTAGCAGCAGGGAAGAATTAGGACAGCACAAACCGTCTACAATTGGTCATACCTTTGTACTGATGAGAGCTGTTAGCTGTCCTCGAGACTTGTTATGATTCTCGCGCAGCCTGTTGGGCTTGGATGACCTTTTGGATAAACTCATCAGAAAGAACGATTTTGTCCTGCGCGCTATTTTGAAGTTGCTGCAGGTACTGAACTGCATCAGCCGAGCTAGCTGTTGCTCCGTAATTTTGAAAACGCTCGTGCTCCTCCAGCTCCGCGCGGACATGAATAAGTAGGCGATTTAGGTATTGCCTGTGTGCCACGGAGGCTTGCTTCAGTACTAAAGTCAGCTTGGAGGGTTCAAGTTTATCAGTTGGAGCGGGCAGGTCCAACGATGAAGCAGGTGCCGGTGCCGGCGGTGGGGAGCTAGGGGATGGTTGTGCCACTTCCTCTGCTGTTACCGGCGGTTCAGTACCTCTATTATGTTCTAGCTCATCACCGAGCTCCGCTGCACTACCCGCATCGCTTCCTTGGGCAAAGCTGTCCCCGTCTTGAATTTTTCGTTGCTGCTGAAGTTGCTGTTCATGAAACTTTGACCTTGACATTGTTAGAAAAACTTGCTGCGGACGCGCGAAAATGCCGTGCTTTGGTTTACAGCGAAAGTAGTATCTTCCTTTAACGCCGCCATCGTTCTTGCCATAAGCTTTGTCCAGCTCGATACCCACCCACACTCCTTTGACGCCGATAATTTCACCCAAGAACCGCACAATACCGAAAAACTCTTTGTCTAGAATGCACACACGATCACCAACATCCAAGTTGAAGCCCGCTAATGCTTGTACTTGCTGCACTGGCGCTATATTATCATCTACGCTGGCATTTGACGCTGTGTCTTTCATTGAATCGACCACATCCGAGGACAAAAATGTCTCGAGACGTTTTTGAATCTTGTAATCGACCGTGCTCATGACGACTAGCGCATGTTTGGGGAATAACGTTTGGAAGACTTTAAAAAGCTCGTGCGCCTGCGTTCGACACGAGGAGCTAGCGTCGTATAAAGCATGACGCAGTCCCCTTTCCAGCTGTAGCACGTCACCTTTGTCCAGTACGGAACTCCACGTGACAAGCGCGTGGCGCAGACACGAGATGCAGCACAATCGGATGCGTTTACTTTTACTCTCGAGCAAAATGTCGACAAAGAGCCGCAGTGTGGCACCTTTGATTACCGTCTGTGTGACAATGGCTTCCAGACAGTCGCCGCAGTACGAACCACAGACTTTATTGCCACTACCGCAAACTTCTACAAGAGTAGGCAAGACATCGCGTAGGAATGGAGCCATAGCGTCCCGTGCAACGCGTGATATGGTCGTGAGCAGTGAACAGACCTCCTTGACAATCTGTGACCGTAAATCCTGCACCATGTTCTTAAGTGGCCTTAGTGTCTTCCATACTTCAGTACTGAGACTGGCAGCTACAGTACCAATAGGTGGATGGCTCTCCAATTGTTTAAAGGCCCGCTGCATCTCGTTTAGCGCCGTCATCCGTTCTTGCCAATTGTCGGAATTGCGTGCGACGCGGTCCATTTCGCGAGCTAAAGTCGTCGCTAGTGCATCCTGTTGTAAGAATATAAGCTATTGTTAAAAAAAAATGAAGAAAAACAGTGGTGTGAAGAGAAGAGGAGCGTACCTTGTTCATTGTGAGCAATCGAGTCAAGACAGATGCTATCTCTTATAAGCCACTGGAAATGCTGAAATATCTTCGTTTTTAGAGCAATTTTAGTGTCAAGAGCAATTTCATCACAGTTGTAGAGGACAAACAATAGAGCTATGCGCTATTTTCGCTGGATTTAAGATCTGGACCACTATTTAAGCCTTTATAAATTAGAATTATAATCAGCTACAAATTTTAATTTTGTCTGCAGCCCAAAATACTGTTTGCAATTTTGTGGACAATTTTCATTTGATAACAATCTACTTCAAAAGCTAAAAAACTGTATGTATGTATGTATGTATGTATGTATGTATGTATGTATGTGTGTATGTCTGTATGTATGTAAACGCGTTACGCGGGCCATCTTGCCTATTAATGATGGACATGTTGAAGGTAAGGTGCACTATCGCACCGCTGAGCGCCTGTTGGATAGACGCAGGATTACGGACATGATGACAGTTGATTATGGGCGAGTATGGTATAGTTAGTATAGGAGTGGCTTAGATGTAGCACTTGTTGGCGAACTAAGGACCAAATATATGTTAGTATTCAATCAACCACCTAGTGAGCACTACGCATCTGCTTTGATAGTTATGAGCCCAACGACTGGATCCGACGGCGGGCCAACCGCGCCAGCGCCAGTCAGCTTCGACGGCGGTTACATAAGGTCCGCAGGGTCTCCAGCGGTGGTTCAAGGCGCACCGACGGCCTAGGAAAGGGGCGACGACGTCAACGTGCGGATACTCGCGACCCTCGTCGACCTATAAGCACGTATGGCGCAGATGGAGGTCTTGCAGCAGAAGCTCGACGAAAGAGAGCGGATGATGGACGATTGAGTCAGGAATGTTCCGCTCTTCGCTTGCCAACGGTCGAGGCGGTGCTTCGTTGCATATCGATGCACTCGGACATACACCGGTGCTTCCAAGAAGTGGACAAGGTCATGCGAGCATGCTAAATCATGGAGCAGGTCAACATGCGGCACAGCAAGAGTGGCGGGCACCGCAAGCAGCACCACCAGTACGCGCACCGTATTCTAGCTTGGGATACGCGGCGGCTCAAGATTACGTGAAAAGGATGGAGCCGGACGCGTAGCGAGCAATGCGAGTTCCGGATAAGCGCCAACGACGGCTGAAAATTTGAAAGTTTAATGACTCCGATCATCGTGGCTTAGGGTCCGATTTCCTGGAATGGGGAAGAACCTCATGCGTCAGGTCCAGTACGCTCAAGCGGCATGTGGTTTTGAATGTTCCGAAGATGTGAAGACCGACTTGCTTGATCACTACCTGAGTGGTACAGACGAGCGATACTACAACAAGCAGGTCGAGACATGGTAGCACCAGAATCCGACGCTTGCACACGTCATGGAGCGGCTGCATCAGACGTTGAAGACATCAGTTACAGAGCCCCAGTCGATGAGCTGTTTACAGCTAAAAAGGACTTAAAGAAGAGCTGGTCCGAGCATACCTTTACTTGGTTGCTGTGAGTGATGCATGCGGCGGCGCTGACGCGCAGGTTCTTTACAACATCGTCCACTACGCATCAAGTGAGCTTCACACGGTGCTAATGTCCAGGTACGACGGAAATCAGGTCGACTACCTCGCTCAATCTGAAGAGCTTGCACACTTCGCGCAGTCTGTTGAGCTGGACACACGAAATGCTGCCTCGTTTGGAAAGGACGTCGTAACACACGTTGCTGAAAGCAAGCTACGCGTTGATACACGCACGTGTTATGGATGTGGAAAAGTCGGACATGTGGTGAAGTGCTAATTTTGTGATATGGAGGTCCCGGACTCCAGTTGGATTCAGAGTATAGGCCGTGGGTCAGGGACAGGGGACCAGAGAGACAGGGGCCTCAAAGGGGAGCGACCGTTGGTGGAGGACAATCCGCAGGATTCGCCGAAGAAAAATCAGTATCAGGGTACCGGTTAACCGGTACCAAAGGGAGTTGATCATGGCCGCTCATTGATCGACCTGGCCCCTCGTTGGTCGACCCGGGTCCCTCATTGGTAGACCTGGGTCCCTCATTGGTAGACCTGGGTCCCTCATCGGTCGACCCGGGTCCCTCATTGGTCGACCCGGTCCCTCGTTGGTCGACCCGGTCCCTCATCGGTCGACCTGGGTCCCTCGTTGGTTGACCTGGGTCCCTCATTGGTCGACCTGGGTCCCTCATTGGTCGACCTCGGCCCCTCGGGGTTCAGCGACTCCGGACCAGTTAATACAAGGATCAGACCAGTCGACGCAAGGAATCAGAGCTTCAGGCAAGGATAGAGTAAAGGAGTTAAAAGGATAGGACTATATTAAATACTACTCAATTTGCGATCTACTTGGCAAGTCTTCGTCGCGCTGTAAAGGAACTCTAGTCTGGCCACACGCCTGTTCCGGGGAAGGGATATATTTGGCCCCCCCCCGTTGAAGACAGGCGTGTGGTCCGACACAAGTGCGAGCTGAACCCCACGTGGCACGACTCCGTCACCCAAGAAGAACTTGCTCTAAGCTACTCACTGTTCCGGGAAGGGATAAATTTTGGCCCCCCGTCGAAGACAGTTGTGTAGCGAAGTTCAAGTGCGAATAGAGCTCCAGGATATATTTGGCCTGTGAGCTCGTTCGAGTAGCAACACCCCCCCAAGACCCGCTATCGGAAGCGGTCTCCCTCACCTCAAGGTCCGGGAGCAACGTAAAGGTCAGGTGGTTAATACCCCTGAAACAGAAGGAAAAGGCCAGGGACGACAAGCGCCCCTGAAGAATTTGGCTCTAAGTCCACTCTCGACAAGGTCGATCGAGTGGCCACCTACCGGCCCACCGAGTGAAGCATATCCACTCGAGGCCCCCCCAGGTCTACCTCCCTCAAGGCAGACATCTACATCGTCACCAAGTCCTCCGAAGAGTGCAACCCGCCAGCCGACGGGTACACAAGGTGAGAGAAGGTTCATACGCGGCATCGGGGTACCCCCTCCGACAGTCGGCAGTCCGGCACAGTGAGTGGTTTGGGGTCTCATCATACAATTTTGAGAACCCACTCCACCACAATGGTGCGCGTGCCCGGATCTTCGGAAGACGCGGGATTTCACCGCGAGTCCCAAGACGATAAAGATGTTCATGTCAAGAAGGAGCACAAGACCGAAGAGTCACGGGAAGACCGATCGCCAGTGACTCAAGAAGAAACAAACAAAGGATCGAAGGACCGACCGGGCCTTGGGAGGGGCCCGGTCAACATGGTCGAGGTTGAATTCATTGAAGAAAAACCTAAATACCCTCCCTATGTCCTCGTTGAGGACACCTTGGGTCATGACGCCTATCATGATCCAGAGGACCATCAGCCGACGGTGAAAACCGAGAGGCTAAGGTCCCCAAAAAAACAACAAAACAAGATCGCGCAATCCAAGCCGACGAAGTTCCGGATGAAGGCACCCGGAAACACCAAGTCGATAGGCCCCGAGAAGGAAGGACTGGCGTCATGGACAGACGCTGATGTCACGAGGGCCTACCACCAGCGCAAGCTGAACGCGTTCCTGGAGAGCGACCCCGTCGCGAAGATCCTGGAGATCCGGCAGCTGGGTCAACTCACTGGGCCGGTGTCGACCCTGCCACGGCTGCACTCCGTCACGGACGCGATCACAGCGCTGGTCACCATGCTTCGTGAAGCGAACATGGTCGCAGGTCGGTTCGACCCGGACGACCTGCTATCCCTGGGGTTCGACAGAATCACAACAACGTTAGAGCACATGCACAAGCGTCTGTCGATCCTGGTGGGTACCACACCAGCAACGGAACACCCACCTCTGGTGACACCTACACACATGCGGTCCAACGACAGCCAGATGACGCTTCAGGACATCACGGTGGGTCCCCACATGTACGGAGCCGCCGGCCACCCAGGGGCGAATCAAGACCCATCTCAACACCGGATGCCAAGCGGCCAGAGGGAAGCAGCACCGTGGTCCCCAGGATCGTCCTCAACTGGGTCGGTCACTAGGATGCCCCTAGGCCCTACTGGAGCGGCGCTGCTCCAGGCCCGAGCGCGCAGCGCGGAGCAGGAGCCAAGTGGTCTTGAAACGGCGACGCGTGGCAAGAATGAAAATCATTCCGATTTTCAGCCAATGGGAAATCAGCAAGAGAAAAAGTTGGAATTTGCTCTGCCCCGTGACGAAGATGCTGGGGGGGAAGGACCTACCTACCCGGTAGGCGATCTGCAGACCCTCTTCGACGCGGCGATGGCAAGATTTTTGAATGAACGCCAAGTACCGCGGGCACACCCTAACGGGAGTGTAGCAGGAGGAAGACCAGAGGCGCAAAGGACGACCGCTCACCATGACCAGCATCCAGGCATACAAATGCCAAGAGGCCACACGATGACCGACGTCGATATGGAATCCGTCGGTTCCTGTGAGTTCGACCCTGACAACATGGATTTGAGGGGACCTCAGTCGATGATGGCGAACGCAGCGCTGGGACAGATGCCAAATATGGTCCCTCGCATCAAACTATCGGCGACCTCGGACCTTAAAGAATTTCATGGAAGAGACCAAGACGAAGACAGAGCGCGCAGCTGGGTGTCGACGGTCAAGACAGCATTCATAAGAGACCAAGCACCAGATGATGAACGATGTCTCGTTTTTGGAGGATTGCTGACTGGACCGGCACAGAATTGGTACCGTCAACTGGGTCGCTCAGTCCGAGGAAACTGGAAGGACTTAATCCAAGAGTTCATGATTCGGTTCTGTGGTACGGGGGTACCGGTCGCCCGCCAGTACTACCATGCGAAGAAAAGGTCGGAAGAGACCCCGCTGGATTATCTGTACCGCCTGAATGTGCTTGGACTCAGGGCGAAGATGAAGATTAAGGATGGGTCGCCCAAGATTCAGAAGGATCACGTCGATCACTACATTTTGACGGTGGACGACCCAGAGCTAGCAGACAAGTTGACTATGCTGCGTCTGGCGGACGTGGAAGAATTGGAGGAAGTATTGACAGCATGTCAGCGGACGAAGGCAAGACGAGGCAAGATGCTGTTTGGATCAAACAAGTTTCGTCAGAAGGCACCGGCACTACCCGAGAGGCCGAGAGATCTAAATCGCCGCTCCATACATGCAGTACGGACGCCCCTGGAAGACTCGAGCTCTGAAGATTCCAGTCCAGACTCCTCGGAGAATGAGGGAGATCTTAGACGAGTCTACCTTATGGAGAAGGAAGCGGGGAGGGATCCAAGTGTGAGGTTCTCAAAGAATCTACCGACTAGGGAGGCCGACCAACATCGCCAGGCGGTAGACCAGCGACCCGGCCCATCATCAGCGACCCCAAACACGAGATGTGCATATTGCGGGTCCAAGAAACATGGAGATCTGAATTGCTGGAAAAGATTGACCTGCGACCGCTGTGGAAGGAAAGGTCACCCGTCTGACCGCTGCCTGTTTGTATGCCGGGGTTGTGGAGAGATTCACGAGATTGGGAAGTGCCAGATGGAGGAGTTCTATAATTTGTTCCGTCAATGGTACAACCCAGCCAAGCACGCAGGGATGTTCCCGGAGAAACTCGAGAAGATGGCAAATTAGGACGCTCGCCAGGTTTGAATCTGGTACGAGCCGAGCGTTCTAATTGTTGCATCTTTGCATATGTGGAGAAACAGCCCAAGGAGGGGACGGGTATTCCAGTTAAGATTGGAAATATATCGAAGATTGGAAATTACCCTGTGGTCCATGTTGCTTCTTTGAATGAACCTAATAATTTTGTTCGAGAAAGTTCAGTAATGGAGTTGGACTTATTGCCAGGCGAGTCTAGGGGGTACTGGAAATACCACGCCCCTACTAAATGGTTCAGGCAAGCGAAAGCCTCTGGAAAGGTCAACAACGACCATGCAAATTTGTTGTTCGATACTGGTGCCGAGATATCCATTCTGGATATCGCCTTTGCTCGTAAGGTAGGCTGCCAAATTGATGAAAGTGAACGACAAGAATGTATTGGTATTGGGGAAGCCGTATACACCACGGAGGGACGCACTCGCATCAAGGTCACTCTGAATGGGAACTTGGTGTACATCTTTAAGGTGTGGGTAGGCCCTATGGTAGGCCAAGATGCAATTTTGGGGATGGACTTCATGGTCCCAGCCGGTATCCGGTTAGACTTGGCCGACGGAACTCTTTGCCTCCCCGATGAGGTCAGGGTACAGTTGACTGGGCGAAGGACACTGTATAATACGCGAGTATCGGATGTGAAATTGGGTCGGTATGTACAGATATCCGTTGGAGGATGTACGGAAGTGCCTCTCAAAAGGTCGACCTCAGAACAGTGGAAATTGTGGGTCACGAGAGGCGAACGATGGGTGACCACCATGATACAAGGGATAGGACGTCGACCGATTTTGAAGATAACCAATGTCAGCCCTCGCCCCTTAACATTGCATGAAGATACCAAGGTAGGTATGTGGTTGACTAGGGAGCAAGTTCCAGAGAACGCCAGGGTTTGTCTCGGTAGGCTCTCGAAGATATGCGGAATGGCTAAATCTGGCTTATGAATCTACTACCGACCAGGTCGACCATCAGGTCGACCTAACGGAAGAGGAAGAGGGGCCACTAGTGGAGAGACCAGAGTATAAGACTCCGTCACACATCTTACAGCGACCGCAGGCCCCAACCCCAATGATGAATATAACACACCAACCGGTACCCGACAGTGAAGAACAACTGTGCGAAGAGAGGGTGAATTGGCAGGAGGGGACCGCCCAAAAGCGGAGTGTATTTGAAGAAGACCTACATACAGTGACCACCACCAATGAGAAGGAAGTCAAACCGGTAGACTTGTTACAGGCAGATGACCAGGTGTGTTCTTTCGAGAGTGGAGAACTTTGGGCCGAGGACATAAGGCCAGGGTGGGCGGTCGTACCGGAAGTGGACCCCTCATCCGAAGGCATTGCGTTAGAAGATATACAGATTCCAGATCCAGATGGGAACACTCCCGAAGAGGTGGACCGGTTGCGACAAATAATATGGAAGAAACGACATCTGCTGATGGGTAAAGGTAACGCCTTACCCCCGGCCGCCCGAGGAGCGATATGCGATATCGATGTAGGGAACGCAAGACCGATCGCGCAACGCGTACGAAAGGTGGCCCCTCAATTCAGAGAGAAGCTAGCCGACCTGATCAAGGGATTGTTATCAGCAAAGATCATTCAGCCTTCCACCTCGCCATGGGCCAGCCCAATTGTAATTATCGTGAAGAAGAATGGGGTCGATATTCGATTGTGTATCGACTATCGGTTGGTGAATGATCTTACCCAGCTCATGGTATACCCGATGCCGTTGATTAACGAATTACTGGAAGACTTGGATGGAGCTTTATGGTACTGTTCTCTTGATATGGCGAGTGGTTTTTGGGTCGTCAGTATGACCGAAAGGGCGAGATTAATCTCAGCTTTCGTTACTCCACTGGGATTATTTGAATGGCTTCGGATGCCTTTTGGGCTTAAGAATGCGCCTCAGATATATCAAAGGTTGTTGGATAATGCGTTATATGGATTCTTACGGATTTCGCCAGGGGCGGCCACAGAGGAAACAGAGGATTTGTTCGCAACAGGGGAACCCGATGCAAAATCGGGCCTCTCTGTATTGGGTCGACGATCATACATTGACGATATACTTGTGCCGGCCGAATCGTGGGACGTATTATGCCAGAAAGTGGAGCGGCTGCTAGACGTGTGTGACTATTGGAATTTGTCGGTCAGTGCCGTCAAGAGTACGTGGGGATGTCGGAAGGTCGAGTATCTTGGACATCGAGTTTCCAAAGGGGGACTAGAGGCCCACCCAAAAGATCTTCAGTCTTTGGTCGACCTACCTCTACCGACAACACTGAAGGCTATGCAGTCCTTTCTAGGAAGCCTAAATTACTACAGCAGGTACATCGAAGATTATGCCATATACGCGTCGATCCTTTACGAACTGAGAGAGGTGGATTTTCACGCTTGGAGGTGCAAATTGAAGGCTAACGAGGAAGTGGCGGCCCAGGAAGACGACGAAGAAAAATGGTCGAAGGTACAAGTAGCGTTTGCCATGCTCAAGAACAAGATTGCTACGGCGCCCATCCTACGACATTTCGACCCGGCTAGAGAGGCGGTCATCATTGTCTACGCAAGTGATTGGGCTATTTCGGCGTCGTTGGTGCAAAATTACGACGGCCTGTATATGCCGGTAATGTTTACGAGCCGAACCCTCAAGTCAAACGAGATGAACTATAGCACAGTGGAAAAGGAAGTGCTGGCGTTGCTACGGATATTGGAAACTTGCTTCACGATGTTGGTCACCCGACCTCTCAAAGTTCTGACGAGGCATTCTACACTAGCCTGGCTAGTAAAGTCTTCGGGGTTGCAAGGTCGCTTAGGAAACTGGGCCGCTCTGTTGTCACAGTGGACTTTGGAGATTGTGAAATGCAAGAAAGGCGAGGACCAGGTACTGGGGGCGTTAGCTGCCAGCATCACGCCTCGAGAGAATGTGGACTCAATTCTGTCGTCAATTGCTCCCAAGAAGCAATCCAGGCAAGTGGTCGACCTACCGACGCCCACAGTGGAACTAAATGAAGAACTGTATGTGATGAGTTTCGATGGGTCGGCCCGGGTGAAACAAGGGGGAGGTGCTTGCAGCGCTATTGTGTGGAGACTCCCTGCGTGGACTATAGTTGCAGCTGCATCGAAATATCTCGACAAGTCTACGGTGAATGAAGCTGAATATGAGGGCATGTTACTGGGTTTTGACCTGTTGGAGCCAATGGAGCGACGGCGTTTGATTATTTGTGGAGACTCCAATCTGGTTATAAGACAGATGCGTGGAGAGATTGAATGCAAAGCGTCAGGTTTATCCCCGTTGCGGGCCAAGGCGCTGAGTAAACTCCAGTCGTGGCCCAACCAGGCAGTCCTACATGTGAAACGAGACTGGAATCAGAGCGCAGACCAGTTGGCCAGTACAGCTTTACATCAGCAGCAAGGGGTCGAGTCGATACCAAGAGGAGAGTGGTCAGGTCTAGAAACAATCAATCGGCTGCCAGAGGTGCTGGTCCCTAGAGACCGAGGTCAGTCGGTCAAGGTATCTGCGGTGACGAGATCACGGCTCCCCGTCAAAATATCGGGAGAGGTTATGCAAGAAGATGTGGTACAACAACTCCGGATGGATAGGATCCGAGATGCGCAAGAAGAGGAGAGCTGGGTACGCGAGTTGAAGGCATATTTGCAAGGAGACTGGAAAGACTTGTCGGTGGAAGCGGCCAGAAACTGCAGCAAAATGTCGGAGGATTACGAGATAAGTGAAGAGGGACTGCTGGTGTACTGCCCCGGCCAGAGAATCAAGGGAGACGACCGAGACATAACTGCCAGATTGGTGATACCTGAGAGTCTCCAAGCCGACGTCCTCCATCATTATCATACGAGTTTGGAAGGCGGCCATCAGGGGATCGGACGTACTTATCATCGGATCCGACGATATTGCCATTGGAGGGGTCTGTTCCGGAGTGTTCAGAAATATGTGGGTCAGTGCATAGATTGTGAGACTGGTAAAGGGAGACCCACTTTACAAGGGAGGTCTCCGGGGAATGTTGAAGCGACGTACCCCTTCCAAATTATCGCGATGGACCACATACCATCTCTCCCCAAGTCACATAAAGGAAATACGGAACTACTGATCTGGGTCGACCTGTTCACAGGTTATGTGATGGCTAAAGCAAGTGCGTCACGGACAGCCCAGACAGTGGCTGAGGGATATGAGGAATGCGTTTTCCGCCGTTTTGGTGCCAGTGAGACGATCCGTCACGATCGGGAACCGGGGTTTATGTCGGACTTCTTCCGAGCGTTCAGTCGTATGGTAGGTCAACGTCAGAGAGCGACCATGGCCTACCGACCTCAAGCGAACGGCACTGCGGAGAGAATGGTCCAGACTCTAACAAGATCGCTCAAGATGTACGTAGCCGACGTGGGACAGCGAGACTGGGATGAATACGCGGAACGATTAACGTTCGCGTTAAATACGGCTCAAGACAGAGTACGTGAGGAAACACCGTTCTATCTGGTACATGGATGGGATGCTAGGACCACTCTTGAGACTATGTTACCGGTGGTGAACACTCGACGTCGAGACTCAGGACCTCGGAGATGGAGATATCGGATTCAGAGTCACTATCAGCGAGCAAGAGACCAAGTCAACGAGAATTTACGGGCGGCTAGTCAGGCTCGGGTGCAAGCACAAAATGAAGGGGTAGTCGGCCACGAAATTCAGCCAGGGACCCGGGTATGGCTATACTTGGACCGAGTGAAGGAGGGGTATGCCAAAAAATTGGCCCACCTATGGCACGGACCGTTCCGAGTTCAGGAGTTAGTTGGAGATCATGCGGTACGTCTGGAGTTACGAGGTACAGAATACAGACTATTCCCAATCGTGCACATCTCCAAGCTCAAGCCCGTCAGAGAGTTCCCCGATCGACCGAACAGCGAGCTGAAAGTGGATGGAACAGATCGAGTCGACTTCGATGAATGTCTGCTACCAGAAGACAGCTGGGTGCGGGAATTGGAAGAGGGCGAGTATGAAGTCGAAGAAATTTTAGAGAGTCGTACAGGCAAGAAGACTCGGTATGGGAGGCAACAACGAGAATTCCTCGTGCAATGGAAGGGACACCCTGACCCCTCGTGGGTGGACGAAGTGGATCTGAATTGCGGAGCCTTACTCCGGGACTTCGAGCGCAAGAACACAAGCCATAACCGCTTCGAAGTAATGCAAAGCCATGAAAACTAGCCGGCGGTAGCAAGTTTCTTGGAAGGTGGACCGAGTCCCTCAATGGTCGGCCCAGCCCCTCGTTGGAAGACTTGGGTCGCCTGCGGGGCGGCCTTGAATTTCCAAGAGTTAAGGGTATAGGAGAATGGAGAACAAAGGAGGGCGATTACCAAGATCAATCAGAACAGAAGAAGGTTCATGTTCAAGGGAAGACCTAAACGGATGGCACAAACTTGCCTTTGAGGCGTGGAACTAGAGCGCCAGGATGGGGCACAGAAGACAAACGATACTGGGTGAGCCACGGCCACGCGGAATCCGACACCCGAAGGGCCTCAAGCAGGTCGACCGGGTCCGACCCCTCTTCACGACCAGGGAACCAATAAACCACACGGCGGGTTCGAGGAAGATGACGGAAGAAGGGATCCAGGAAGATGTCGAGATCGCAGTGGCCCTTGCTCATCCCAATGAAGATAAGGTCGACCACCTCCCGCCAAGCTCGAGTTGCCCGACTCCGACGCTTCTTCCGCGCGTTGTAGTAGGACGCGAGGAAAGAGTTCGCTCGCGCTTGGTCCTTGGAGATCCACAAGCAGTGGGTCGCCTCCCAAAGAGCTTGACTATGCTCTTCGTCAAACTGGATGTAGGCCGCTGCCAACTGGGCGAACCAGCCAACAGGTCGGAAGGACACGGGCTGCATGGGAACACGAGCTTCCACCCAAGGTTCCGCCGCTAGCAATCTCTGGATCATTGGAGGGTTCACCAACGACCTCTTCCATTTGGGGGGCCGGTCGAGGTTTCCGTCCGGAGGGCCAAACCAACCCCAAGGTAGATCCAGCTGGTCGACCAAGTCTGTGGAAGACATTGTAACAATGCACCACGAATTGACCAGGTCGACCGGCCAAGGTGCCACTTCCGCGGCGGAAAAGGTCTTCGACTGCATGTATCCGGGGATCATGGCGTCTCTGGGAAGCAGGCTGGAGTCGGCCAGAAGGGGCGAAGTGTTGTCCGCGACAGGAGGCGCACTCTTGTTTTTCTCCGCAGACGACTCGGTCTCCGAGTCCGATGTCCCGAACATCGCCCGTTTCAACGAGAGGCCGGTAGCCGAGGTGGTCCTCAATGGAGGAGTGGACGTCGACGGAAGACGTACAGGGTTCGCACTGGCAGGGCGCCGACTAGCAGAACGAGACTTGGCCAGAGCCGCCCGAAGGGTCTCGCTGTCGTCGCTGAGGTCGTCGTCCGAAGACTCAAGCACGACAGGGGAACGACCACCAGAGACCGCAGACGGTGGTATCGCAGAGGCGTCGGGCTTCGGAAGCTTGGAGGCTTTGGCGGGTACCCGGGGTGACGGCCGCCGGGACCGTTTACCAAGAGCTTTCGCCGGCCGCGAAGGGGAACATGCGGCCGGGGGCGAAGCTGCCGAAGGAGTAGCTGGTCCTGGAGGTGGCCCGTCAGAGAAGTCGACATGGTCGAGCTCTGCGGCGAGAAGCGAGTACCGGCTTCGGATGTGGTCGACCTTCCATCGCAGACGGTCCACCAGTGCAGTCTCGCGCTGGAGAGCTTCGCGAAGTTGGGCCACCAGCCGGGACTTGTCGCGCAGTGCCTCCTCCAACCGCTCACAACGAGTGGCCAACAAGGCGGCCGAAGGGGGAAGGACACCTAGCCGACCCTCGCAGTCTTCGATGCGGCGGGAATGGGCGTCCGCGAGAGCTTGCAATTCCCGCAGAGCTGCCCGTACGTTAACGGGTACGGAAGACGGACGGTCAACCATGGGGGTCGGCGTGACAGGAGCATCTGCTGTCTCGGCAGGAGGCAAAGCGGTGGAAACAGGAGAGCTGTGAACGACAACAGTTTCAGCAGCACTCAACGGCGAACACACCGGCCCGGGAGGGTCGGCCAAGGACGCCTCTCTACATGGAGAGGCAACCGAAGGCGCGACGGCGATTGAAGTCGGCTCCTCAGATGGTGGGTCAGCGGACGGTGGGTCAGCAGATGAGGGGTTAGAACCAGGGGTGATTGAAGGCGCTGGGGCGACCGAGGTCGGCTCTTCAGTCGGTGGATCAGCGGACGGTGGGTCAGCAGACGGTGGATCAGAACCAGGGGAAGACATGGCTGGACAGACACGAGTTAGAGGTGGAGGAGCTACAAAGGGGACAATGAAGGACCTACGTGACGAAGGAAGTGAAGACATGCGCGTGCTCAATCCGTTGCACGGTTGAGCAAGTGCAGGGGGCGGCTGTGGTGAAGTGCTAATTTTGTGATATGGAGGTCCCGGACTCCAGTTGGATTCAGAGTATAGGCCGTGGGTCAGGGACAGGGGACCAGAGAGACAGGGGCCTCAAAAGGGGAGCGACCGTTGGTGGAGGACAATCCGCAGGATTCGCCGAAGAAAAATCAGTATCAGGGTACCGGTTAACCGGTACCAAAGGGAGTTGATCATGGCCGCTCATTGATCGACCTGGCCCCTCGTTGGTCGACCCGGTCCCTCATTGGTAGACCTGGGTCCCTCATTGGTAGACCTGGTCCCTCGTCGGTCGACCCGGTCCCTCATCGGTCGACCCAGTCCCTCGTTGGTCGACCCGGTCCCTCATCGGTCGACCTGGGTCCCTCGTTGGTTGACCTGGGTCCCTCATTGGTTGACCTGGGTCCCTCATTGGTCGACCTCGGCCCCTCGGGGTTCAGCGACTCCGGACCAGTTAATACAAGGATCAGACCAGTCGACGCAAGGAATCAGAGCTTCAGGCAAGGATAGAGTAAAGGAGTTAAAAGGATAGGACTATATTAAATACTACTCAATTTGCGATCTACTTGGCAAGTCTTCGTCGCGCTGTAAAGGAACTCTAGTCTGGCCACACGCCTGTTCCGGGGAAGGGATATATTTGGCCCCCCCCCCGTTGAAGACAGGCGTGTGGTCAGACACAAGTGCGAGCTGAACCCCACGTGGCACGACTCCGTCACCCAAGAAGAACTTGCTCTAAGTTACTCACTGTTCCGGGAAGGGGTATATTTTGGCCCCCCGTCGAAGACAGTTGTGTAGCGAAGTTCAAGTGCGAATAGAGCTCCAGGATATATTTGGCCTGTGAGCTCGTTCGAGTAGCAACACCCCCCAAGACCCGCTATCGGAAGCGGTCTCCCTCACCTCAAGGTCCGGGAGCAACGTAAAGGTCAGGTGGTTAATACCCCTGAAACAGAAGGAAAAGGCCAGGGACGACAAGCGCCCCTGAAGAATTTGGCTCTAAGTCCACTCTCGACAAGGTCGATCGAGTGGCCACCTACCGGCCCACCGAGTGAAGCATATCCACTCGAGGCCCCCCAGGTCTACCTCCCTCAAGGCAGACATCTACATCGTCACCAAGTCCTCCGAAGAGTGCAACCCGCCAGCCGACGGGTACACAAGGTGAGAGAAGGTTCATACGCGGCATCGGGGTACCCCCTCCGACAGTCGGCAGTCCGGCACAGTGAGTGGTTTGGGGTCTCATCATACAATTTTGAGAACCCACTCCACCACAGACATATCCCGTTCGCCTGTCCTGACGACAGAAAAACATCGAACAAGAACAAAGGTGCTAAGGTCACGTGGCGGGGCAATGGCAGGCCTTAAGACGTTGTTAACTACACGCTGTCCGTGCAAGACGACAAAGCTAAGTACGAGTGGCTAAAAATATTTAGACGTTTCCCGACACGCAAAATGCACAACTAGAAGATCATGATGATAATTCCCGAGGTGACGCGCGGATCGCTCACGCGAATTTTTTGCGACGGCGACAAGAAGAAGAAGGGCAAGAGAAGAGGCAAACGATGTACGCGCGCCCTCTATGGCACGTGGAGCAACCAAGCGTTTGATGGCAGAGACAATGTCTGCAACTAATTATGGAGACACCTCTCTACAAGTCCACAAGCCGGACCCAAAGACACATTCTGAGGCGATAAGCAGCTCGAATGCCGAAGGTTGGAGTAAAGCCATGCTTGAAGAAATCCAGGCGCTTGAGGACAACGACGTGTGGAACGTTATCAAGCGACCGACCGATGCAAACCTGCTGGGTATACAAGACCAATACAGATGCAAAAGGCGCAGTGGGGCGACTCAAGGCACGACTGGTTGCATGTGGGAACGAGCAAGTCTTCGGTTTCGACTACTCACTTACCTTCGCCGCCGTGATGGAAATGTAGACGATGAAGGTGATCCTGGGGCCGCAACGACATGAGGTGTACCTGCGAAACACGGAGACATTCCAAACGCGTATGTGAAGGCTGACGAGGAGAAGCATCTAGAGATATTGCTGCGCCGACCACGCGGCATGCAGATTAAGGACGAACGGCTCAAGGCAATTGGAGCGGATAGTGCAAGCGACGTCGCTTTCGCAATAAAGAAGAGCCTTTACGGGCTTAAACAGGCAGGACGACTTTGGAGTCACCTGTTGCAGACAAGACTCATCGACGCAGGGTTTATGCAGTGCATAAGTTACCTGTGTCTGTACTACAAGCGAGACGGTGGCGAGATGACCGTGGTGGGTGTATACGTTGATGACCTACGAGTCACGGTGACAACGACGGCGGTTGTTGATTGTTTTTATGGAGATGAAATAGCTATTGATCAAAAACCTGGGACAGGTGTCGAAGTTCCTTGAAATTCGAGTAAAAGCGACTGATTGAAGCGCGTATGCTTTATATCAGGAGGAGGTAATAAATGAGCTTCTTCGGGAGCAGTATTGGAGTCGGCGAACCCGATACTCACGCCTATCAGCGACGACTGTTACAATGAAGCCACATCGGACAGCATCCTGCTTCCGAAGGTTGTTGAACCTGGAAGGCCTACAATTAAGTTGTTTCAGTCTCTTGTTGGAAGTTTGTTGTGGGTCGCGAGATGTACTCGGTCGTACATCGCATTTGCGGTTCACAAAGCAACGCGACACACTCATGATCCACGGGAGCAAAACTGGAAATTGGCGAAGAAAATTGCGCGTTACCTCTCCGGGAACAAGAACATGCAATTTGAGATGCGTACTAATGCCAAGGATAATTTGGCGATTACGCTGGAGTCTTACAGCGATGCAGACTTCGCTTGAGACAAGGAAGACAGGAAGTCCCTGACCGGATCAATGGTGCTGCTAACGGTGTGTACGTGAGTCGGGCTGCAAAGAAGCAAGGAGGAGTTTCACTCTCGACGATGGAGGCTGAGTTCGTAGCAGCGTTCGAAACGGCTCGCAAGCTTCTTGGAATTCGAGAGATGATGATGGATTAGGGCTTCCACCGAATTTGCCTATGAAGATGCATATGGAGAATCAAGCTGAAATCTGCCAGATTAGAGGCGAGGCTTCGTCCTTTAAGGAAAAGCATATTGTGTACGGCTCAAGTTTATCAAGGACTTTGCTCGTCACGGTATACTAGAGCCATGCTATGTTAGGTCCGAAATGATGCTCGCGGACTTATTGACCAAGCCAGTCGACCATCACAAGCTCGCTAAGTTGCGCTTACAAGTGGGTATGCAATAGCTGAGGCGTAAGATGCGATCGCGAGGAGGAGTGTTGAAGATGGACATGTTGAAGGTAAGGTACACTATCGCACCGCTGAGCACCTGTTGGATAAACGCAGGATTACGGACATGATGACGGTTGATTATGGGCTCGTTCTCAGCTGAGTATGGTATAGTTAGTATAGGAGTGGCTTATATGTAGCACTTGTTGGCGAACTAAGGACCAAACATATGTTAGTATTCAATTAACCACCTAGTGAGCACTACACATCTGCTTTAATATTGTCACCAAAGTGGCTAATCTTCTGCATGCGTCAAATTATCTCTCATTCTCTACTTTCTCTCTACTCTCGCTAGTGTCCATTAACCGGCGCCGCTGAAGACCTTCCAGGCTGCACGATCCTGTGCACACAGGCGAAGGAGTTGCAGGTCTGGGACCGGTAGACAGTGATGTTTAGCGGTAGGTAGCTTGCTGGGATCCCTTGGATGTCTATCTTGTCAACAGGTCCCAACCAGGAAGGGTCTCTTGTTGCTTGCACCGGAAACAAGGGATCACGCGGACGTACATAAACGGAGATGCCGGGACTTCGAGCGTGGCGGCGTACATCGTGGCGGCTTGGATGGCGGTTGGGGGTGAGAGCGGCAAGAGATAGATATGTAGAGGGAGAGCCCCGTCCATAACTGACGGATGCCGCGGAAGTATTCGTCAAAGGCCTGAGCTAGCATGGACTGTAGAAATGATGTTTTTAAAATTAACTTGTTGATGCCATTAAGAGATTTCTGTATTAACTCCGCCATAGTGTTATTTGGAAGAAGCATCTAACATAACGGATATCGTCTATTACCATTGCAAATGGTGTTATTTACAAAGTCAACACTGAAACTCAAAATGTGAAGGCTCAACTAAAGCGTGAGGCTTCAAATCAAGGTTATGAAATCCGCAAGAACCGTTTCAAACCCTCGCGTAATGCAACACTTTTGACTTTACGTCCCTTGATCCTTGAATTCACTGCCTTACTGTAGCGAGACACTGGTCGCCGCACTTTTGTAGGGTTGCAAATTGCATTCGACGGCGAAAACTACTGCTTGTACAAAAATACCCTTTGAACCAAAACAACTTAGGTCCAAAGGGGTGTACATTAGACCTCCGCGAACCCTTATCTTGATCGCAGCCTTGACGAGCCTTTCCGGTAATGACTCGTTACCAGGAGCATCGTTCGTCCAAACAACCATGTTGGACCCAGGTCTACCACTGAGGGACCTAGGTCGAACGACGAGGGACCGAGGTCTACCAATACTGTACCAGGCTTATTAAGGGAATCGTGGTCGACTTCTTTAGGTACCAATTAAAACGGCAACCTGGTATTAATTTCTCTTTTGTGGGTCCTGCAAATTGTTCTTCGCCAACGGTCGCTTCCCCTCGAGGTCCCCTTCTCCTCTCCCTGATACACGGTCTCTTATACCCAAATCCAACTGGCTTCTGGGGTCTTCAATTTTAACAAACACTTCACCACAGTACTAATGCTTCAAGATCCCTGGGTCCCAAGGTCCAAGGTCATAAGTGTAAGGCCACAAGGTCCCAGGGTCCAAGGAATTAAGGGTCCGAGGGCTCCAGAGTACAAGGGCCCCAAGGTACAATGGCTGCAGGGTTCAAGGACCCCAAGGTGCAAGGGCCCTAAGGCCCAATGCTCGAGGGTGCAGAAATGGTACACGTAATCCCGAAGGAGAACATAGAAAGTACAAGTCCCAAGTCTCTCTTAAGAGTCGACACGTGGCACCATCCGAGCGAAGAGTTAGGGTTAGGCAAGAAAAATTATACAAAGTATAAGATAAATAAACACACTCGAATTTGCATTACACGTGGCAGCTTTAAGAGCCCCCTCCAAGCTTCTCCGTCGTCTCACCTCTTCCGGGCGTAAATACCCTTTGCCCCCCCGACGTCAGGTGAGGTGACAGCTTAAGCAACGCAAGTTGACTTTTTAGGATAGTTGGCCTGAGGTGTCAATTAAGTGTCAAGACTCAAGTGCGAACCTGTTGCTTTCTACTCACCTGTTCCGGAGAAGGAGTATATTAGCCCCGCCCCCATTTTAGATAGTCGTTTGGTAAAATTTAAGCTCAAACGAACTTCAGGAAGTATTTTGGCCTGTGGGTTCATCTAGAGTAGCACCACCTCAAGACCCGCTGCTGGAAGCGGTCTCCCTATGGGGAACAAGAAAAAGGAGTCGAAAATCCAAGAAATTATTAGCCACCGAAGGTGTACATAGTACCAGGTGCATTGCTCTCGACCCAGTCGATTGAGCCCAAGAAATTCCGGGCCCGAGTGAATGGACTAATTGTGAGGTCGTTGGGGTCAGAGTCACTCATGGTGCAATCGAACTGAAAACTGCTGGAGAATGTTGCACAGATGTTACAGCTCTAATAACTTATTTGGTTTGTACCCGTAATCATTAATTGAAAGCCTCAATTTGAAGTTTTAAAGGTGTTTTGGCACGTCGCACGAACTCAGTAGCAGGGTAAGAGGGGGTACGGAAGTTTTTTTAGCTCATAATAGCGCTAAGTTAAGTGTATAATTTACCGCTTTATATAACTTAATGAATTCTCAGAAAATCTCAGAAATAATTCAGAAGCCGTTTATAATCTTGGCCTAAGAACTTGTTCTCTTTTGCATTTCGTGCGTTGGTTCCCTGAAACTTTAAGCTCCTAGCTTGTTCTTGCCCATGGTGCATTGGTTCTCTGAACCTTAAGCTATTACTTGTAGACTAGAAGTCCAATCTAGTTCCTTAGAACAGGGTGACTTCTTAGTCGTTTAATCAGTGACTTTTAGCCGAAACTTAAATAAGTTCTATAGAAACTTTCAGCCTAAAAGGTCTTCCTCTGACTAAAAAGCTGTGTAGCTCCGCTACACATGGGGTATGTACCTACAAGGATAACCCCGGTAGCAGTAATAACGGCGTAAGTCAGTGTGAATGCCAATCTCACTTTCAATCCTGATGGTTTTTGTGTTGGCCCGCACTCAGTTGTGCCTATTCTTGAATATGGCGATAGAAAAGATGGACCACATTCACGCTCTAATCAATATTTGCTTTTGTGGACGTATTCTTCAATTTGCTTCTACCAAATATGTAACTTGTTGACACCATGCCACATATCCGCTCTACTACACCATAACGCACAAAACACAAGTATGATTGTAGAAGGGCACTTCTACGAAGTTGCCTCGTACTACGAGCACACACCTTATGCACAATCGAGGAAGCGGTTAGACCGTCTTACCTTCGCGTGCGAGGGTGGTTGGGAGGTTGATCGACTGCTTAAGCAGTCGTACCACCAGTTGCCTCTCGCTTAATCGAGAGTGCAACGAACTTCTTAACAAGAAGGCACCGACGTCACGTAGAAGCTTTTCAACTTCTCGTGCGTGGTGCGTTTGTTTAAGTAAATTCAACACTGAGCTATATTTAATTAATTATAACTATATATATACTTAACTACTGATTGGCTATATATATATATATAGATCGGATACGCGACACTTTAGAAGCGTATCCTGTCGCATGATCTTAAATCTAGATCTAAGATCGCAACTGACGTCCTTCTGAGACGTCGCGATGCCTAGCTTCAACTAGCGTCATCCCTTCTCATGCGAATCCATCAATGGCTATCACATTCACGAGGGTGGATCACATTTGTGTATCGCACCCAAGTGACAGGTCAAAAGTAATCATGGATACTTTTAGACCAAACATTAAGTATATTACTTTATGTCTACGTGTAACTAGATGCCTTGTTACACCATCCCCCGTTTTAGAACGATTTTTACATTTTGTAAAACATCGCTAAGAGACAGAGAGACTTGCGAGCCGTTATAAACGCGCCGCTTTAGTCTGCTCAGTACTCATGCCACCGAAACGTGGTAAGGCTGATGGGTCGCCTGAAAAGGCACCCATGCAGTCCAGCACTAAGCGTACGCGCCGCGATTTATCGCAGCCGTCGCAAAGTGCGTCAGGCACTGGGGTGAATCTTCCATTTCATGATAATGTGGATGAAGATCCATCTCTCATTGTAGACTACAATGAGACCACACCACTGCCATCACCCCAAAGTGGCGATGAGCATAGTGCATTGATGGGACATATGTCCCCATCATTTGAGGCACCCGTCCTTGAGGAAGCATCTATGCTTCCTGCAAGCGAAGGTAAAACCTCGTCGTCTGCGCCTACGAGCGCAGCGACTAAGACTGAGCACGCTACTTCGAAAGGAGTAGTCGCGACTCAGTCAGATGTAACTTCTCAAGCTGATGTCTTGACAATCCATAATGGAGAGTCAGACTCAGGTGAGTGTGAGCTTAAAGCTCCACCAAGTACACCTTTGACCTCACTATCCCGCCGTCGCGAGGGCGGCTACGTGAGTGGTGGCTTGCCACCAATGCCACCTCCATCTGAGTGGATGAACTCGGATGGGTTTAGCGCAGCGCTTTTGCAGCGTGCAACTATAGACGCTCATAAGTTTTATAGCGTCTTTCCCTTGTGGAAAAAGCAGGGCAAAGCACTTGGTCGTGCTTTCCCAATTCCAGTCGTGCTGCGTTCTAACGAAACAGCCGACGACTATGAAGCTGAACTTCGGCGCCGTGTTACCTTGCATGAAGATGCAACGAAACAGCGGTCGCAGCGAACCAGCTTCTCCATGAAGCGTGCGCATGAAATTATGGGTGGTAAGCGACCCCCAATTAATTCTCACCACGCTTCTTCTGCTAGTCCGTCCGGACCTAGCAGATAGAAGACAGCTGGTGCTGCTTCACATAAGAAGCCACCAGCCCAGGCACGTCAACGCGCAAAGCGTCCACAGGCTCCCACGAGTCAAAGCTCGTTGGGTAACCCTTCCACTGGACAAGGATTTGGAGCTTTCGCTTCACAAACCGGTGGGCCAACAGCCTTCCAACAAGGAAGCGCGTGCTCCCATCCGTGTCCACAAACACAGTTGGCGCCCGATAGGAGTGGCGATTACGCGCCCATCTACTCGCGGCTGCCTACCCTGCTGCTGTTCAGTCGCAGGCTGAGTCCGCTGCACTGAAGAGGCAGGTGACAGATCTCGAGAGTCAAGTCTCGCGACTGACCTCGGATCTGCGCGATGTGAGGGCGAGGGACCGTCAGGGGTATGACCCGTTTGGACATCTTAGAGTGACTGGTGATGAGAGACCCGCGTCAAGCGCGGAGTCCTTCTCGATCACCAAGTCCTCTATCGCCTCGTTCGTATACGGGGAGCCTCTCGGCTTCCTCGTCGCCTGATCGGCCGCGACGCTCGACTCACAGTCGACGTCACCATCGGTCTAACGAGACCGATGTGGATATGTGATCAATTCTGGATCAACATACCGTTTCAGACGACCCACGTAAAATACGGGGTGCGTCTTCATATACGGTGGGAGAGTGAGCCTATAATTTAGGTCTCCAATTTCTTCAACCACTGTAAAGGGCCCAATGAACCGGGGCAATATCTTAGTAGTACCACCAGGTAGTACATAGATTGAATGTTTAGGTAGGGTAGCAGTACTTAATAGCACTTTGTCCCCCACACTAAAGTGTTCATTGTTTTTGCGACAATTCTGGTCTGCATATTGTTTTTGCTTGTCCTGTGCGCTTGCCATCGCGTCACGGACTTTACGTGTGATGGCTAATCGCTCATCCACAAAGCGCTGAGCTTCGCTCACGCTTTTAGCATCCATCTCGCCGATGACGCCTCCAAGAGGTCGTTCATGGATCGACGCTGTTAATAACACCATAGTGTCATCATCAAGGAGCGCTGGCATTTCTTTCCGTGCCTCCTCTGTGACACCTATAGGTGACGTGACCACTGCTAAATTAGCAGTGTCACTAGAGCAACCTTGGCCCTCTTTGGCATTCGCACCGAGCGAAGTGAGGGGCCCTCCCCCACTAAGACTCGGGCTGCGTACAAACGATACTGGCGTTCGAGGATGACGCAGTCCGTTTATGTAAAACGGTGTTTCACCCGTACTGGCGTGAACACTGTTATTTATAGAGAACTTCACGAATGGCAATTGCTTGCTCCATTCTTTAAGAGTCGCTACTGTACGCAACACATCCGCCACGACTCGATTGGCACGTTATGATTGACCATCGGTCTGGGGATGATCAGCGGTTGACATGTGGAGCTTGCTTTCCAGCAGCTCAAACACATTTCGCCAAAAACCCGACGTAAAACGCGGATCCCGGTCCGATACTATGGACTCGGGCATTCCGTGTAGTCGATACACGTGATCCAGAAACAAGAGGGCAGCCTCTTTTCCTGAAATCTTGGTGCTACATGGTGCCAAATGCACCATCTTGCTCAGTCTGTCTACAAAGACGACGAGCCCCGTCCTGCCTTTATGGTCAGGCGGTAAGCCAAACATGAAGTCCAAACTGACCGACTTCCAACATTCAGTTGGAATCGGCAGTGGCTTCAGTGGCGCACTGTTCGAAGGTGCAGGCTTTATGCGCTGACACTCTTCGCAAGAGCGAATATAGTTGGCCACCCACCGATATAGGTGGGGCCAACAAAATTCCTCTGACACTCGTAAGAATTTCTTTTCACGGCCCAGATGCCCACTAGATGGCGCATCATGGCACTCGTGAAGTATCATCAGCTTGAGATCTGTGTCATGAGGGACATAGATTCTCAAGGGATCACAGGGTGACAGTTGATGCCATAACAGGCCATCACTGTAACTAAAGCGATTTAACTTCGCTGAGTGGTGCGACGGAAGGGTAACCTTTCGTCCACCAAAATGATCCAATAGCAGGCGACAATGTTCGTCCTGACTGTAACACTCCTTTTTTTCGGAGGCCATGGATATCGTCACATGGTAGGCCTTCATGGCTGCCAATGTTGACGACCAACCTTATGCCTTCGCACGAGACACACTTTCCTGGTGTCTTGCCTCGCAGTATGGTCTGCGCGATAACGCGTCATCCAAGAAATTCGACTTACCCGGCTTATATTCAACTTTGAAATTAAATTCAGAGAAGAATGTTAGCCATCTTGCCATTCTCGGCGAGATGTGCGGTAAATTTATAGCGGTCCGCAGTGATGCGTGATCCGTATAAACCACAAAGGTTCGGTGCCCAAAAGGTGCACCCGAAACTTCACAAGGGCATACTTAATTGAAAGTAGCTCCTTGTCATGCACAGGGTAATTCAGCTCGGCAGCTTTCAAAAGACGAGACTGATACGAAATGACACGGTCAACGCCGTTGTCATCCTTCTGCATGAGCGCGCTGCCGATTGCAAAATTGCTTGCATCGCAGACGCTTATCCGCGTCTGGCAATGCCAATACCGGTGCCTCTACAAGAGATTGCTTCACTGATGTGAACGCATCTTCTTGTTCTTTTGACCAAGTCCATGCTGTATCCTTTTTCAAAAGGTCAGACAATGGCTTAGTCTGCTCCGCATAATTCTTGCTGTACTTATGCAAGTAATTAGCGAGCCCAAGGAATTGGCGCAGATCCTTCACATGACGTGGGACTGGCCATTCCTTTACAGCCTTTACCTTTTCTGGGTCTGCTCGTACACCATGTGCACCTACGATGCAGCCCAGTACCGGTATCTCGGGGACGCCTATTACGCACTTTTGCAAGTTCACGTATAATTGGGCGTCACTCAGAGTCTGCAACGCAGCGTCTAAATGACGCTTGTGCGACTCTATCGCTCTCAGACCGTCCTCCGCCCTACTATGCACGAATACATCGTCAAAGTAATGGGGCGCGTAGGCACGGTGCTGACGCATCACGTGAGCCACCACTAGGTTGAATGTTGCCGGAGCATTTTTCAACCCTTGTGGCATCACAAGCCACTCCCACAGCATACCGCTTGGGGTGCTTACTGCCGTTTTGGCTACATCGGTATCTCTCATGAGAACCTGATAGTAGCCATCCTTCAGATCCAACACGGAAAAGATAGTTGACTTTCCCATGAAATTCAACAAAACATCTTTCCGCGGGATCGGCGTTTGAGCCGGAATGGTGGCCGGGTTCAGCTCATTATAAGCATGAACCACGCGCCATCCACCCGTGGCTTTACGCACACAGAAGGTAGGGCTGCAGTGAGGCGACTTGCTCTCACGTACATGTCCCGCCTTAGCTCGCTTGTCGAGAACTCATCGATGTAATCGACTTGTTCCTTCGGCAACGGCCATTGCCTGGTCACACAATACTTGGTGCCAGGTTCCAGGTCAACCTCGTGCCTGATGCCCCTATCGGCCGGTAGGCGGATCGGCAATTCTACTGGAAACACATCACGGTGTTTCCACAGAGCATCATATAACGGGCTGTCCTTCAAGACATCCCAGCCTTGAGCAGCAAACCGTTTCTTTTTGTCGGTCTCCAAGACGCTCTCATCCATTGTGGATGAAGAGCAACAGTCCACCACGTTCTCTTCTGGAACTGGTGCGACTATCTCGTGGATCTTTCCTTCCTTTAATTCGGACAGGAACAGATCCCACGTCATCTCCGAGAGATTTACTATCTCCTCGGCAGATGCCAAGACAAGTTGGAGCACCTCAACTGAGGATGCCTCCGGCATTTTGTCTTCGACGGCCTCGAACAACTCGTTCGTAGGTCCGTCCTCTTGGACCGAGACTGATCCAAGGGTCACTCGTTTCGACGTGCCCTTGATCGTCTTAATACGTCTGGTGCTCGTTCTTCGAGTCACCACGACCTTTGACCTGGAAGAAGGTGTCGTTGCTATCTCAGCTAACGCACTCCTTCCAACCGCACCAGGCTCTTGGCTCTGTGCCGGTTCTTGTGGCGCTTGACTTCCTGTCAGCCCACCATCAACTGCCACAGGCTCTCGGCTCTGTGCAGGACTATTGGACGCATGACTACCTGTCATAGCCCCATTGACTACACCAGTCTTTTCGACCTGGGTAGGAATATGTGTCACTGGCTTTCCGCCAGTGCACTTCCAACAACACCACTCCTTTCGAGCTGGGTAGTTCCTGGTGTCGATTGACATACCTTAATCGCACCCTCGACTGTGTTGGACACAGCATCAGCCACATAAGCCTCTCGCAAGAGCACATCCTTTCCGGTGTCTTGCGTAGAGCTAGCGACTGTGCGTGTACGCCAGTCTATCCATGGTTGGTGTTTAGCCAACCAAGGCATGCCTAGGATGAGGTCATACGGACTCTCCATACCTAGCACTGTGAACTTCTCTTTACAGGAGAAGTCACTGAAACTGAAGGCGAGTTCAACTTGAACTCCCTCCGATTTGACGAGCGCGCCGTTCGCTAAAAGAACGATCGCCTCTTCTCGCTTGACATCCTGGCAAAGCAACTCATAACTCGCCGGTCTCTTTTTCATAGCCGCGAGTTTCACAAAGTTTTGTGATGCACCCGAATCCACGAGAAGGGTCATCACTTGGTCATAGCCTCGTACTCGAGCGCTATAGACCAAAAGGGTTGAGGTCCTACCTTTCGGAACCTCAGGGACTATGCTACCCATTTGTTCGATCACTCTGAACTTAGGGGTAGCTTCAGAGTCCGCGACAGTAGGGCATCCCGCCCCTACTGCGCTCCCACATTTCCCGACCCATCTTGGGCAGGTGCTGAACCCGTGCGTCGTGCACGCTGGTTTTTCGCACCTCCCTCCGGGTTGGGAGACCTTTTGCTGGCTGCCTTAGCACCAGCAGCTACTTTGGCATAGCAGCGAGCCATCATATGGCCTCGCTTGCCGCACTTGTAGCAGATCACATCTGCATTGCCTAACTCCATAAAAGTGGCATCAGACTTCTCGGACGACGGCCTGGAATAGGCTGTCGCCGAGGCGCTGTTGTAGGAT
Source organism: Peronospora farinosa (assembly GCA_947646735.1). NCBI lineage: Eukaryota > Oomycota > Peronosporomycetes > Peronosporales > Peronosporaceae > Peronospora > Peronospora farinosa. Next base: position 364,560 of record CANTFK010000072.1, on the reverse strand, counting down.
TGCTCCTCAACTAAGGCAATGTCAATTGCCTCTTCCATCGTCGCTGGCACCTTTCTGAAAATGGCCTGACGCGATGGGCCGTGCCTAAGTCCATTCATGAACGTGGCCACCTTGATACGTTCTGGTATAGGTTCCCCATTAATGGACGCCGACAGCGAACGCATCTCCTGCACAAATTCTTGCAAGGATCGTTTCGTCTGTCGTGCTCCAAAGAAGCGCACCATAAGCAACACTTCGTTGTTAGGAGGCTGATACATGGCGCGAATCTTTGCCTTAAAGATCGCCCATGATGGAAATGCATCAGCATTAGCCATCAGCGCAGAGTATGCCCACTCTGACGCTTTGCCACGCAAGTTGGACATGGCATACGACACCATTCTGGTGTTGTCTTCGATGAGCTGCGCCACTCCACATTGCTCCACTGCTAATAGCCAGTGAACAATCGTGTGAGGGCTAGTTCCATCGAACTTCGGACGGTCCATCCGAATGGGCCTCGGTTGAGCAGGCCGAGCAGAGAGCGTCTCAACAGTTCTGTTGAGCGCCCCATTACGTGCCTGCTCAAGCCTAAGCTCATCCTGAGTCTTAGTGATGGACTCAGCGGTGGCTTGGCTGTTTACCTCGGACGCGTTTCTACGCTGTCCGAACACAAACGCCTCATATTGCTCCAACTGAGCAACATGTTGCTCAGGAGGACAATGCAAGAGATTGACCAGGGCTTGTTCACCAAGTCCCTGCCCCATATGCTCTGCCAACTCCCTATGATGTTGGGAGAGGTGAGGGAAGTTACTTCAGTCCATATCAAGGACCATCTCAACCACACGCACGCTCAGAGAGACGGGTGTCGTGGGAAGGACTACTAGTGCTACCAAGTGTAGACGGGCACTTCTACGAAGTTGCCTCGTGCTACTAGCACACACCTTATGCACAAGCGAGGAAGCGGTTAGACCGTCTTACCTTCGCGTGCGAGGGTGGTTGGGAGGTTGATCGACTGCTTAAGCAGTCGTACCACCAGTTGCCTCTCGCTTAATCGAGAGTGCAACGAATTTCTAAGACAAGAAGACATCGACGTCACGTAGAAGCTTTTCGGCTTCTCGTGCGTGGTGCTTTTGATTTAGCAAATTCAACACTGAGCTATATTTAATTAATTATAACTATATATATACTTAACTACTGATTGGCTATATATATATATATAGATCGGATACGCGACACTTTAGAAGCGTATCCTGTCGCATGATCTTAAATCTAGATCTAAGATCGCAACTGACGTCCTTCTGAGACGTCGCGATGCCTAGCTTCAACTAGCGTCATCCCTTCTCATGCGAATCCATCAATGGCTATCACATTCACGAGGGTGGATCACATTTGTGTATCGCACCCAAGTGACAGGTCAAAAGTAATCGTGGATACTTTTAGACCAAACATTAAGTATATTACTGTAGCGGAGCTGCACAGCTCTTTAGCCAGAGGAAGACTTTCGGCTGGAAGCCTCTTAGTTCTAGAGAACTAAATAGAGTTAAGGCTAGAAGCCACTTAGTTCTAAGGAACTAATTATACGACTTTAAAGTCACCCTCTTCTAAGGAAGTAGGAGAGACTTTTAGTCAGCAAGCAATAAGCTTAAGGTTCAGAGAACCAACGCACAGAGTGCAAGAGAAGCTAGAAGCTTAGGGGTTCAGAGAACCAACGCACGAAGTGCACAAGAGAGCAAGTCAGAACGATTTGCGATCTTAAACTCAAAAGGAGAACTGATTATATTTATGCTTTAAGATTTTATGAATAGTCCTACTCCAAGTACACTACACTAGATTAATTACTATAATAGTAATTATTATATGCAGACTTTGCTATTGGTCGACGTATCGTCTAAACATCTGTGTATGATGTACTTAATACAGCGTTAGTGATTTATCGAATCTCAATCGATAAGATACGGTATTACCGATACCGTATCTTTAATGAATATACTTAATACCTTTCTAAAGAGAAGTATCAAAATGCATTATATGCAATAAACGGGGCATTCAACCGTAAACTCTCGGAAAGACGCTACAACCGTCGTGTAACCCCGTTACAATTACTTAATGTTTACGTGTAACTAGATGCCCTGTTACAGGACCACATTCACGCTCTAATCAATTTTTGCTTTTGTAAACGTTTTCTTCAATTTGCTTCTACCAAATATGTAGCTTGTTGACACCATGCCACATATCCGCTCTACTACACCATAACGCACAAAACACAAGTATGATCATCTCAGCCAAGATGATCATCCTTGATTCACAAAGCAGTGTTCTGAGCTGCCCGTTGTCGAATACCTTCCACCACCACTTAGTATGAGCCAGATTGTTGATGGTGAGAGTTGTCACAAGAGACTATGCGGACGGTGGCATGTTGTCAACGAAAAGTGAACTGCATCAGCAATTTCCAGAGAATGCAGTATACCAGATATACTAGGCTTATACTTCATCCATAAAAGATAATTGTCCATGTGCCATTGCTCATGGCACACCGCATCTGCTGTTGTTGCGTCGGTCTTGCCCTGCTTTTCTTCGGCATCATCATGTTGCTAATTTCCGGAGCTCATTTGAATAACTCACACTTAGTTGAGCAAAAGACGCACAAAAACGACATGTCACGTTTTGTAGTCCAAATGCGGAAGAGCTGCTAACTACATCGACTGAGTGACAAGTCCGGTTTACCAGGCATCGTGGTGTACGGCCCTTTACCACATGTCGAAAGAAGTTAACTAGGACTGAAGCACCCTAGCAAAATGTAAAGGATACCTCGCGAAGCTTGCTGCTGCCACGTTTGCTGTAGTGCCTTGAACAACGGAAATCTATTTGCCGAAGTAGACAAGTTTGCAATCTCAAACAAAACTTCACCTGTTCTCAGGAGTCGGCATCTCGTTCCATACTGATTTTAAAAGACAGTCAGATCACCGCCACCACATCCGTTTCGCTGTATCTCCGAAAACGCAAGATACAGCTAAGCACACCCATTAAACAGCGCACTGATGTCAGTCGGCATCACAGATCAAGCTTCAAATCGCATCAAATAAATATTCTTCTTTAGTGCGCTTGCCTCAAAAAAGTATGGTCGATCTCGTTCTTTGAACTTAGAAAATGTTTCGCGTTGTAGTCAACAAGAATGCTGGAAACTACTCGTCGACGTTTGAGAAGGCACATCGTTCACCTCAGCCTTAGCATCTTTTTATTCAGAGGTTCTTTGCAGCAAGACCATTCGATACAAGTAATCAAACTTGACCTCCCATTGATTCTTTGTAGCAATGAGCTTTTTTGGCTGTGTCAACATTGAAGTCTAGCCCCATTTTTACACTCATGGCGATAGTCGAGAAACACCATATTTCCAATTCACAATACGCACTCAAAAGTAGACAACGGCTGCAGTGATATCATCCACCACGTCCTCCTCTGCGTCCCATCGGTCATACGCTTCCGCAATAAGGGCATTACATGCTTCCTGGGGTGACTTCCCCGAGTCGACAATGCAAGCAGCCACAAAATCAATGCACTCGGCTGTTGTCATGAACTCCCATAATCCGTCACTAGCTAGCACCGCAAACGCCGCAGGTCGGTCCCTGTTCTTCCTGTCAGTGCTGCTAAACTTCATTTTTTCCACAATCGTTACATCCGGTTCGGCAGTCACGCCCACACTTTTGGCCACCAAGTCGCCAAACGATCGCGACATCGCTAACCCAGGCATATCTACATCCTGCAACCACACGCGGTAAGATCCCCACTCGAATACACGCCCGTTGTTGCGTTCGATCCGCGCGCGCTCCTCAGGTTCATCCGGTTTATGATCCTTCGTCTCGCAGTGTACGACATAGTGCTGCTCTTCCTCCAGATACCTTGCGATGACAGCTCGGCTGTCGCCAAGATTGGCCATAAATACGTCCTTCTCGCGCACAAGCATGGCCACTGCCGTGGTGCCGCTGACACTGATGTCGATCATGCTAGCGTCCAATTTTTCCACAACCCGCCGCACCGCCTGCTGAAAAAGTACCGCTACAATATCGCACGTAACACTTGCTTTTTTGGCTCCGAAACCAATTCTGTTCTTATTGGACACGGATGAAAACAGCTCGGCGTAAGCTTCTGCCACCGCTCGATGGTACTGTTCCCTCACAAAGTGGCTCACAAAAGCTCCCTGAGGTCCGTGCCCGTCAAAAACAGAGAAGAAAGTAGCACGTGCGTCGTCAGCCATTGCATCACATACACAGAAGGCGTCTTGGTTCTCCTTGCGGCGTTTCAGCGGGTCGTTACCAGCTCTGGTCCGGACACCCCAATAAAGTCGGCAATTAATAGACTTGTAACCTCCTTCTTGGACACCTGTAAACTCTGGCAGGTCTACTCTGTCATCATCCAATGCAACACCAGGAATTCCTCCTCCATACACGAGCAAATTCCGCCTTATTGTCTTCTCCATCTCTTCCTTCTGCAACCACGTAGCTACCGAGATGTCTTTTAGATCCATTGATAAGAGTGTCGTCTTGGTACTTGAGAGACGGTGGGAATGCAGTAACAGCAGATCGTGGTCCTCCCTCACCAGGTCTTGTAAAAAAAGAATTCTATGAGTGTTTTCGATATATAAATATCTGTTAACAACGGTAAGAAAAGAAACGGTAAATACCGTTATCGTGACAGACTTTAGTCAGGATGCAGCCCATTCGTCCGACACGCCGGTGGCGACAGCCTCAAGCGCTGACACTTCAGCTTGAAGTGATGTCGATAACGATCGGGTCTCTCTTGATTGGAATATAAAACCAAAGAATCGATTCTAGTTAGTAATAAGAGCTACCAAACCCAACCAGCTGGGAATCAAGCAGACAGTGCACGTCCTGAAAAGTTACTTTAAAGACTCTAATGTCAACTTTGTTACTTAAGAATCGTGACATTTTGTTGCAATTGCTCCAAATGGTCTTGTTCCTTGTGGCTGAGACGTTACGACTGCTGGATCTGTACAAGGCGTTGCGTGATGATCCACGTAATGTAACAAATAACGGTATTTTATTAAAACAACACGCACGTGAGGAGTTAACAAATGCATTAAATGAGAGCTTCCCCCGAGAACAGCCATGGACTGAAGGTCAAGTGGCTGTCAAGTTTAAGAATCTTCGTAGTGAGTATGTTGAGCTCAAGTGGCTTAGCAGTCAACCGGGATTTCAAGAAGACGGTGTGGGGTTGAGTGATGATTGGTGGAGAGATATAAAGAGACGTCGACACAAGGCTCATGCCTTTAAAGGAAAATTGCCATGGGTTTTTGAAGACAAGATGAAAGCTATTGTGACTGGTTATCAATCGAAACGTGAGCAGCAAATGGATGAAGAAGAGACAAATGAAGACAATGAAGAGCAAGTAAAGGAGCTTTATGAGGACGATCAAGAGACAGAACAAGTAACACAGCAGATGGATGAAGTGGAGACAGCAGATTCTCTCAGATTTCACCACAAACGGAAGCATGACGATGATGCGAATCGATCCAGAGTCTTTACACGAAGCGGTGGTGACTGTGATTGGTCATTGGCCAGGTCCGTGGAGCAGAGCTCGGTGGCTGCTGCTGGTATGGCACGAGGCTTCCAGGACCTCACTGCCATGTTCCAGGAAGAAGCAGCTCGGTGTCGAGTGTTGGAGCAACAGGTGACGACGGATGACAGCGAGACTCATTCATTAGCTGATCAGCGTCGTGTGCTGCTGGCCATCGCCAACTCACTCGAGCATAGCACGCGGGCCACGGCCGATGTGGCGAAAGGTTATTGCGAGTTGGTGAGTGCTTTTGTGCGAGAGACGGCAGACACGGAGCGGCAGCAGCGACAGCGAGAGTCTGAGCTCTAGCGCTTTGTGTCTACTAACCTGCTCACTTATCGATAATGGCCGCGCCTCACTCGCTGGCGAGGAATAAGTGGTGATCACAGCAGCTTAATCAATACCTCTGACCGTAGATCGACTTTTACCCACGCAGTCTTCGAAAAGCGTTTCCAGTGACTTTTGCTGCCAAGACGAAACCTCAGAGCATCCGATTCTTGACTGGTAAAGTCTCGTATTCAAGTGAGATGGCCATTGCTGCTTGTTACATGGAACCCCTAAGAGTGAGACATAAAATCAAAAGCTCATTACTTACAGACGTCTATTTGTTTCTCTCTCTCTTTTCGACGACATTCACTTATTTACATGGACATTCACAAACTACTGGAAGGCACAAACTCAAAGCTTTTGTGCATGTTGAAAGAGGTTGTCGTGTACGGCGCAATTGGGGCGACTTGTGGTGGGTACATGTACATGTACGTCTCGTCCATTGGCGGTAGCAAGCAGTCAATCCAGTCAAGAGGTTCCGTCTGTTCCACGCTGCCAGTAGTCGCTGTGTCGTAGCATCTCGGGTATACATTAGTTGGTGCCACCACATTGAAGCCGTAGCTGCGTCGAACCTGCTGCGTGTGGCGGATATCGTGTTGTTTGAGCATAAAGTCAGTGTCCGCTGAGGACAAGAAGGGTACGCAACATTTAGCGTCGCCCGGTAGCAGCATATAAGGGCTGTCCAAGGTCGAATGAGGAGCCACTTGTACGGTACTACTGGGCTCCTTTTTCCAGTATGACATGACCGAGGCTCTAACAGCAGCAGGTCGGTGCTTGGTAGGACTCAGTGACTTTTTACGCGTGATCCGCCATGCGAGTTCGGGCTGATCACGCAGGAAAAAGTCATTGGAAAAAGTGCAGACAATGGCCTTAGATTTGGTCCATTTGCGAAAACTGAAGTAGTTGAGCTGTCGCTGGAAACTCGTATACTTGCAATGCTTGAAATATTTTGGCAACACGTGCGCCATCATCTCGTGCATGTCGTGGATCTCAAAAGCACGACCATCGGGTGTCCAGCGCAGAATAGCGGCACTTTCATCCTCTAGCATGCGACGCAAACTCTTGAGAAATGGTGCCACCTCACGTGGTACTGCATCGGCAGTGCTGTCTTTGGTAGAGATGAGGCTGGTTTGGCACTGCATGGCAAGTGGCGCTTGGTCTGGACGACGCAAATTCAAACATGAGTGAGAGGAACGTCAGGGATCTTTGCACTGGTCGTCACCAACGAAATGCTGGCTACAATGGTGCTCATTGTTGCTACATACTGCGCTACTCTGGCGTCTTCTTGGCGGTCCATCCTGTGACGCTGACACGCCCCGCTGATGGGGTGCGTACACAACTCTGGCTTTTCTGGAGACCACTTTTAACTCAGAAGAGCCGATGGTCATTGCTTGGCCATCACTGTTTCACTGATTTAGCGTATCTTTGATCCTACGACTAGATGAAGTGAATGAATAGCAAGGCCATTTGATGACTGCGTGTGGCAGATACGGATTCAACAAATACTGTAGCCATCAGCTGCATATTGTCAGCCCCTCTTTTGACTATGGAGGAGAATACAACATTGATACTGGTGGAAAAGTACGCAGGCTGCCATTTTCACCATCTGCTACGGCCATCTCCGGTGGGATTCTCCATCATCGGACCGAATGGATACGCACGTTGCAGTCAACGTAACAGCAACGAAACACGGCTGCCAGTTTCTCTTGCAGCTAAGGTTGTAGCTGCTTGCTGATGCCACTCATGGCTGCCATCAACGTACCTGTCGACACATGTACCACTATCTCGGGCCCATCGACGAAAACCTTAGTGATGGTCGTATAATTGACAGCTGCAACCGTAAACAAGGTTGCGTTGTCGTCTTGACGTGGTTCGGTCCGATCACCCAAAGGCATGAGGCCCACCCAGCCACAGATGTTTGGTGCACCTCATGTTGAAGGCAACTTCAACATGAGATGTCCTGTATATTGTACACACGCCACTGTTTCTTCCCATGTACAACTAACTGCCTTCAATACCTACACAGTAGTGAACGTCGCACTGACCGAAGCTGGCGCCAGTGTCTTCACCACGTACACTTGCCGGACCTGTTTGGCCTTCCTTTTCGCAGTAATACCGCCTGACTCTCGTGGTTGCGTAGTCACTGAACCTACACTTTGTACACCACTATGAGCAGACTGTTTAGTACCTTGTCGTCTGCTTTGATCCTGCTGTCGACTAGTGCTTGCAATATTCGAAACCCGCTTCGGGTCGTTCGTCTTGCACATCTCGTCGCTCTGTCTGTTCTTCTTTAGTTTCACCGTCGCCTTCGTCCCTTTCGTGCTCTTCTTCAAAAGCGAGGCTTCAATTGGAGCTTCGCCAGCAACTTGTTCAGTGGATCTTAATGCCACTTGCTCAGGCATTTCAGAATGGCTTCCACGGACAGGAACCTTCGCCTTTGCTGACATCTCCTTCTTCTTAGACCAACGTGTTCCTGTAGCCTGCTTTGACACACACTTCGTCTTCTTGTCCTTGATCACCTCATTTGCACTTCTACGCGAATTGGCAGCCTTACCATGCAGCCTCAGCGTTTCAGGTGGTGTGGCTACCTTCGATACCTTTGCCACCATATATAACTTCTTCTCTTGAACCTCTTTGCTCGGCACAGCTGCCTGCACCTCAAGTGATGCACAATCGCGCTTCTTTTCGTCTAGCAACGGAGCAACTGCTACTGTCGTTATCACTCGTTCTCGCAACTGGTTCTTCTCAAACAGTACGTCTCGCCGTGACTTGACCGTCTCAAAGCCACCGTCCACGGAACTGACTTTGAAGTCTTGTTGCTCGTCTGACTGCATCACAACGCCACTATTAGGTCCAAGCGCAGTCGACGTCAGCAAGATATGGCCTGTATGGTCCAAATTCGGCTTCTGCATCTCTCTCTCGTGCTGAACAAGTTTGTCGCCCACTGCCTCGCGTCCATCGCACTGCATAAGAATGTTATACTTAATGCAATCAGTGGCGTTACCACTACTGGCCGTCGAACAACCACGTACATTCACAGCAGTATTATCACGTGAGTTTCGGTGCTGTTGTTTCGGCCGGGTAGTTAAGGAGGTCGAAGTACGTGACTCCTGCGGTGGTTTTGTCACTTGAGACTTACCTTCTTGTCGAAAAGGCTGCTTCGTTTTCACACGCTTACTGTCCCTCTTGACCCTCCTACCTTTGGAAGCCACCTTAATGTCTGCTTGGTCAGCCATCAATTCTACTGCATTCGACGACGTCATAGATGATGTCTCGCTAGTGCACGCTGTGCCCTTGACAACAGCTTCTTGCTCGATTGCTACGATAGTCATTTGACTCATGCTGGAAACAGCATCGACGATTTCGGGAGTCAAGTTTGCCTCTTTACGTCCAGCTTTACCACTTTTTGACTTCGAAGTTAATGCTTGAGCTTGTGCCTCTCGTTTACAGTTTGTTCGCTTACTGGCACGTATTGATTCCGATGTTTTAGATATTCTAACGGTATTCACTCGGTCTTTATCTCCACTGCATCCATCCGTCTGACGCTTGTCTGGTCGCGTCATGTCTTCAGCATTTACAATGCCGCCGGTTCTGGGATCAAATAGCATTTTTGGACGTTTAAGCAGCTTAAGATGCTGCGGGGGACCAGGACTGCTGTGAGATAGCGAATTGGACGAGGATTCTGTACTGCTTTGCATTTCCTCAGCCACGGAAGTAGACAATTCCTCATTTTCCGACCACACAATGTTTGTACACTGATAGTTTTCTCTGGCATGGCCAGGTCCATCATATTCCCTTTTCGAGGCCAGCTTCACTGCTATTGAACCAGATGCTAGCACTGGAGGGGGAGATGAAGAACGAAACGGCTGTAAAGTTTGGACACAGGAGTCCTCGTTTGAAGATACAGACGGAAGGGAAGCATCTCGATGACTCAATGGAGTAGTGCCCCAATTCATGCGATAGGGGCTGTGGTTCATAACACGGTCACCATTACCGGACGCCACTATGTCAAAGCGGACGTCACTGCGGCTAAAGTGAGCGTGGCAGTCATTAGGATCTGACCACCCAACGTTCTCATGCCGTCGACTTTCAGGTCCGTAGGCACCAAATCTCGACTGGTCGCGGGACCAACGATCGTCTTCGTCGCGTTCATATTGACTATGAGACCATCGACTACCGGTATCTTGCATCGAATGATGCATCTCCTCCTTGTTAAAATGGGCCCAACGACCTGTTGCTCTTCCGTGACGCTGCTCGGGCTCCTGCCGCGGCCTCATCAATTGCATCTCACCGGCAGTAGAAACGTGTCCATGTCCACGATATGTCTGTGTTTCTTCCAATGATTTTTTCAAGTCAGGAAACTCTCTTTCTTTCTGAAGCCGACGACGAATATTGTTCTGGACAATATCGTCTTCCACAGCGTCATCTCCCCAGCGTCCAGAATTCCTGACCGCCACTATTGGACGAGCAACAAATCGAGAAGTATGAAGATGCTCTGCCACATTTTCAGGTGTCCAGACCTTCTCTAACACTGTACTGGACGCTGTTGCGTTGATCGTATCTGGTGAACGTTCTAATTCTTCATTTTGCATACATTTCTCAGCATTCTTCGCCCAATTGGAGCCCGCAGGTACGAGACTCACATGCATGTCGTTCACTTTGCTCTCACTCTTTAAACTGGGCGTATTGAGGGGTGCAGGAGGTGTCACGGATGTTTTTCCAAGCACAAGCATGTGGTTCGTAGACCGTTGCAGCGGTCCAGTGGCACTGTCTGGCAAAGGCTTCGTCCCTATTGGCGCCTTAAAAACAGCATTGAGGTTGCGACTAGAGAACTTGCACTTGGGTTTAGAACCTGTTGGTGGGTTCATAAGACGATGCAGAGCGGGTAATGCACGAGCTAGTGGTGAGGTGCTTTTGCTTGCTTAATGCTTTGGGTTTTGTATAGGCGAGTGAACTACGACGTGATCATGTAACTCGAAAAAAATGACCAATGAAAAAGCTGACAACATCATTACGGACTTGTGATTGGGTAAAAAGAAACGCCGATGGGGGTTAATGAAAATACAGTTGATATTTAGTGCTTTCTAGAGTCGTCCGTTCATGAGAGTGAGTGCATTATTCTGCTGCGCTCGAGTTTCTTGCCGCTAGTGAGATCCGCGATTGTCGTTACTTGTAAAAGTCTAGATCGAATGTTTTGCAAGTCAACAATTCAATGTCATTGCTGCTGCTGGGATCGATACGAGGACATCCGGAACTTTTTTTTCCATGTGAAAATCTCATCCACGACTGTTTGCATGAATTTGCATCGTAGTTCTCTAGTCAAATGCCAATCCACAAGACCATTCGATCCATCTCGCCCTGACTTTTGAGGAAACACCATCGAGCAAGTGGCATCAGCACGAGAGCTACTCAGCAAATGAGTTACACTTGATTATACATTGACGCGTTCGGCTTGAGCAATCGTCGGGACTCCTCATTTTCCGCAGCATCATTCAGCTCGTTCAATAGCTCATCTGTCACATCCATACTAAAGCGTTTCCGCCACTGTAAGCCATGAATAAGCTGCTGGTCGGCTAGTGGTAGTAGCCCGTGTGGCACCTGGCAGCATAGAGGCGTCCAGCTATGCTCAAAGTGGAAAAACACCATCGTCGAAATGAGCAATCCCAGCACGACGTCGACCGTGTAGTGCTTGCGTCCAGCAATGCACAGCACCGCCAAAATTACGAGATACGCCATGCCACACGCCCAGCGCATTTTCGAGATGGTGTGGTTCGTGAAGTTGCGGTCCAGAGTCCGCAAGTACAGCAACACGGCCAAGTTTGTGTACGCCATGTGGCCCGAGAAAATCAGGTCGCCACACGAATTATAATTGCCGTAGATAGGTCCAACACGCGTGACGATGTCAATCCAAGACGTAGGTGGATCGTAGTCCGGGCTGCCAGCGCGACAGTGTGGCGCTGGACCAGGGAGCGACGTCACGGATACTGTCAACATGCGTAGAAAGTAGCAGATCGTCGCGACGCGGAAGAATGAAGAGACGATACGGCAACGATTGGGGCGCGTCATGGCAAAAGTCTGTAGCAAAAACATAACGGGTACACCAGCCGTGAGGATGTCACTCACAGGTCGCCACTTGGAGTGGAGACCTTGCTCCGGAATGAGCATAAAGCCCAAATCTTTAAGAGGTGTGATGGTAGGCTCATGCAAGTAGAAGGCAATATTGACGGCAAAAACCATAGCAAGTGACATGGCTACAAAAATCTCGGCATGGTCCATCATACCACGCAAGTGCGTGTCCGCCCGAAGGCGCACGAAGCGCCGTACGTAGAAAAAAGTGCCAGTAAAGAGCAACCAGATGCCTCCCCATGTAGCACGTGAGCGATACTGGTCAGGCTCGACAATAAATTTGAAGAAATTGACCCAAACCATTACTCCAAGGCCTACGTCGGCCACCATGAAAAGTGCAAAGAGCACAAAACTTGCCACTTCACGGTAGTCGACTGCATCGCACCAATGTCGAGGACTACTTCCTCCTCCAATGGTGCCAGACGTCCCATCAATCTCTGTCCATGACACGTCCAATTGCTTGTCCAATGGACTCCAGGAGCCCACAGGACTCGACATTTTTCGTTTCGTGCGAAACATATTCGACTGTGTAAAAGGCAGGTACGACGTCATTTCTTTTTTTCCTGTAGCTATAGAAGATAGTGCTGCACCTGAAGAGATCCAACACAACAGCACTGATGTTTCTTGGATTGAAAACGACCAAGCACGGCTTGCGACTGCTCTTGGAGAATAAACCGGCGGCTCGGCTGTTAAGTGCTGAAGTGGCTGCTCATGGGATAAGTGGGTACGTGATGAATGCCGAGCAGGTATTGGATGAAATAGAGACCATGATTACGGCCAATTGAAGGCGCAATTTTTTCATGAGCGGCGACTAGGTAAAAAGAAAGCACATAAATGTTCCAATAAAGTGACGAAAAAATGTATATGCACTAGTAGTACCCATTTGGCAAGAAAACGTACAACTGTTTACGAACAGTTTAGTAACAAGTTGATAATGTTATTATCGGATTGTAACGTTAGCTAAGCATACAGAGCGCAAGAAGTACCTTGATGCCGTTCGAAAACAAGTATATGAAGCATCTCTACAGTTGCGTGGCCACGTGACATCTTGGGATTTCATAATGTAACATAACGACGAATGAGCAGACTCGTCAGCGTCACACAAAAGCGAGATGTCCTGTATGTCACCAGTCTTTATATGCTTGCGAGTGCACAAACAACAGTGTTGTGCGTAGCTGTTTCATACGTTGTGCCAGTCGTACGAGACGTTTTCCTTGCTAACAAGAATGGCAACACCTACTACAATCAACAGAATCAACCACTTCATTCTCATGTTCTACATTGCAGCAGCAAGCAACAGCATTTTTACTAAGCATCTAGAAGAAAAGGGCCGTTGCCAGAGCCAGCACTGAAGATATGAGCACAGCCGACATGTCGTTCATGGCAGCGCTCGAGTTCTTTTCCCCCTTATCCGACGCGGTCGAGTCTTGCTTCGACGAGCTATCAGCCGAGGCATCTCCAGTGCCGCCGTTCTCACCCACAGCCTTCTCCAGAGTGGGGAATTTCCAGTCGCTGGGAGGAGCCTCACATCCTTCTGTCTCCGAGCTGCAGACCGTGCACGTCGAGCCGAACAGCTCGCGCTTGCAGCCAGCTTCCGTATTGCACTTTAGGACGTTAAGGTAGCACGGCGGGTTCTCAGCCGCAAGTTCCTCAGGAGTGGGCAGAGGTAGCATGTGCTCGATGATGCTCGAGTCCAGACCCGATGTCTCAATGAGTCCGTTCGTGAGGTTATAGTAAGCCTCGACAAGCTTCATAGCACGTTCCGCATTGGCCTCTTCGTCCTGCGGATTCTCCCAGAATGGAATGCTTTCTTTCCACTCACCAGTCTCTAAAGCTTCAAATTCCACGCCACCATCTTCGCAAAACTGCGAGAAGTTTGCATATGTCTTACCCGTTGTATTGCTCGGTATGGACGTGATACCTACCAAGTCGTCTATCGGGAGGAAGCCAAGCACGCGGTACGCATACGTACAGCTGATCCCATCCGGCATGACGCCAATATCACACAGCCCTTTTCGGGTACTGGCACGACAGTCGGATGTCTTGTCACTCCATTCCTTGAGCGGACACGTATTAGGAAACGAGTACCAGACATTGTTCGGATACGGGGCACGCGGATCCGTCTCCTTTGTCGTGCCACCGACAAATGGACCGACGTTCGGCTCGCCTTCGTCACCATTAAAGTAGTAGCAAGCTACAGGGAACACTTCACCGCCAGAAGACGTGGTTGAATCGGGTGTACAACGCCCCGAATCGAGAGCGAGCATATTACCATATTCATTCTGACTTGCTACGTCCTGATACAATGCCAACGTTTCGTTTGTCTGAGCAATGGCAAACTCATAAAAGACAATGTAGGCCATCTCGTTCTTACGTGCACATCGATCTTCAGTCGAACGTGTAGCGTAGTTGATACCTTCTGCCTGTACGTACATGAGTGCCCCCTCAACTGATGCTGTATTCACTGTATCCATAAGAGCCACGTACGCCTCATCGGGTTTGTCATAGTGCGACGACACAAACCGTTCGAGTTTGTCGTTCCATACGGGCATATCACTTTGCACACGGGCTTGCACTACATGCACGGGTGTCATGTGATACGACCCCGACGATGAGGACGAGTCAACGGTTAAGGAGCTCATAAAATTACTAGTGGAAGAACTCGTCCGCATTGCAGTCATCGTGCTAGACGTCGGTATCGTCAAGGTTGAGCCCAATGTCATAATTGATGAGTCCAAAGTGACAGGGCTCGTGGTGCTGGAATCGGACGTCTGAGCACGGACGGCCATGGCCAAAACGGCCGACAATACAAAAGTTGACAAGACCTTCATGCTTTTTTCTACAAGTGGTGCGTTCTACGAACTCGAATGCAAAGTGCACTCGAACATGCAAATGGGATATTGATCAAAGTACATCAATTGGTAAATAGGTTTATGACGTGACGACGATAGATTGCAAAGAAGAGAGAGAGAGAGAGAGAGAAAAAAGAAGGGAACGACCTAATGTACAACGCTCAAAAGTTCTGATGTTTTGCTGGTCGAATAGTATCCGATAGGCATCTTTTCTCATTTTCTAACGCTATTTGTTGCATTCTTACAATTTTACCGAGATATGGTAAAATTATACTAAGTGCGTTCCGTTTAAAGAGTCGCAATCGTATAAAAGTACTTAATTCCGATATTTTTATGAAAAAGAAGAAATCCACCCTTAATTAAGACACCACCATAATGTCAAAATCCATTTTTCCGAGTCCAATCAAACATAATGGCACAAGGCAGTGGGTACTTGAAGAAAGGCACGAAGAGCGTCAAGAATAGTGGATCAAAGCCTTCAAAGAAAGTAGTGAGCTATTCCCATAAGAAATCTGCTGCTAAGTTTACCAAGAAAGGAAGTACGTGGTTATTGTTTAAACAGTTTAAACCGTGATGTAAAATCGATTTAATATGTTTTTTTAATTGTTTTAACAGACCCCACGACGGAGATTCGACGTGGATGTAGTGGCATGAAAAACCACGGCAGTAAAGCCGTTACGGGCTTTATTAATCAGAATCTGGAGAATATTATGGCCAGTCGTGTACTACAAGCGGGTACGCAATTGGCTCTGACTGATGTGAAAGCTCATGGCAAAGATCGACTCAAGGAGATTAATCAGCAAGCACGTACGAAGAAGAAAAGTCGCGTGGCACAGAAATTGGCAGCACTGGAACGATCGATTAAAGATCAAGAAGAAGGCAGTAGCAAGTTGAAACGTCCCACGGCTGCCGCCGTCGTCGTCTCCCACTCGTAGAGTTGTAGCCATGTTTTGATCTTTGAATTCACTTACTTTGAGCTGATGATCTTCTTCGCTTAGAAGCTTGTGGTAAAAGTGGTGCTGGAAGTGGAGACGTTGGTGACATGACCACGTCAGAAGTGTCATTGTCTATCGATGCAGCAACGGCGTCACTAGTTCTTCTGGTGCCTTGTTGCCCTTGAAAGGAGGTCGAGTCCGGGAACAGATGCAGAAGCAGCTCATCTGCGATACTGAAGAGCAGGTTCTTTATAAACACTTCGTGCTGCAAGAATTCGTGCAACTTGAGCGCCGCGTTCTCGCACGCGGTGTCGCCAAAGAGCGAAAGCGCTTTGGACGGAAAGCTGGCGAGGATAGCTTCGAAGCAGTTTTTACGTAAAACCTGCATATCGGGAGCAGGAGGTGGAGCCACCTTGGCATCACTTAAGTCTGAGAAAAGGTACACTTGCAAGTCACCTATCCAGCCTGAAAGCTTCTTCGGGTCCGTAAAAGACAGAAACTGCTGCTCGAGCATTCGGAAGTGTGACGCACTAAGGAACGCCTTGATGAATGACCGAGTCATGGAAAATATCTGACGACGCACCATGCCGATGCCGTCAAACTCAAACACCTCACCTAACACAGCAAAGAGGCTCACTTCGATCTTTTGCAAAACACGCATCTTCGTCTCCTTCGAGTTTGCATCCGGCGCGACCCAACGCCCTATTCGCCACTTGCCATTCTCGAAAAGCACGCCTTCAGCACTGTTTATTCTAGGACCATTGCTTTCAGCTTCGTTGCTCAAAGCGCCACCCCCAGTAGCAGACGGAGAAGTTGGGTCCTCGCCAGCCTCCCATCCGGACATCGAAGAGTTGACGGTCGCCGGGGACGTACCGGATGCGTTCGCAAGCAGGAGGAACTTCTGCACGACCGAGCTTTGACACAACGTATCGCATGCCAGCAGTTGCTGCAAGAACTGCTCGAGAATATGCAATTGCTTCTCGTAGGTTAAACTTGTTGCCGCTACCGTCTTCAGAGACAACTTGATGGAAGTCAGCTCCGTGTAATCGACACCCCTCAAATGACACCCTTTTCCACACTTCTTCTTTTGTTTCTTCAGCCTGTCAGTCAACTGCTTCTCCAGCTCCTCAAAATCGTGGTAGGTCTTGGTGACACTCCAAGCGTCCGCGCTGTTGTCCTTCACTTTAACGGTGATCTTAAACCTGTTGCTGTCGGTACGACTAACAGTCGGGCTCTGAAGGCTAGATGTCTGTCTTGCTGCTGCTGAATCGCCAACGCCTGGATTGCTACCATTACTTGTAGACGAAACTGAGTGGTGGGAAGTACTGGTGGCAGTATTCGTAGAAGAAGCGCTCGAGTTGGAAATATCGGGTATTTCACGCTCCTTGATCAAGTAGTTGCCTAAATGGGCTTCTACACGCAGCTTGTACTTGCTCACCAGACGGTCGTAGCAGTTTTCACAAACTCGTGCTTTTTTGGAAGTTTCGCGGGGAGGAGGATACGCCATGAACGCATAAAAATTCAAGCACGAACTGCACATGCGTTGGTGGCAGCTATGGCAGGTTCCCACACCCAAGTTGGATGACGAGAGAGCATTGAGGCAGCGGGAGCACAAATTTTCGTCGTCGTTATCGTCGATGTCATACAAAGCCCCACGGTCATCGTCCGTGCAAGCTTCCGCAGATAGTGATCGGGAATCAAAGGAGGGTGACTTAATGCTCATGCAGGACATTCCACGCCGTATCGAAGGGATGGACGCGCGGGCTTTCATGAATGCCGATGTTTTTGTCGACGTTTGCTGAAAGCTGTCTGAGTCGATCAGTCCCAGCGTTAAATCACTTATCGGACCCTCTGGCATCTCTTTATCATGTTTCTTCGATCCACTTTTCGGCAATGACTTATTTGCCGCTGTTCCTTTGTCGTTCTTCTTTTCACGAGTCAATGCGTCAAAGCGCTGTTTTAGCTTACTTGCCCTGCCGGCACTCTTAGGAATAGCTGAAGATGCCGACGAAGAGGAAACATCAAAATCGCTAGGGGAAACCGGCGATGATGGTAGAACCAAAACCGGTGGTAGCTGGCATCGTCGGCGTACCCATCTTCGCCGCCGTACAGAATCAGACTTCCTTCTCTTCTCATGGAACTTATCCTCATATGTTTTAGCATACTCCCACGTGGAATCCATTGCCTCGCTGTCCAATGATTCTCCGAGGTCTTTTGCTGCATTTTCGAGTGCCCAGTCGTCTTCCCAAATCCATTCTGACGATGGGAGTTCCTGATATCGTTGGTCTGTCGCTTTTACCCATCCGTTTATAGGAACGTAGTGCTCAATCTCCCATACTCGTTCCAGTACACTAACGGGGGCACTCAAAGAGGCCACGTCTTGAAACCGCCATTCGTTAGAAGGTGAAACACCGAGCTCTTTGTCCATGTCGCTCTGGAAACTGAAGATAGGTACATCAAGACTTACTTTCAGATCATCAAGCTGAGACAATGCTCCCAGCACAGAGTCTGCGAGCGTCGTGTCAAGCAAAAGCGCATAGCTTTCGTAATATAACTCCGTGACATCGCTGTGTGCATATAACTCAGCACAGAAAGTCCCCAGGGACCCCTTTACTAGAGCAGCTAATACCCATTGAGCTCCACGCGTCGAAACAAATGATTCGCTCGGGCTACAAGGTGGGCACTGGGATGCCACGAATCTCGAGTGCGCGTTGAACAATTTCGCGCCAGGTCTTTCTTGCACAAGATATTCCCAGTAATACTGGTTGTCGTTCACATCTATATCCAAGTAGCTCGGACATCTGTCCGTATCGATGCTGTCGCGACAAGACGTCAACTCATCGCTCGCCGATGCTACTGAAAAGCGCCGCCGAACATTTGGAGATGGTGGGGGAGTTGACAGTACTGTGTGGTCACCTTCGTCTTCTGAATCATGGTTGCGAAAGCCTAGCATAAAAACATTTTCCATTGCTGAAAGAAGATCGTATAGCTCACGTGACCGGACTGAACTGTGCATTTCAGGACACTCGTAGTACATCTTTGTGTAGTCCGCCACGGCCTTTGCCACATGACGAACGACACGATCCCGCACCATCGCCATCGTCATAGTTCCCCTCTCCGTCGGTGAAGTCGTTTCCTCCTCATCGTCAGGCGGCGGGCTTACAAGAGAGTTCAGCGAGCTCATGACATGAGCACTTTTACCACCTCGGATTCGGTCCGTGGGTGTTATTGCACCATCATCATACGAAGAGCTCGGTGAGCTAGCACCGGACTCACCTCGTTTCCAAGCCTTTTGTAATAGCTGTCCTGGCTTGCGAATCATTCGAGCTGCTGCACCTGTACCCGTGCCGAGAGGAGAGGTGGACGACATGGGGTCCATTTGATAGTTACTTAGGGTACGAAAGCGCCTTTTGACTTTGCCAATAGACGAGTTCAAGCTCGAGCCGAGATTGGCCTTAGCATTCTTCAGATCATCCATGTGAGCAGTAATACGACTATTGTCGCCGGCCATCTTGTGCGACAGTAGCCCACCCGAAATCAACCCACGGGGATCCATCATTTTTGCCGCCTTAGCAACCTTAAGGCGGTCGTCCATTGCAAAGATTGCCGACATCGCTTTTCTTTCGCCAGTAAAACCGCCAGAGTTAGCAGCAAATACAGCACTGCCAAACGCAAAAATAGTACTCCCTGAATCAGTCCAGTCGTCCCCTTCTGATACAGTCTCTGCGGCACCAGCTGCAGCCGAGGACGCTGCACTCGCCACAGCCTCGACGACTGCCTGAAAAGCTGCTTCTGCCTGTTCTCCGCTGCGCCTGCTAGCCTTGTACAGGATGCTGGATGTCGACCGTATTTTCTTCAACGTCAAAGATGGCACCATTCCAGCAACGTTACTAGAAGAGGACATGCTTGGCGACGTAGGTCCAACCACATCTTTCTCATTAGCAAACGCTTGGAGGCAGGACAAGACAATCTCGTTTGCGTACCGCGGTTGCGCATACTCCGACAATGGCTTGAGGATCTTGAAGCCGACTATTTCACGCAGCAAATTCATGGCAACAGACACAAACATGTTGGTGTCGTGGTGCTGACCCAGCTGAGGTTTCAACTGAGTCAGCAGTTGCGTCGCTACATGACGCAGATAAGCGGCTTCTGCATTTTCTCCCGCATTCTCCTTGCCCATACTGTTCCCACCAGGCATGGGTGAAAAAGCTGAAGCCTTCGTTTTCACGCATCCCGGATGAACAAATGGTGATCTCTGTACGAACGCCGCAACGTATTCCTGTCGCTTGAGCAAGTTTGAGTTCATTTCATCACCTTCAAAGACGGCCGGATAATCGTCCGCCAATTGTGCATAAGCTTCTCGAAACCATCCCAAATGCAGTCGCAGAAGCTCCAAACTCTTTGCAACAATTGTTACTGCTTGAGACGGGTCAATCTCAAGTACTCGTGACGCTATAGCACCCAACAAATCGGCCAGCAAAAACTTGACGTCATTCGGAAAGTCCTCATTGGGAGAAATAGCTTGAAACCAAAAACTGACGTAGTCCTTGACAATGAGTTCCACCAGTGCCGTAATCTCATTGCAAAGTTCAGGTGGTAGACTCCAAAAAGTACGTAAATGTGCTACAATGGGCAGTCGGTTCCTGATTGTGGCCGTGGTACCGTCATTCGTACCGGTATAATGACGGTATTTACGGTAGAAATTAACCTTTACGAGCGCCTGGTCCAGTAATTCCTGCTCTTTCTGCAATTGATACGAGCGTAGGATCCACCAAAAGCTGCCACTTCCTATAAGAAGAAAAAGAATCTCCAATAACCGTGTCATTATCCACCATATTAGACGTACTACTAGCACCACAGTCCACGAATAACGCGTAAGTAAGAGCACGAACACCAGCCCTAGGAACAGCCGCGTCATTTTTTCAATAATGATGTTCATTCTGATTGGCTGAAAAAGGAATTTGCAGCCATGGGTACAGCCGTACCATACTATTGGTACCACTGGTATTCTATGGCTACGAAGCGTCATTAAGTATGTGGCAGGGATCGAGAATGCTTGGCAAGACGTTTGTGACGACCTCGTTGCGTGTATCGTCATTCTCGACAGCTATTTCACGTGTTGTTGCGACCGAGACGAGTGTGGATGTTGCTGGATGGTCGTCGGAGAAGAAACGCACGGGATTACTAGCTGTTAAGATTGGAATGATGCCCGTCTGGGATCATTTTGGCTATCGTCACAATTGTACGGTACTACAAGTCGAAGAGTGTCAAGTGACGCAGATTAAGACAGCGGATCGTCATGGATTTAATGCACTTCAACTTGGCGTCGGATTACGTAAGCCCAAGAATGTGACCAAACCCGTGTTGGGTCATTTGGCCAAGGCTGGCGTTCCACCAAAGCGTCAATTACAGGAGTTTCGTGTATCGGAAGACGCTCTATTGCCATTGGGAATGAAACTCTCGGCATTGCATTTTACTCCTGGTCAGTACGTGGATGTATGTGGTACGAGCAAGGGTAAAGGTTTCCAAGGTGTCATGAAACGGCACAACTTTGCAGGTCAACCGGCTTCCCATGGTAACTCCAAGACACATCGTCATATGGGTTCTACCGGTCAATGTCAGGACCCTGGTAAGGTGTTTAAGGGTAAGAAAATGCCGGGTCGCATGGGTGGCAATCGCGTTACGCGTGACAATCTCTGGATCGCCAAGATTGATGTGGAACGCAACCTCATTTACGTCAAGGGTAGTGTGCCAGGAAACAATGGAGGTATTGTCCGTGTAACGGATGCCCGCAAGAAAAAGTTGGAGGCACCGCTTCCGTACCCGACCTTTGTTCCTGCAGAGGGTGAGGCACTGCCGTCAGAGATAGTGGCGCCTCATGGTGATGTCGACCCGTATCATTACGATGAGAAGTAGAGAAAAAAGGACCAGCACAAACCGGCAAGCAATGCAAGAAGAATGTGAAAACGCTCTATCAGTGGGATGTGATCTCGTATGATTGGAGGTTCTTATGTGGATATCAAAGTTGTGTTTGCCATCAATGTTTAGTGTGGTGTTGCCTGCGTTGCAAGCTCCTTTTTTGGCTACTAATGGGAGGTATGGCCGGGCTTACGTGGCCGTCAGTCGAACATCGCAAAGAATTTCTCACGCCTTTGCAAGAAAATCTCTGAAACACTTGTCATCTGAAGCTCTGTTGCTATCTCTGTTTGGCTCAGTCGTGGTAAGTAGTGTCATGAATTGACCTGTTGCTTTCAAATGCAGGAAATCGTAGTGATGCAAAGTGTAAAGACCAAAGTGATTCATGTGGTATCGTCTAAACTGCATCCAAACAAATCAGCTGCAAACGCCACAATGTACCACATCGTCCGTTGCGAACAAAAGCTACTACTGTCTCTGCAACTTGGCCGTCATAGTAGCAGATGCTGGATAGCAGGCACGCATTGACCGCCAAGTTTCGAACTAGCCGTTTTATCCATGAGCGTAGAGCATCGACCGACCAGTACAATATCCTTTAATATGAATCGAAGCTTGCGTCTTTTGTCGTTAAAGACCGTTCGTGCATGGCAAGAGCGATCGTGCGCTACAAAACTGGGACTCGCATCGGTCCGCACGCAAGCAGCATGTTGCCAACTTGTAACGGCAAGCTCACTGGTCCGGTCAGACTGACTGCACTGGTGCTGCAAGCAGATTCGCACGGCACTGCAGCGCTACGGACCATTATGGAAAGATCTTCGATGTGCCGGGAAACATGTCAGCAGCTTGGGAGGGAGCGTACATCTACTGCAGCGAGGTCCCGCAAAGGCACGACGTCACGATGTCTGGCGGGTTTTACAACCCAGCGTTATCGTCACTATCCATGATCTGGTCGGTAGGCCTTCCCTTTTTGCAAATATACCGCGAGGAAAAGTGTAAGAACGAATAATATAAGAGAAGACGACGCTGTACACCTCATATGGTGAAAATAGAGCAGCAACGCCTTGTATATGATGATACATAGACGGCATCTCTTTGCGTGTGGACCGTAAGTAGTACTTGTAAGATCGCAAGTCGAGTGATGTGTGTCCCCGTCCCGTCTGCGACACCTTCGATGTGGAATGGATGCAATCAGTGGATGGGCGATATAAACCGACGGACGAGAGCCGGGCGCCGACAATCAAATAACGCTCGGAACGACCTCGCAAACTGCCATGTGTCATCCGCCCCGTCTGAGTTGAGCCTGTTCCGTTTCAGCCACAGACGGTACGACAGCCATCGCTCATATCAGTGCGATAGACGCTGTCCCAAAACGTGCCCTTCTCTGCCACCCGAGATCCGAATTGTCCAACGTCGCTTTGAAGAAAGAGAGTAAAAGCAGAGACGACGTCGATAGGATCTGGCTGGACGCGGGTGCGACCAGAAAAGCCACGACGTTGCCCTGCCTTACACAGCATGACGACAAAAGTCACTGCAACAAGCCAACGGGCCACCAACTCGCCCATATTCCAATTTACACGGTTACTAGCAAGAACAAACGAGCAAGAAACCCAACGACACTTTTGTTCTACGCATCTAAACTACTAGAGAGAGAGACAGATAGATAGACATGCCTGCAACACCAACGTCACCCGTAGCTAACAGCAACAGCCCTGCCAAAACGCCGCTATCCGTGCAGCGTCCAGAGTTGTCTCCGCGCAAGCGCAAGTTCAGTATCACTGAGGTTGCATCACCCACGTCGTTGGACGAGGTGAGCAGCACGAGCAGCTCGGCGGTCGAAGAGCATGTGATCTCGCCCAAGAAGAAGGTCAAGGCTGAAGAACGCGGCAGTGGCAGTGATCTGACCAAGTGGGAGAACAATGTAGTGGCCAGTATTGCCAGCGCGCTCGACATGGACTGTCTGGAAGCAGTCGAACCCATCTCGTTCTTGGCGACGCCAGCGGATGACCTCACTGTCGATGAGTTGGAGATCCTGTACCGCTTTCTGGCATGAATACCAAGCTATCAAGTGACAGAGATCGAGCGAGTTTAGCTTGCTCTGCCCCAGCAGCATATATCTCCACAGCCAGGCTTATACAAACAGGCCAATGGACTATCTGAGGGGTCGTCTGCTATAGCAGCAGCTTGACTCCTACTAATGCAAGCTTTGGACGGTGTACATGGCCAAAGTGTAGCAATTGTACAGGAAGCAGAGAGAAGAGGTGGTAAATGCCACGATCCGCAGCTCATCAAGTAGAGCCATCAAGGAAGAATACAGTAGTTGAAGGCCACAAATGCCTGATGTAAATATTAATTTAACGAGAATAATAATTGCACCTCAACCGTAAGAAGATTCATTGCTTGCCAATGTAGTGGAGAAAGGCAAAGGCACAAAAAGGCTTCTTCGGTTGCAGCCGTTGGGTTGTGATGCCAACAACTTTGGATGTTTATCCCCCTTTTAAAACCACTTGATAGCTTTTGCTAGACAGGAAGCCAGGAAACGACGACACACCAGGGACTCGCCGCATCGTGACACTTCAATCTCAAACCTGTGTTCGGTCGTGATTCCCGGCTGCTGGACGTTTAGGGTGTAGCAATCCTATCCAATGACCAGTGCTCCACGCTCGCCTTTACTTGCTAGCTTCACTGCGTTACAGTCCGTCCAGAGACGTGCCGTAAAGTAGAACAACTGCACGAATGTCCACCCACCCCTTCCATCACATGCATTCTGCATGCAATGTCCTGAGGACACCCAATTCGCCATACGGCAACGGTGCGGCACAGTTGAGTAAAGGAGCTTCAACGTTATTTTAAAGTTGAAGCCAACCGTTTCACATTGCGAATCACAGAAATCATTTTTCAAAAAACGTGCCTCTGATTTGTTAAGATAGAGGTTACCTGTCACCCGGTTGCGTTGGCCTGGCTGGCGCTACTGAAAGGACCACGCCATGGCAGCTGTTATTGATACCCTTGCACGCCACGAGTCGCTAAGGCCGCGACATGCTTCTGAGCCAGGTGCTGATTTCTTCCCAAGTGTGGAAGCTTCTCTGCCATTCTTCCAGAAAATGATGGAAAATCTCGTGCAACAACTTTAATTATCGTCTATTGCACTATATTGCACTACGTTGAAGCACAGTGTGTACACCGGTACTGTCGCAGATTTTGACTAACGAAAACATAAACAGGCGGCTCTTCTTTTTTTTTGAAGGACGGTCTATCTGTGTTCCAACGTTAAACTATGGTGTAGTATTTGCCGCAGTATGGAGAGAATATGGCGTCACCCATGGGTGCCTGCAGGTGCGCCATTGAGCAGAATGAATCAGGCTAAGGTAGTGGCTTGTACGAAATATTTGAGTATAGTATAAACGGAGCGATGATATACGTTGTGACACCTTTCTGAGTGGACACATGCGTCAAGCGAATCCCTTTACAGGATACTTATGCATTTGCACTATAGTAACCCAAACAAACATCAGCCCCTATAGCACGTCGCCGTGCGAGAAGATCGTTTGATCACTGAGTATTCACCCAATCATAAGATTTACGTCGTAAATCACGAGGTAGTTTAATGTTTTTATCGTCTTGACGCTGCAGAGGACATTGCTTCATACAGAGACCAAGCGAAGCATTTTCCCGTAACAACTAGATCATGTCTCGTTAAAGGCGTTAATACGCTGTATATTTTTATTTTTTGTTAGATTACATAAAAAGCCGCTAAGCGGCTATCCTTTTCCCGACTTTCGCTTCGTTACCTCGACAAGAGACGCGACAGCGCAAGGGACAGTACGTACGTATGATAATCATTCGAGTGACATATCTCACCCGCGGCACGTTTATGCAGAAGCATACAATAACGTTTATGCACCTGGCTGGCTCGTACAGCCAGAAATCCGATTACATGATTCAGAAGAAGAAGCTTTGTCACATGTTTTTTATAGACTATCCGACCACGTCGCACAATTAGCAGAATAAAAATGGATTTAGGCCATCTCTTGCAACCCATGCCGTGGTCGTATCTGCAAAGGATAGGGTGGACTGCAAGCTGACCTGAGTATGAGTCTTAGAAAGTGCGTATCCTCCTGACCTGATTTACACCCCATGCGCCCATCACATTTCTTCGGTTAAATTCCAAATTTATGATCATCTAAGCGTGCGACTGTGATTTGCATGCAATCTTTCTTATCTTTCCTAGAGCGGTGGACGGAACCGAGGTGCTCGAATCTTATCTTCCTGTCGTTTCAGCGACGGAAATTTTAGCAGAAAAAAAGGAAAAGGTCCTAGCTTGAAGTTTGAAAGTAAAACTCCGTGCGGAAGCAAAAAAAGGTACAATCGTGTCGACCGAAAAAATTATGTACTACGGTGGTGTGGTTATGTCGACCACACGAGTTTCGCGAGAATCTCTCGGTAGGATCATGACGACGCCATCGGGGCGGCATAGCAATGTCTTTTGGACCCGTGTATTCCTATTCGGTGCGTCCTGTATTGCGGGTCTTATCATTGCACGCCGTCGCAAGCTTCGTCGATTTCATCTGCATATTTTAAACGAGAAATCAGCGGACTGTGGTCGTCTTTTTGCACTTGATATTGGCGGTACATTGGCCAAGATGGTCTACTTCCAGTCAACGGACGGTGCGGTTGCAGCACAGCGACGACATATGGAGCGACGACTGAATCGATCGGATGCACTGAAGGCTAAGGAGCAAAGGCGTGTGGAAGGC
Source organism: Peronospora farinosa (assembly GCA_947646735.1). Taxonomy (NCBI): domain Eukaryota; phylum Oomycota; class Peronosporomycetes; order Peronosporales; family Peronosporaceae; genus Peronospora; species Peronospora farinosa. Next base: position 338,103 of record CANTFK010000072.1, on the reverse strand, counting down.
AGCTTGCCGCTTATTGATGGCTTCATCATGAGCCTTCATACGACGGACGAGGCCCAGCGCGACGAGCAACTGGAGATGTTTGTGCCAGAATTGGGCGGCAGTATCCACTTTATCAAGTGCGTATAGATAAGATGACAGAAGAGGGACGTTGAAATTGAGTGAGACTATTGCTTTTGCAGCTTCCCGACAGCAAAAATGGACGAGATGACAGATTTTGTGCGCCGTCGCTTCTTCCATCGATATATCAAAAAGATCGCGTGTACCGGCGGCGGTGCCTTCAAGGTACAGCTTTTATACGTCTTAGGAAGAAAGACTTGATCTTTTTCTTATGTTGTTCTTGATGGATGATGGTGCTTGTAGTTTTCTCCGCTGTTTGAGTCACGTCTGGGTATTGAGCTCGAGAAAGCGGACGAGATGGATGCTCTCATTCAGGGACTTAACTTTGTGCTACGGTACGCTCCAAATGAGTGTTATACCTTCATCAATGTTATCCCAGACACGCATGGATTGGGGAGCGCGACGAAGATAATCTTGCCCAAGCCAGACAAGCACGACTTGTACCCGTTCTTGCTCGTGAATATCGGTTCAGGTGTAAGTATTCTAAAAATTACAGGCGAGTCGCAGTACGAGCGCGTGTCGGGGACGAGTCTGGGTGGTGGGACATTCCTAGGGCTATGCCGTGCACTCTCTAAATTGCACACGTTCGATGAAGCGATGGATGCCAGTGTTGAGGGAGACTCGCATGCAGTGGACATGACCGTGGGCGATATTTACGGTCCAGCCGGCTATGAGCAATTTCAGCTCAATCCCAATACAGTTGCCAGCAGCTTTGGCAAGGCCGGCGCGCGCCGTCTACTCCATCCACCACGAGACGTTGACGTTGCACGCTCGCTGCTCTTCATGATCACGCAAAACCTAGGGCAGCTGGCATTTTTGAACGCGCGTCAAGTGGAGACCAAGCGAATTTATTTCTCGGGCAACTTTTTGAGGCGCAATGAGCTGGCGTGTCGACAACTGGCTTACGCCATCAGCTTCTGGTCCAAGGGCGAAATGCAGGCGCAGTTCTTCCACCACGAGGGCTTTTTTGGGGCGCTTGGAACGTTCGTTCAACGTTTTGACTCGCTCTCTGACACGCCGGGTGTATGTGAGACGAAGGAAGAGCAGGAAAATAACAGCGAGCAGAAGCTGACCAGAGCAGCGGCAACAGCGGAGACATCCAAGCACAAAAAGCAGCCTGATGTACAAATGTGAGTCTGATGCAATAGAGCGAGATGCAGCTTCTTCGAGGATGCAGAGACATGGAGCACTGGAGAGGGAGCGCTGCTGCCGTTCGTTGTTAAGATAAATATGCTGCAACTTTGTGATGGTGGGTGTTCGTAGTCGTTCGACGACGTCGGTACTATCTGGATGGAAACCGGCTAAGACGAAAAAAAGCCGAGCTAGCGATTCAGTAAGCGCGACGGTACGTACTGGCGCATTGGATGGGACTGCTTCCCTCATCAGTATCAGGCGAGTCGGCGAACGTGAGATAGTCGATATCTAATCTGATCGTCGTTTGCTGGCTTGCACCTTGCAAGAAATGGATGGTCATCAATCAAAAAGATGCTTGCATCAATCAGCCCAACATGACTGACACGACTGCTATCGAAGAAGACCTTTGCCTTTCTCCACTACATTGGCAAGCAATGAAGTTTCTTACACTTGAGCTGCAATTATTCTCGTTAAATTAATATTTACATCAGGCATTTGTGGCCTTCAGCTACTGTACTCTTCCTTGATGGCTCTACTTGATGAGCTGCGGATCGTGGCATTTACCACCTCTTCTCTCTGCTTCCTGTACAATTGCTACACTTTGGCCATGTACACCGTCCAAAGCTTGCATTAGTAGGAGTCAAGCTGCTGCTATAGCAGACGACCCCTCAGATAGTCCATTGGCCTGTTTGTATAAGCCTGGCTGTGGAGATATATGCTGCTGGGGCAGAGCAAGCTAAACTCGCTCGATCTCTGTCACTTGATAGCTTGGTATTCATGCCAGAAAGCGGTACAGGATCTCCAACTCATCGACAGTGAGGTCATCCGCTGGCGTCGCCAAGAACGAGATGGGTTCGACTGCTTCCAGACAGTCCATGTCGAGCGCGCTGGCAATACTGGCCACTACATTGTTCTCCCACTTGGTCAGATCACTGCCACTGCCGCGTTCTTCAGCCTTGACCTTCTTCTTGGGCGAGATCACATGCTCTTCGACCGCCGAGCTGCTCGTGCTGCTCACCTCGTCCAACGACGTGGGTGATGCAACCTCAGTGATACTGAACTTGCGCTTGCGCGGAGACAACTCTGGACGCTGCACGGATAGCGGCGTTTTGGCAGGGCTGTTGCTGTTAGCTACGGGTGACGTTGGTGTTGCAGGCATGTCTATCTATCTGTCTCTCTCTCTAGTAGTTAGATGCGTAGAACAAAAGTGTCGTTGGGTTTCTTGCTCGTTTGTTCTTGCTAGTAACCGTGTAAATTGGAATATGGGCGAGTTGGTGGCCCGTTGGCTTGTTGCAGTGACTTTTGTCGTCATGCTGTGTAAGGCAGGGCAACGTCGTGGCTTTTCTGGTCGCACCCGCGTCCAGCCAGATCCTATCGACGTCGTCTCTGCTTTTACTCTCTTTCTTCAAAGCGACGTTGGACAATTCGGATCTCGGGTGGCAGAGAAGGGCACGTTTTGGGACAGCGTCTATCGCACTGATATGAGCGATGGCTGTCGTACCGTCTGTGGCTGAAACGGAACAGGCTCAACTCAGACGGGGCGGATGACACATGGCAGTTTGCGAGATCGTTCCGAGCGTTATTTGATTGTCGGCGCCCGGCTCTCGTCCGTCGGTTTATATCGCCCATCCACTGATTGCATCCATTCCACATCGAAGGTGTCGCAGACGGGACGGGGACACACATCACTCGACTTGCGATCTTACAAGTACTACTTACGGTCCACACGCAAAGAGATGCCGTCTGTGTATCATCATATACAAGGCGTTGCTGCTCTATTTTCACCATATGAGGTGTACAGCGTCGTCTTCTCTTATATTATTCGTTCTTACACTTTTCCTCGCGGTATATTTGCAAAAAGGGAAGGCCTACCGACCAGATCATGGATAGTGACGATAACGCTGGGTTGTAAAACCCGCCAGACATCGTGACGTCGTGCCTTTGCGGGACCTCGCTGCAGTAGATGTACGCTCCCTCCCAAGCTGCTGACATGTTTCCCGGCACATCGAAGATCTTTCCATGATAGACCGTAGCGCTGCAGTGCCAGTGCGAATCTGCTTGCAGCACCATCTGACTGGACTAGCAGATCTTGGTATAGGGACCACGGTTGTTGTCGCAGCATGAACTGTAAAGTTGCCATTCTTTCTTGCCCAAGTATTATCATATCGATGTTTCTGATGCCGTCCATCTGATGATGCAACGAACGCAACCATGCCACCGATTGCGAATCAGCAGCTGTACCGCATGGACATGCCAGCCTGTTGTAGCAGCCGGTTTAGAGCAACGGCAAAGCGAGCCGTAGTTTTTTAGCGCATTACGTTACTAGACGTTCTATCAGTTGTAACGACGTAGCTGCCAGAATGATTCGACTAAGCCATAGATGTTGAGAGACGGGGTCAAAATCGGGTGATCACGGTCAAGGATATTGGGTACGATAAATGGCAACGTGACTACGTGTATCGCAGAAATTGCACCCTGGATATTTGAAGCAGCCTGGCGGCCATCACCTGCATCTGCCTTCCTGCGTCTATTGCGTTGGTGGTCAGTTGGGCAACTGGTAGTAGCTACAGTATCCATCGACCGCACGCCAGGGCGTTAAAATTCCACTGGCTTTGGATGCAAAACGCCACAACGTGTACGAATGGGTGCTGGAGGACAGATGGACACTTTGTGATGGTGGACAGTCTACGAACATGCAGTGTACAACAGGCAACAATCGTGGATAGCCATCAAAAGTGCTCTATGAGACACCAGGGCATGGAGTGCCTTTGCTTGCACTGTTTGCAAGGAAGTTTTGAAGCCGTCCGCCAAGCTCCCATCGTTGACAGATGAGGTTCTACCAGCAGGTTTGCGCGCACGGACAACGACAGCCCTAATGTTGCTTTCATCTGTGAAGAGCTTGGACTTCAGACATTATGGAAAGGCACCGTAAGAACGAGGAGACTACAAAAATTGCTTGCCATCACGTCATGAAGCATTACACTCCGAATCAGATTTAGAAGGATAGCAATAAGGACGATCATGGAGTTCATACCGTCCGTTTGGTGGATACCGGTACTGTACATCTCCAGCTTTTCCAATAAACCATCCTTCGAACGCAAAGATTGCAACATATAGCATTAATACTACTATAATATTAAACAAACTACAAATGACATAAATACTGTACAAATAGATCTTGTCTCAGTAAAACCTTCGTAAAACAAAAACCTCCGTAATGAAATTGGTCCCGAATTATAACTAGCGGCTATAATATACCTGCCTTAAAAATAAATCCGAAACTAAAATATAATTGTCGTCCTCAATACATTCATATAGATGGGCACTATTATATCAAGCACCATATATGAATACTGTATTCGAATACTCTATTTTAGGGAGTGCACCTCTTTCTGATTCCCAAGCAGCGAAATTGAATCTTGACCAAAACAGGCTTGTCTCTTGCACTGCGACCAGTGACGTGTTGCTACATGTCTCACAATAACACAATAGGACACTTCTTTCCGACCACTTGCCATACAAAAATCAAGCTACTACTATCGAACGTCGCACCTCTTGCATTATCTTCTCGACTTTACACGACCAGCATGAATTCTTCCCTCCGATCCCTCCGTTCCATCACGTCTTCAGTCTCTTTGACTTCGTTTGCATCTTTTCCTGCCTTCTCTTCGATCCTTTGCAAGCGATACAACAGTACAGCGGCTGAAAGTGCTTCGATCATTGCGCAGATTGAAAAAACACGTGGTCCCCGATGCAGTCCTGGCCTCGTTGTCTTTGACAAGGATGGCACTCTCATTGACTTTACGCTCATGTGGGGTGGATGGGTTGAATCCCAGGCTTGGAATGTTGAAATGACAACAAAACTTCCTGTTCGAGAAAAACTGTTTCAAGCCATGGGCTACGACTGGATCAGTCGTTCCATCAAGTCTAAAGGTGCATTATGCTGTACTCCCATGGGTGAACTCTATAAGATTGCTGTCAGGGTGCTGGTGAATGAAGGCATGGCTCAATCCAAGGCTGATGAGATCATCCAGCAATGCTGGAGCATGCCTGATCCCGTACTCACAAGTCGACCACTTGCTAACGTCCCCATGCTCTTTCGTACCATCAAGAAAATGGGCATGAAGATTGCCGTGTGTACTACGGATGACCGTCAACCGACAATTGACACGCTAGAGCACTTGGGTGTGTCGGAGATGGTGGACGCATTAGCATGTGGTGACGACGGATTACCTGCCAAACCTGCAGGTGAGCAGATCTGGAACATTTGCCGGAAACTCCACGTCGAGCCGTACAATACCATTATGGTGGGGGATACGTCCACGGACATGCTCTTGGGCAAGAATGCAGGCTGCGGGCTGTCGATTGGCGTCTTGGGCGGCGCGTCATCACTTGATGATCTCGCTGAAGACGCCGACGTGCTCGTGCCTTCCATTGATCGGGTCATCAAGATACTTTTCCAATACGGTCAACAGGCTCACCGTTTCGGGGATGCCAAATGATGTAAGTCAAGCATGTAGTACTTGATGCCACAAGCTTTTAGTTTCTCTTATGCTAGGCATCCAATGCCGGGATACCATGTCAAATAAATACATGTATCCGCTTAGCTGTCTACGAATGTCTACTACGGCAATGCCACGAGTACAACAGCCATGTTATCAAGACTTCCACGGACGTAGCCCTCCGTGAGCAGCTCGGTTGCAAGATCATTCATTGACGCACAATTGTTTTTGCATGGTTCTCCTTCAATCTCGTGCGTCTCGGTGTGTTCCACGAGGAAGCGCACGACGTCGCCATTGGTCATGGTTTCCCACAGTCCATCGCTGGCAATCACAAGAAACCCGCCATACGATCGCTCACCAAGTTGTGTATGGAAGACGGATGGTTCAGCTGTCACGAACTTGCGCATATGGCGATCACCCAGACTACGAGAGACTGCAAGCTGCCCAACCACTCGCCAGAGACCGGAAAATTTCACAAAGCCCCCGCTAGACTCAATTCGGGAGCGCTCGCCAGGATCATTTGGCCAGTGATCCTTACTCAGCGGAACGATCCTAGCACTATCATCAAGCTGTTCATTTTGTTTCGCAGAGGTATCTGGCAGCCACGCTAGTGCACGTGAGTCGCCTACATTTGCACTAACGACCCGGTGCTGCCGACGGGAATGCAGCACAACTGTGAGTGTGCACCCAGAGAAATATTCGCCAACTATTGCAGACCCGTTGGCGAATTTACCAGAGCTCATCAGCCTTTCCAGATCGTCATCGCTTGGGTTCTTATCAAGAGACTCGAGAAAGCTTTCATGCAGTTCAAGAAATGTCTGACGCAGCGCAAACTTTTCAGCAAGCTCATGTTCAGCAGACAGGCTTGCTGCTTGGTCAGGTACGTTCGAGTCCGCTTGAGTTAGATCCTCATTTGTCGTCGAGATGGCAGCGAAGTGATGACACAATACACGAGGCAGATTATCCACAACAAATTGGGCTGCTGTGGAACCTAGATGACCATCCACCACTGCATAGAGATCGAACCCCAATGTGTTCGTGCTATCTTGGGTACCCCACCTTTGTTGCAGTTGTTGCTCCGAGAGTGCCAAGACAAAATCCTCCATGTACTTCTTCCGACCTTGAAACAGTGCAATGCCCACTGCTGATTGCTCTAGTAGCGGATGAACATACATAGGCTGCGACTCGGTCCGAATTGCGGTGGAAATATGGGGGGCCTCGAAAGCACAGAAGCTCGAGTCGGTATTGTGTCGACGTGCATGGGCGTGCTGTTTGCAGCTCTGAGCGGTGGAAAACGTGCGGCCACAATGTGGACAAGTGAACTGGTCTGGAAGCTCATACTTTGCACGAACCATGGACGCGAAAACACTTTCTCGTGCGCGTTGTGCTTCGAGATAACGTTCGTGTAGCACTAGCTCCCCGTGCGTTGCGAATCGGCGAGCAGACTCCTTGCAGACGTAAGCTCCTTGAAAATACGCGTGTTGCAGAGCCTCTTTAGCTGAAAGTCGGTCGGACGGATTCCATTGTAGTAGTCTCCACATCAAGTCTAGTCCCCATGGGTCCTCCAGTCCGCGCTTCAGTGGATCACGCTTCACGACAGTCTGGTTGAACCGTCCGAAATGGCAGCTCTCACTCACAAGCGCGTATTTGTCCCACAACGAGCGTAGCTGCCGTGGTGCTGGCTGGAAGATACAGAATTCCTGGGTGAGGACATGAAGCAAGTAGGCTTTCGTACGCCATCCAGATTCAGGATCCTCCTCGCTGCCATGTCTGTGTCGGTACTTACGACGTTGAGCATCGAGCGTCACATCCAGCTTGGCCCTTTCACGAGGTGAAATCAGAAACACTTGCGGAGAGCCTAACACCATCTCTAAGAAGACAACACCAATAGACCAGAGGTCGTATGCCTCGGGAGCTGTGTAATCGTACGGCTGCCCGTTGTCGCTAAACAGCACCTCAGGAGGCTGATACTCACGTGTTTCTTCAGCTTGAGATGGCCCCGCAGACGCCGTGGAGGCTTCATTTCCACCATCTGTAGCGTACAAATTCTGTAGCGTGTAGTCATCAACAGCCGAGCCAAAGTCTGCTAGTTTCACGAGCGGCATCGGTGGTGCTGCAGAAGTTGACGAAACGGGTGGAATTGACACCAAGATATTTGACGGTTTGATGTCACGATGCGTGATGCCACGCGCATGCAAGGCTGCTACACCTTCGAGCAGTTGACGCATGATTTCTCTCAGCACATTTTCGCCTCGGGCGTCAGTGCGAAGCTTCTCCCAGAACCGTGACGGTTGCAAGACGACCCCAGCACTACCATCATGTCCATTTCCAACCTCCATCTTCTCGTACAAATACAGCCGCAGTGACTTGCCTTCGTCGTAAAAGACCAACCAGAGCTCCGGTGTCATTTGAGGATGTGGTTGTTCTTCCTCAAGCTCCATGACTTTTGCTGACCGGAAGAAATACTCTACGAACCGAGTAACATGGCGCTCACTAGTCAACAGCGCTCCAAAATGGGCTTCCCGGAGCCCCATTTGCACCATACTCTCTCCTAACTCAAGGAACAGTCTCTTGAGTACAAAATGTTCCTCTACTCCATTTGCATGGCGTCGTGTAGCTTTCCACACTTCACCATGAGACCCAGCATCAAATTTCTTCTTAAGACGATAACGAGCGTTCAAGTAGATCCGTTCGGCTTCCTCCATCAAGTATTGATACTCGAGGACAGGTCCTTCGAGACTAGTAGTATCTTGGCCTTCAAGATCGATCGCAGACTTGGTTGATTGAGGTGGGGGTAGTGGCGACACAGGAAAAAATGAAGCTGCTTCAGGCAATGGACACATTGAATGTCCATCTATTGCTGTCGTACTCCACGGAACAATCTCCATCTTGTCTCTTGTTTGCATGGGCCATAACGTTTGCTGCATGTGTTCCTGTTTGCAAACCCCCAGCAATCCTGAACGCTCGACTAATTCATAGCCTTCCACTATCAATCCAGGATGTAATGGATCACTCACTGCTGCACAAGCCAAGATCTCATCATTCACTTGACGAGAAAGTTGCGCTACTTGACTGAAATACGTGCGATCGGTCAACAATTTACGAGACGTGGCATCAGCTACAGGCGTTTCCAGGGCCATGACAACCATTGACTGCAGCAATAGGAACACCCCCAACATGAGTCGTATCATTCAGTATGGACAATGTGACTACTATCTCTTAGGAAGAATGATGAATGAATCGGTAGCTTTCTATTGACAGGCCGACACCTCAAGGAGGTAAATGTGCCGTCCTCAAAGATATCTGCCCTCACCTTTTTTTCCTGCCAGTCCTTCTTCACTGTCAATGATGAACTTCACATAATAGCCAAAACTTCAAACTCATCCCATCCATTCATCCATTCATCCATCCATCCATCCTCTCTCTCTCTCGTGTCTTTGTCGCGTCTTCATCCGCCGCTATTGACAACTAGCTCCATTGTGCCTGCTGCTAACCACCTAATCTTCCATCCATATACTTGTTTTGATTTTCCGTTGATTGTCTTCTGTGTCTACCGTAGCTGCTGCAAAGTCGGTCAAGACCGCATCGAGCGAAGTAGGTGGCGTGATGTGGCGTGCCCTGCCTGTGATGCTTAGCTGACCTGACTGTCTCTATCGCATTACATCGTCCATTCATTTTCCCCTCTGCATTCTCTAGGACGCGTCCGGCTTTTCATTCTCGTCTTCCTCTTCTTCCTCGTCCGATAGCACCACATCTAATGATTCTACTGGATTAGAAGTTGACAACCGGACTGCTATCGACAAATTCGCCTCGGTAGAATCATTAACGTCCTCGTCCGGGTCCGACTCCTCTGTTTTCGAGCCGCTATCCAATATTTTCCCATCCGAGACAAGGGCTGACGACGGTACTGCAACATCGTCGGTGTCGTAACCCATGTTGTAGTACATGGTGTAGGTCTCCTGCGCCTTCTGTTGAATCAACGTATTCCAGTGTCTTGTTGCTGCCTGCTTCAGAAGCGGCTTGATTACATCAAACATGCCTTGCCCCAACTTTTCGTACTCGTTCATGATACGCAAGCACGCCGGGGAGCTCCAGCACGAAATTGCACGTTCAGCTACCTGAAACTGGTCACTAATCATGCACTGCCCCAGTTTTCGTGCCAGTTTGGGAGAGATCGCGTCGAAATCAGTCTCTGCCAGCACATGCTCCAACATCTCCTCAAACTCTACAATGAAGATTACCTCTTTGAACGAGTTTCCCACTGGCCAGTATTTGATCAAGCCGCGAACGATCGCAGTGAAAAGCGTGTGGTCTTTCGATACGTACTGAATCATGCAGTACGCGAGCTGTTGGTGGTACGAGACGAAGGCAGGCGTAGAGTGCAGTGGGATTAGCGCCTTCTCTAATAGCACAACGTGCTCTTGTTTAATCGGGCACGCAAAGCCATTGACAATACTACCAAGAATCTCCAGCAGTTCCGCCACGCCGTAGTGGTTCGACGTCTCATAAATATACTCGTAGAACGCGTTAGCAATTTCCTTGCGAATAGCCGATCGCCGCTGAGTGAGTTTATAGTACAGTCGATGAAGTACCCCTTTCAACACTTGCCGCTCCTTAAACGACGGCGTCTTGAACAAATTGACCAGCTGCGCAATAAATCGCAAGGGAAAAAATTCCTTGCGGACATGTTTCTCCAATTTGTCAATGTGCTCAATCGCTTTTAACAGCAAGTCGTAGCATGCTGAAAGCAGTCCCCATAGCTGCTCTTCCGTCGTGTATTCCGAGTACTTGTCCATCGGGTTCTCCAGCATACTCACCTCGTCTGGATTCGGCTCTTCCACAAAGATATTACCAGGCGACGTCGACAACAGTCGAGCAAATGGTCGGAAAATGTAGCAACCCACAACATGCAGTAGTTCTACGAAAAGCTGTGGGTCATCCAAGATCATTGGAAAAGAGTCGCAGTAACTGTTCAAGTCGCATAGCGTCGTCAATCGCTTCTCATTCAGATCAAAAAGCTCTGCCGCCGTATACTCTGAATCTTCTTTTCGAGGCATACAAAATGCCACCTTCTGACGAAAGTAAAACGTCCGTTTGTACGGAACCGCGTCTTCCAGTGCTGGTGTATTAAACAGCGATTCCAATGGCTCAGTCACTAGCAGCATTTTGCGATCAGCCGTCGTTGGCATTGCAGCGGACGTCAAACTGCTCATCCAAACACTAAGATCTGCTTCATTCTTTGCCATGAGGTAAATCGGACGGAATCCCTATTTTTTTTGCAAATGCAGACATGGCGTGTCAGCAATTGAGATTACATGATAAGCATGAAAATCATCCACGTCGTACGCACCGGATGACAAATTTCAAAACAATTTTGTCGCTTAAATCGTGCCGAATCAATGGGTGTAATCCTCACTCCTTGTAACGGAATAACACCTCGTGGATACGAATCTTCTCCCGACTATACCAACAACAAACACACCACCACATTCAAAAAAGCAAAAAAAAAGTCAACTCAAAATCTCTCCAACACGAATCTCTTTTTTTTCTTCCAGCATGTCTCCCATTCTCCTTACCGTGCCTGACACATAATAGAATAACGAATGTCCTTTTAACACCATAAGTCGTTTTTTCCATGTCTTGAAATGATTAGCTTGTTTAATCAAAACCCCTGATTTTGAAATCGGTGCTTGGAAATCATCCAAATACGTCTGGACTCCATCAATGGAAGAAGGAGTCACTGTACTTCCTCCATTCGTTGTCACTTGGTGTTGATTGGAAAAGGGGACAATAAGACTCGGACGTTTCGATAAAATACTCTGTGACTGTTCAGTTGTTGTCATGGTAGTAGTAGTAGTAGTTCCTCGTTGGAAACCATTGTCGTCTCGATTAAAGGGTAAATGACCGGTAAAACTATGATGTTTCACATAATTCTGCAGCCCCGTGCCACTATGCCCACTATTCGTTGTTGCCCCATCACTGGGACTGCTTTGATTGTAGCCACTGCTTGTATTACTACTATTACTATCACTTCGGTGGGTTTTTTCATGTCGATTTGCTACCAATTGACGTGAAGAAGTGCCAATGGACGTATACATTTTCCGAAAGAAACTGCTTTTTTCACCATTTTCCCCCCACGCTGCGTCATTTTTTACCAGTAGAAAGAAAAGTATACAATCGGATGGAGTAGACCAAGATGAATAGGGCTCGCTTGCTTGCTTGCTTGCGCGCTCGCTCGCTCGCTTTCTCTTGATTAAAGTATGCCACTTGTTGTGTCGTGTCGTGTGCCCTTTAAACTGCGGGACACAATGGGAAAATGTTGATTTTTAGAATTCTACCCATTGCATTTTTTGGATAAAACATAAATCAAAAAGGAAGGTCGCGACTGACTTCTTTTTGGACCGTGGACAACGTCGCATATAGTGGAATGTATTGAAGATGGAGAGTAGGATACGATTGCGATTGTACAGAGTATTGCATGGAAAACACTTTGAAATGGACTTATGATGACTGATGTACCCTACACTGGGTCGAGTAGATGGGCAGAAAACCGGATGGGAGTGTGCAACACACCAGACAAGTAGACCATAGTAAGACCAAGTAGTCAGACGTCTCCTCGTCAAGGCGGGACAGAGTTGTACCTACGCTACTAGCTAGTACACAAAACAATCAATACTTTTAGTAAGAGTACAGTCTATTCGCGAAAAAATCCGACATGAGGCGTGTGATGTAACGTACAAAAAATAATTGTAGTCGGTGAAAAGGCTCGCAGATTCACGCAAAACAAATTTCATTTATGATTTCACATCTGAGTTTTTCGATGGTCTCAATCAGAATTGCGACATTTGGTCAAAGTTTCAACTATAGGTACCGTTTTAGAGCCATTTCTTCGGTCATGTACCGGTGGTACCAAATGTACTGAAAACAGGAACGACTTTCGTAACATTTGTTGCCAGAATAGAAAATAAGGGTTTTAAATTACGTATGTATCTGAATTTTTGTGCTCACATGAATGACATAAGTGAAAGCTCAAAGTGAAAACCATTATAATGTCAAATAAGTGGTGATGTGTTGTGCTACTGACACATACACTGAGGTTTTATGGTTCATTGTTTATTGAATAATAAAACCCTAATGTGTTACAAAATTTGCTGTTTTGAGCCGACTGTGATACAATTGTCGGCTGTCTACCCCTAAACTGTCAGTCCATAACAATGTCGCACGTCCGCATTCATAGCCAGTGTAGTGTTTGCGCGGCATCAGAACAACTTGACACCAATGGTGTATAAGCTGGAATCAGTTGAGATCCAAGGTTGCAATGATAGCAGAATTGTCGTAGCTCACGGCTGCCTGCTGGCTGAGTGCCAGCCGCCTGACATTGAAATGATTTTTTCAATCGTCTGGCGCAACCAGCACCTTGCTTCACGACTTCTAGCAAGAGAGGGTTGCGTTCGACTGCACGTACCGGTTTCACACTACATTGTTGTCTGGAAAAAGTGAGTTAGTGTTTGTTAGCGTTGACGTTAATGTTGTGGGTGGATTATCGACCGCGATCACGATCTTTACTGCGTCGAAGCACTTCTCAGCCCATGGCTTCCATTTGGATTGCTTTGGTGTAAAGGATGAGAATACCACAGTCGGATCTAGGAGAAGCAGTATCAATTGCTACGATCGGCCTCCATCGCTGCTGGCTGCGACTCTCTGCGCAGTAGATGGGCAAGATTATTTGCCACCACTACGAGCCATGACACTTGCCTTCATTCTGAGTTAGCTGAATCGATTCATTGAACTTTGACAAGTCCTTCAGTCGTCAACAGATCCTAGCTAATGCCGACGTCCAAAGGTATCAATAGATAACAGTACTTACGTTGTAAGCTTACAATGGCAATGGCATCCAGCACACAGGTTCCCACAAAATGGCAAAGTTGAATACGAAGATCGACACGTGGAAACGATAATTACGTACCCCAAAGTCTCTAAACACCCTGCGCTTTCAGTGTTGCCCACGCAGCCGTGGTTGAGCAGAATGGCGGATACTAAATGACCGACAACCATGCCCATAGCACCAATCAGCGGCAACTGACGACGGCCATACGTGCCCATCCACCGCATGGCCCAGAATAGTACTGACAAAGTTTACGATCGAAATGATGAGCACGGACAAAATACCATCACCCACGACATCCTTCATAATGAGACCGCCATAGGTGAACACTGAATTGATTCCTGTTGCCTGCTGAAGCACTTGCAGTAGCATGGCAATAATTACGCGCTTGAGTACCGACGGTTCCATCAGTTTCTTGTATCCTCCGATCTGCTCTTCTCGCGCAATCTGTACGTCGATAGCTCGTAACTCTCGTCCAATTTTTCGCGTCTGTGACGACGTTCATCTGCATGAACCCAAAGAAAAAGCCCCGCAGCTCTTTTGGAATCATCTCTGCTCCAAGCGGCAGTGAAAAGCACGAATTGCCGACACCCATGCCCTGTATATAAACCGTGCGATGAGCAACGAGACATGCGCGTGATGCAAACAAAAGGTGAGCCATGACGTGGCCAAACAATAGAGCGAATCCCGCCTAGAAAATCGTGAGCCGGTGGTCGAATTAATCAGCGATCGAGCTGCTCACTATGGCACTTATCATACAGCCAATGTTGTACGTCATATTGTACCACAATGTGTAGTCTACCCTACGCTGTGGCAGTTCAGTTGTAGCTTGCGTACAATCCATCATGATCTGATCGTGCCAGCCTACGTACGTACGTGTGAATCCCTTCAATAGGTAACGCGTCTTGGCAATCCTGATCGTCATACAAGTTCATTGCCATGCTCATTGTTGTAACCGACTGTTACAATACCATAGATTAATAGTAGGAAGACAAGAAAATGAATTTTATGTGACTCGTGTGTTAGAAATACGAACTACCTGTGACATCACATACTTTGTAGGCATTACTTTGTAGTAGCCAGAGCGACGTGTGAAGCGAATGTATCGTGTGACAAGGGAATACATCTGTTAAAAAAGAAAGTGAATGTTAGAATTTGGATTTCATAATTTAAGTCTCTGTTATTATTGTGATAAAGCTGTTGTCAATCTTCGGATCAATGATAATATCTATTTGACTTTTGTGTTTTGTGCATACAATCAAACGTGTTGGTGTCAATTCGTGTACAAGGTGTTGCGTAATGGCACAACTTGGTCTGCCGTGTATACGAAATCGATAACGTCTATTATTGCGACTGTTTTTTACGCTTTGCGCTATCGTATTCTGAGCACAAAAAGAGCGTATATAATCGTTAAATTGCTGTTATTGTAAACCTTTTTACAGTACGAATACGAATATACGAAACCCTCAGCTTGAAACGTCGTAATGTATGTATTACCACATCAATATCATCGAAAAGACGTTATTGTTTATCGAATGTTACGTATTGTTCCCTTGAATGTGGCAAGCAATGCCAACGATTGGTCATAATTAAGAAATGATAAGTAAGAAATTAGCAAAAAATATGCGTTACTTCCTGTAACTTCTCGGTTTTATCGAGTAGTTCCGTCGTATCAAATCACAGCTGGAGATGGAGGTGGCGGACCTCGACGGACGCGCGTCGTCGCAGTTAACAATAAGAACAGCACAATTGACTGTAACGTCTTCATCACTTTTGGTAATAAACGGTCGTCATCGTAGTAATAGTCTGGACAAGGAGCACTCGTGGCGTCCGGCAAGCGGTTTTGCATCCAAACACCAGGCCGAGGTGAAGACCAAGTGTCTTCGCCGAGAGCGGCAAATGCAACGGGCTCGAAAGATACAACAGATGCATGAGGATAAGAGAAAACAAGAGGACGAGATGGTTAAGGGGCCAAAGCCTAACGACCACGTAGTGTTAAAGGAAGGCGAGTGGCGGACTGTAATTTCTCATGGCCGACGGACACGTCCTGATCAGATGTTGCATGGCTCGGATTCATCAGCGCTGGATCGTAATCGGTCCTTGGATAGTCCGTCCATGTCAGTTGTAATGAGTGCTGGACGTTCTTTAAGTCAAGATGAAATAGAGGCTGCCGCTGTGGCGAGGAGGAAGAAGAGGCAGCAAATGAAAAGACGGCCGAAAACACCTGTAAAGCGGGTGGAAAATGAGATGGAGACTCACGTCAATGGAGTGCCACATCCGTCGCTATTAGGAGAAGTGATGTTTGCACGACGTAGCAGCTTGCAGCGACTGGCGGACAACCTTTATGTGAATAGCGCAGTTACAGTGCGTAATGGAAGACACTCGAACGGCAATGTACGGCGTCATAACCCCACAATTGTGGCTCGCTCGTCTGATCACGGCATGAGGAAAACAAAGAGTACATCGTCCGTGATAGTACATCATGGCGGCACAAAAACGTATTATCACAACGAAAGCGCCGACTCGAGTCCTCGTGGACATCATGCAGGATATCGAAAAAACCGACGGTCTTCCTTCCAGTTAGACTCACCTCGTTCACCTCGCTCTGGATCCGACTCTCATGGTTCTCCTCGCACGAGGAAATGTGGCGATAAACGCGACTTTTTCTTCCGGAATTTGGATTACGAACTCCGGAATCAATTGCAAGTAGATGAGGTTGCAGAATTTAGTGTCACTGATTTCGAAATGGCCACGAAGATTTCTCAAGCTGTGCTGGATCTCTTTGCTCGTCTGAAAGAGGACACAACGTCGGAGAGTGGAAACGAAGATCACGAGGATGGTCGTACTGCCATCCAGGAGCGCAGGAAATATCCACTTGTGGTGACAGATGGCACTGCGTGCATTGGAGGCAATGTGCTGTCATTCTGTGACTTTTTCATGCACGTTAACGCTATCGAAAACAATGCGACGCGCGTGCAGATGCTGCGACACAATCTACAGGTTCTTAAAAAGACGAATGTAAAGTGCATTCACGCCAACTATCTCGACGTGATGCTGGAGTTACAGCAGGACGTGGTGTTCCTGGATCCACCATGGGGTGGACCAGAGTACAAGGATCTGAATAAAGTGGACCTCTTTCTTGGTGATGTACCATTACATGAGATCTGCACACGATTGCAATCAAGCACCAAATGCATCATCTTGAAAGTTCCAAGTAATTTTGATGATGCCAAGTTTTCTCAACAAGTCCCTGGCAATGTCATTATCCGGCGTGATTTAAAAAAGATGCACATTGTACTCCTTGATTTTCGTGGACCTACTTAAAGTATACTAGTAAAATAAAAACGTTTGATGTTGAAGTTAGTGTGTGTCACACTATATTCGGACGTACCCCCTTTTGCCATGCAAAAAAGCAACCACCAACTCGTGCCTATACAAATCATAAGACAACCTGCCAAAGGGAAACGAGCAGGCGAAAAAGACCATCATTCTGTATGTCATTCGGCGGATTTGGCAGTTCCAGTGCGCCTACGAGCGGTGGCTTCGGTAGCTTCGGCTCCACTAACACTAGCAGTGGATTTGGCACCTCTGCAGCTGCTTCTCCGTTTGGTGGGGGTGGAGCAACAAACGGTTTTGGCTCTGGGACGTCCACATTTGGTGCGGGGGCGGCAAAGCCGACATTTGGAGGCTTTGGAGCCGCTGCACCGGCTACAGGAGGCGGTTTTGGTGCACCACAGACGTCTACAACAGGCTTTGGAGGCTTTGGAACGGCTACAGCGCCGTCCTCGACGGGTTTCGGGGCATCGGCGACCCCCGCGCCGTCTTCAGGCTTTGGAACGACGTCGGCGTTTGGTGGAGCGTCCGGTACCGGCTTTGGATCGTCTGGGACATCGGCATTTGGAGCCAATACGCCGTTTGGTGCCAAGCCGAGCACGAGTCCGAGTCCATTTGGATCGACAAGCGCGTTTGGTGGCAGTAGTGGAACAACCAGTACTTTTGGAGGAGGAGGAGGAGGGGCTACAGCGGGAGGATTTGGGACATCGACCCCACCTGCTAGTAGCGGGATGTTTGGCAATACAAGTGGTTTTGGTGTAGCAGCAGCTAAGAGCCCGTTTGGTACGACGTCGACAGCTACAACGGGAGGATTTGGCGCTCCACCGACGGGTCAAACGGGGTTTGGAGGCTTTGGCACGCAGCCAACGACAGCTGCAGTTCCAACGGGACAAGTACAGGTTGGTACGGGTCAACCACCGTATCAACCGACACGGGAGATGGAGACTTCAGGAACAGGTGGCACGGCCAATTACATTTCGATCTCACGCATGCCTGCGTATGCACATAAATCGACCGAGGAGCTACGTTATGAAGATTATTTGAAGCGTACAAATCCAGCGGCTGCTCAGGCAGCTGCTACACAGAATGCACCAGCGCCTAGTGCGACAACAGGTGGATCAAGTGCGTTTGGAGGCTTTGGCGCACAACCAGCTACAAGTTCAGCTTTTGGCGCGACAGGAGGCTTTGGCACCAATCAGGCATCGACATTTGGTGCGCCGTCTACTGGTGGAGGTTTTGGGTCATCTGCTTTTGGCTCGACTACTACGGCATCGACACCTGGTGTGTTTGGTGGTTTTGGATCACAGCCTGCTGCTCCTGCTACAAGTGGCGGTATGTTTGGAAATACTACTGCTGCTCATCCTGCTACGGGTGCTTTCGGTGCACCAGCCACAAGTAGCGCGTTCGGCGCTGCACCTGGGGCTGCCTCCGCTTTTGGAGCCCCTTCCACGAGCGGTGGTTTCGGAACAACTGCGGGTGGATTCGGAAGTAGCTTTGGTGCAGCATCGACAGCACAGCCTCAGAACAGTACCTTTGGAGGCTTTGGTGCAACCACCCCGGCGCCTTCTTCAGGCTTTGGTGCCTCAGGGTTCGGCAAACCAGCCGCATCTCCGGGGTTTGGAGGCTTTGGGGCCACGACAGCACCTGCAGCACCGGCTGCGGGTGGTTTTGGCTTTGGAGCAGCACAACCACAAGCAAGTGCGAATACGTCTCTTTTCGGTGGATCTGGAGCTGCTGCGCCCGCTTCCACGGGCTTCTCGTTCGGTGGATCCGCTCCGAAGTCTACAACATCTGGAGGTTTTGGTTTTGGTTCCACTGGGGGTAGTGGCGCATTCGGAAGTACAACTGGGAGTGCGTTTGGAGCGACTGCTGCACCCAGTGCTTTTGGCACTACGCCTGCGCAGACCGGTGCAGGCACTACCTCTCTCTTTGGATCTGCTGGTGCAGCGCCTGGATCGACCGGCGGCTTCGGTTTTGGAAGCACGCCGTCTCCCGCACCTGGTTCGACGACCAGCTTGTTTGGAGCGGCCAAGCCTGCAACGACCAGTCTTTTCGGATCTACGACGGGCGGTTCTACCACAGGACTTTTTGGTGGTGGTGCAAGTGCTGGCGGATCGTCTTTTTTTGGGGCACCTAACAATGCTTCAAATACTGGAACGACTGGGTTTGGTTTTGGTGGTGGTGGTGGTGGCGGATTTGGAGGTAATAGTACTGGTGGTTTTGGAAGCTTTGGAACCACTGGTACTCCCGCTGCTCAAACAGGAGCATTTGGCACGACAGGTAGTTTGTTTGGGCAGCCACAACAACAAGCACAGGTAGCTGTCGCGCAGCCACACAACTTGGTAGCAGCTCCTGATGTTAATCCGTACGGTACTGGATCGTTTGGTGCCGGACTTGTGGAGCAGAATGTGAAGGCTGCACTGGATCTTCAAACAATTAAGACAGGTTCTAGTGCATCCTCTCGTTTGCTCACTTTTACGGATGACGTGGGGCTTTCTAGGGGCCCGTTGGATCTACCTCCGGTGACACGGCGTCAAACAATGAGCAGTCGTCATGCCATCCCGGTTTCATTTATTCGTGGCTCATTCAAGGGCTCTAAGAGTCGATTTTCCACTTTCACCGCCCCAACTCATTCAGTCTCTCTTTCCAGTGGCTCCCGATCTGGGTCGCGTGATGATGGCGGTGCTAAGGAGGATGAATTTAAGTTCACGTCGTCTCTGTTTCGCAATCCTGTGACAAAGAGGCTGGTGATTGACAAGGGGGAGCAAAGCCTTGCTCGAGGTACCCAAGGAAGGTCGCATGTTTCTGTTGTGCCAATTACTGATAGCGACGGCATTGACGTTTATAAAATTGGAAAGAGTCGCAGCCGGTTTTTGACGACTGGCGATGACGGCAAGTACAGCGTCAGCTTCTGCAACCAAACGAACAAGAAAATATTTTCATTGCGTCTGTACTCGAATCAGACGGTGAAGCAAGCGAGAAATGAAGTGAATCTGTTGCTCCGTGAGAGCAGTACGTCGACGTCATCCTTGATCGTCGACATCCAATTGGTTTTGAAGGGAAGGATTTTGCACGACGATAATACCATCGAAGAGCTACAGTTGAAGGAAGGGGACTCTATCGACGTTGTTGTGATTGAAAATCGCGCAGATGATAAGAAGCGTGAAGATCAGAGTGTCTCGATGCCTTCGCTGACGAAGAAGCCTGAAACACAGCCTAGTGACGAGACGGTGCCACCTAAGCGCTTTCTGACTTATGACGAGTACTTGGCCTCTGCCGGTCGAAACGAGGACGATTTGTTAAAAAACACTGAAGCGAACGGCACTGGTCATCTGTCTCCTGCCACATCGTCGTGCCCTACGCTGAAGAACGAGGATTATTATACCATTCCGTCATATGATCGTCTACAGGCTATGACTGACGGCGAATTGTCACAGGTGGATAAGTTCACTGTTGGTTGCCGTGGATTGGGTGCGGTGGAGTGGATAGGTAAGACAGATGTGCGTCATCTTGACCTTGATGAGTTGGTGTTTTTCGAGAAGAAAGAAGTGATTGTGTACAAGGACGATGAAAAGAAGCATACACGTGGCACGGGTCTAAATAAGCCCGCTATTGTCGAACTCCTGGGTATTTTCCCGCCTCGCAAATCGACCTCTCCCGAGAAGTACAAGGAGCGAGTGAAGCAGCGCACGCAAGATATTGGTGCTACCTTCCTCGACTACTCCGTTGACAAGGGTATTTGGCGGTTCCGAGTAGAGCACTTCAGCCGATACGGTTTTGAGGATGGCGATGACGACGATGATGTTGACATGGAGGTCCCCGACGGAGCAGCTGATGCACCCAGTAAAGAACTGCACATCGAAGAGTTGCCACGAAAGCCGGCAATGACTCGTGGCTTTGTGGCTAGTCGAGTGAAGACACCATTTTCTGCTGACCGCAGTGGATTATTTCGTCAGTCGGGTATCTATAGTGGTAATGTGAACACCACTGGTGACGTTGCATCGTTTGGGGGTCATCTGACACCTATTGCCGTCAGTGAGAAGTGGGTAGGGATGAAGTGTGAACCTGAAAATGTCGCGTCAGAGGCGAAATCGCGACTGGATTTTAATGTTGCCGAAGAGGTGGTTGCATCGACGAAAGACCAGCAGCCAACCAGTGAAGTGTTCCCGGTCATTCCGTACACTTTAAAACCTCTTGGCGTTGACAATGCTAATCATCTGTCCGCTGGAGAAAAATCAGCCACGTATCAGATGATGCTAGAAGCTTCCAACCAGAAGCATGCAAAAGTTGTGCGCAACAATGTTGACGGAGGCATGTTCATGGCTCGTTCGTTTCGCTGCTCGTGGGGCCCAAAGGGCGAACTAGTAAATCTGGGAAAGCTTACTTCGCGCCCGGAAAAATATTCAGATGTGAAAAGCAGCGGCCGTCGCATTTGCATCGAGTTCCCCCTTCGCCTTGCTGAAGACCGTAGGCTGGATCTCCACGAGAGATTGAAGCTGCACTACGATTACACCTCGCAGGATCGGAGCCGTAATGATGTTATTGACCAAGAAGAATCCGGAGTTCCTACCCCGTATGCGCTACCTGCTAATGAGCTGCTAATGAATTGTTTGCACAAGTATGTCGCCTACGCCGAAAGCCGAATTCATAAGTCACCTAACGGCTCATTCGAGAAGCTTCATTTGCTTGTTTGGAAGTTAATACAAGCTTTGTGGGGCCAAGAACATGGCGTCAAGATGGGCGGTCAACCTGGTTCTGTGTTCTGCCCTCCTGCGTTGCGGGATAGTGAAATGGAGACTTTGGACAGTTTCCAAACTATCGATCTGCGCAGGGAAGCTATATCTCGGTGGTTTGAGGATGCGTTGAGCGATGAAGATGTTCCAAGCTTTTCTGACTGTACACCCAGTCCAGAAGTCGTCTTGCACCTGTTATGTCAGCACCGAATTGTGGAAGCAGCAGATATGGCGACGGATTGCGGTAACTTGCGTCTGGCAACACTGATTGCACAGGCGGCGTCCTATGAAGGGTCTGAATTTCGAAGTCTGATGGAAGCACAAATGATACAGTGGAATGAGAATGGATCGTTGAAATTTATGGACGAAACTTTGGTTTTTATTTACAGTGTATTGTCAGGGAGTGTCGAGGTGCTATCTGCTCGTAAAGGCGCGCCCATGTCATGGATCGCGTGTCTCGCGCTGTTTTTGTGGTACAAATGTGGTCCTGCGTCGCCCTTAAAGTCAGCAATGGCGCTGTACGAGGATGCTGTCAGTAAACAGCTGGCTTCTCCTTCACTTTCACAATTTGCAGCTGCAGGCACCGATAAAGACGATGTTTTGATGGAGCTAATGAAGCTTTACATCGACGATGTAGCTTCACTCTGCAAAGTGTTGTCACCCAGTGGATTTGCGACGCAAGATTTATACCACCTGGACTACGAGCTGTCATGGCATCTGCACAGCGTTCTGCGTGCTATTGGCTACAAGCTTGATCGCCATTGGGAATCGCACATTCATCAGAGCTTTATTTGCCAACTGGAAGGGTCTGGCCTTTGGGAAGACGCAGTATATGTTGCACTTAACATTGCAGATGTTACTGAGCGTGAGAATACATGCCGCGAGCTGCTCTTTCGAAATGCAGACGCTTTGGCTTTGAACGCATCCGCACGGAACGATATGTGTGAGCGTTTAAAACTCCCTGGTGAATGGATTAGCGAGGCACAGGCGGTGAGGGCTATAGTAAAGCAGGAGCGCCACGAAGAAATTGCGCACTGGATAGCTGCTCGGCACTACGAAGAAGCTCATGCGTGTTTGATTTCGCACGTAGCGATGCAATGCTTATTTGCTGGTGAGAAGGACGCTTTGATGCAGCAGCTACTGGAGCTGGAGCCTATGTCAGCCTACATCCCGCAGTGGAAGACCTATGGGAAGGCGAATACCATTGGGGGTGGAGAGCTGTTGGAGTATCTCCGCCTTGAGCAGCAAAAGGGACTGGAGGTTGGCCACGAAAAACAGTTCCTCGAACGCGTTATGATGCTTTTTGAGAACCTTGCTAGCGCCCGAGATGCCTCGGCGAAGGATGCGGGCAAGAAGCGCGAGAAAGATGTGCTGCTAGCGCAAACTTGTGTGTCATCCATGATTGTGTCCTTGGCTACGCAGGCTGTGCAACTGCGCTCGCTTCTGACGTACGCGCAGGAACGCGAGCTGACAGACGATACCTCTTCGATGTCGGCACCCCTTGAGTTGGAGCCGGAGTTCCTAGTCAGGCTTTCGCGTTTGGTATCCAAGCGCGAGACTGGCTTTGTGGAGTCGTATCGGATGAGTCAACTGATGCCCGTGTGCTCTACTTTCATTGATTGGCGAGCTTAAGTCAGTGAGTAACATGAGAGAAGAGTACTGAGAGTAAGTCGATGACAGATTGTCATCGTGTATCTGTTCACGAATCGAATACGGCAAACGATATTACCTGTTGGGTGTGGGTGGACACTTACTTGTTGATTGATCGTACTAACCTGCAAACTAACCTACCTACTAACATAACAATGCATTTGTATCCCCTAGAAGTGCTCAGCTTGAAAGTCCTCTAGCGACTTGTTTCTGTGTGAAAGTACCACAATGGCACATCGAATTGCTGGCTCAACGTTATCGTTTGAATAGAAAATAACATCGCCTTCATAGAAAGCTACAAGTTTATCCAGCTGGAGTCCCACAAACATCCGTAACACGGCAATTTTCTGCAGCTAATGACCAGAGGCTCCATTAAATGTTTAAAAGTATGCGCTACTTCATCACTGGCTGATGCTCGCCGACTTTGAGGACATATCGCGACGGCAGAGAGTTTTGTTACTGCTGCAGTAAGTGACAGAGCTGTGACTGTGTATCTGCCGTATGTACGAGTTATCGTCAGTCACGAGGTGCTGTTGGCAATGGAAAGTTACTATCTTCTTGCAGAACCTAACGTGATTTGGATCAAGCGTGACACCGCATCAAAGACGGATATGCCAATATGCAGGACGTAATTGTCGATTTGAATTTAATCGCCCCATCCATTTCTAGGTTCTTCGGTGCTGTTTGTTCGACATTGACAACAAATGTATCGTTGTTAAACTTTACAGTCGTTGTCAGTGCGTATTGGATGGCCTTGCAACGCTGGATGATTGTTTTCATGGGCTCATATACTCCAGACCAATAGATTTTCCACGACAAAGTCCATACCCAATGGAGAGCCTCAAGTGTGTTGTTGATCCTACGAATAAGTCTCCATGTGTTGTGCCTTCGGTCCATTTAACGACCCATTTATGACCCGTCAAAATTGCCTCTTCCGACGACGACGCCGCGAGCGATATTCCGATTCGTGCGTTACACAGCTGGGACTGCGCTGAATATGACGTAGCTATCAGTTCAATCATTGCGCTTGATATGGTCATTGAAACAGACAAAAAGCGCTTTCCAATTATGTAGCAATGGTATCAATTGTCATAGTTGACTGGCAGTCCAACAAAGAAGAACAGACCGTCGTGTCAAACGTCTCAATCTTGATACTCGACATAATTACGGTCCTCCTTTCCACAAAAGCTTCTAGTCGAGCGCGTCAATCAATGGCAGTCAAGAAACAACAAGACTACTAATCGATTGGGCTTGTCTGTCGAGTAACACGTTACGACACAACGAGCACGTTATTGGTGCATGGCACGTGCGAACCGCTGCCTCCACAGCTGTCGACACAATTGACGACACTGACGTGGACTCAGTGCCTGCCTATCAACCTTCGCACAACAATGCAGGCAGGTATTTCTATAAAATAAGCTCAGCCTTTGTCATTTCGTAGCGGCTATGGCCTATATTTATGGGCTAACAACTTGTTCTACATGGTTCTACTTATCCGACGGCATGATACGTGCTGATAGAGCTGATCTTTAGCATCTTAAGCTGATTGTATACTATACAATTTAGACTTTTCTTGTAACGTTGTCGCTGAATTCTCAAAGTAGTATCCGATATCCATTACATGGAGCAACAAGAAAATACCACAAAGTTTATGCCATCATGTCATTGGATTTTCAGCTACTAATTGCGTCTGTCATTCATTGGAAGCTGCTTGGTCTGAGAATTTTCTAGAAAAATGCCTATGTTTACATTGTATTGAAGGTCAACGCCAAAGAGCTTCAACAAGGTACAAAAAACACGCATGCCCTATCCCCAGCATCGACAACAAAGCCAGCGAATGATCAATCGACGAGTGTCAAAAACCCGACTTTTAACCCTGCAATGGCTTATTTTACCTGTCATAAATGGTAAAACAAAGAAACAGATACTAGCCAGAGCCTTTTAATATGTACACGTACAGACAAAGATGTAAACTCCATATATATCTGTAATAGTATCAAAACCTTCGTCAGTACTGTACCCCTAGTCAGTACGACGTCAGTTCTATTCAAACCTGTTATATCTAATGTATCTTCTTTATCCAAATAACATGCAAAGAACAAGGGTAAAGTATAATACACTGGCGTTACACATCGAAGGAGACGGTGCCAGTATTAAAAGCACAAGTTGAGGCGCGTGTAGTAGCAGCAGGATTCGCCTTTACCTTCTTCTTCTACGTCACAAGCCACTCGTCCGTTAAGTAAAAAGAAACCTCAGGCGTCTCTATCTCTTTCTCTTCTCCAGCTACGGCGTTTATTCCGTGGCTTTGTCTCGTGTCGATTGCTAGCGGTGGACGCGCCGCGTGTCCGTCCGCTTACGCGGTCAATTAACGCGCGGCTTTCACTTTTTTTCTTCTTCTTCTTCTTCTTCTTCATTACGTTATAGTATGACCAAGAGTGATGGTCATGGCCGAGGAACACTGGTATTCCTCATTGTATTGCTGCTAGTGGGACTCGTCACTGCTGTGTCAAAGACTGCTGACTTTACATACAAGGCAATGCAAATACCTGACGTGGTTGTAGCTGGTGGTCTTGATGGACGTGTATACGCACTCAATGCCTGGTCTGGACAAGTGTTATGGTCTTTTGACTCGGGTGGTCCAATGGTCGACTCGTCCCAGTGTTTGGGTGTGACTTCAGCTACAAGTCCGGACATGCCGCCCAGTTATCAGTCGGCGGCTGCAAAGCCACGTACACGGAAAAAAGGACACGTAAACGACGGTGATAGAAATGTTCACGTGGAGGAGGAAACTCATCCAGATGATAAGGTTGTTGAGGACCGTTCGTTGATTCAGCAACAAATGGCAGAGGCACAAGCTGTTGCAGCCGGTAAAGCTTTTATGTCACAATTGGTGCCATCATATGATGGTAGATTGTATCACTTTTCCAAGAGTAAAGTCCAAGAACTTGGAATGACAATGGCGGATATTGTCATGGTGAATGGCCCTGTACGCGTAGCGGTAGATACGATTTCGACGAGTGGTAATGTGGTGGACTCCTCGGCTGCGGATATTTTGCTTTTTGGTGAAAAAAAGCTCGAGATGTTTACATTAAATGCAGTAAGCGGCCTTCGTCGTCCCTTTTCTTCGTCTGCAACATCGACGAGTGAGATTCTTTTTGGCCGCTCAGAGTTTACGACGCGAGCTGTTCATTCGCGCAATGCTTCATCTGCACGGTGTTTTAAGATTTCAGAGTACTTTCTTGACTTCACGCAGCAGCCGCACTGTTCTATTGGCGATGGTGGTCTCAAGATGTTTCCTGAAATTCTTGTGATGCCTAAAGATCCTACTTCTGCGCTACAAGATGAGGGTTCTACTATTGTTGCATTTGACCCCTGGACAAGCGAGCAATTATGGGAATTTGAAGTTCCTGGCTTTGACGTACTTGCTGTACATGGAGTATCAACAACACGCGGTGCTACGTTTTACAAGTGGAAGGTGGACGGCCCCTCCTCGAGTGCATCGAAGCGTGTTCACACCCCAGCTCGAGTAGCTGTGGAAGGTTTGCACCGCTATCAACGCTGGATCGATTCTAGTAGCTCGCAACAGTCAGTGAATGATGAAGAGCAAGAATTGGAAAGAGAGAATTCTCAGGTAGACCAGCAATTGGTGCGTGTGGTTCCACGCACGTTGGACGCAATGGGATCGCGCTTTCGATTACGCCTAATGGGAGATAATTATTTTCTCGAATCCAGTGAGGATGGTGGTGTAGCCCTGGACGATAATGGTTTACGGGCTACCCACGGCTCACCGACGTTTCACGAGCGACAAGCTGACGATACTCACAATTATCATGAAGACATGGGGACTCATCGCCGTCGGCAAATCCTGTGGGAGCCGATCGTCAATGATGGCAAGCAAGGTGTGTTCATCACGTACACGCATGTGGGAGCGATGCTCTTGGGTGTGGCTATGTGCGGTATCCTGTTAGCATGGGGGTGTTACGTCAAAGGGCTGTCAGCTTCATTGGCGCACTCGGCTATTAAAAGTATGGACCAGAGCCAGTTCTTTACATCTCATGTACATCAACTTATCATTCAGCGTCCAGGTGAAGACGACATCACTATTTCAAGCGTAATGAGCCGCTCACTAATTATGGACGCCTTGAATGTGGATGGCCAGGTGCCACTAATGGAAAATAGTGCTTTGTCGACCGAAATTGGCGTCCATGCTGAGAAAAATGCAACTGAAGCAGTATCAATAGAAAAGTTTTCACGCCTTGCTGCCAACGAAGCTGCAGCAATCTTTCTCAATGGTGGGCGTATCGGTGGAAAGCAAAACTTACTTGTGAGTGATCTGGATGCAGATTCCAATGTAACTACGGCTACGTCTATGTCCTCTGCGTCATCATCAAATCTGATTGTCAGAGGCGCAATGACATCATCTCTCTCTATCCGTATTTCTAGACAAGGATCTGCACTTGCGAGCGGAAGGATAGCACTTCCGTACACTGAGGACGAGGTTCTAAGCGAAGTAGACATTTTGGACGTTTACGAAGCGCTGTTACCCACGAAAGAAGAGAATGCAGAGTTTCTATCCTCGACTATTGATCATATGTTTGACGGTGAGCGCTTTGAGCTGGCACATTCAGATGATGAATTTTTCTACGAAGGTGATGACTCTTCGGCAATTATGAACGATGTGAAGTCAATTAGTTCCTCTGGAGAATCAACAACGGGAAGTTGCTGTAGCAGCAGTGACAGTAGCAGCAGCAGCCATGCTGTAGACAAGCGGAATGATGGTGATGATATGCAGTCCGCGCAGGAAGACGAAACCACGGATGAAAAGTCTAGCGAGGAAAAGTTCAGTGCTCCAGACTCGTCTGGGTCATCCTCATCTGGGTCGGATACTTCTCCGAATGAAGCAGAGGTCCTATTTCCGTTTGTGTGTCAGAGCCGTTTTGTGAACGAGTTTGAAGAACTATCAGCAATTGGCAAGGGTGGCTTCGGCCAAGTCATGCTCGCTGAAAACCGCTTGGATGGACGCGAGTATGCGATAAAGCGAGTTGGATTAAACTTGAAGAATCAGACATCTAAGACTTTGCAGAAGTTTTTGCGCGAGGTGAAGATCCTGGCGCTATTGGACCACCCGAACATCGTACGATATTATCAGGCGTGGCTAGAAAAGGTTGAAAAGAGCGCAAAGGAGACGTCCGTAGCGCCTTCATCGGTTAGATCAGACACGAGCTCAGTTGGTGGTGTTGCCGATGCTAAAAACTATTCGACGAGCAATCTTCTTGCACCCATTTCGGAGCTCGAATTTTCTGTAAATCAACGCCAGCTCGAGACCTTTTACAGTAACGGAAGTATGGTAAGTGACCAGGATGATGGCTTTGAATGGGAACGTGGGTCGTCATCTGACATCGAAGGTGATAATGGGTGGAAAGAGGAAGATTTGGTTGTGCAGAATAAACCGCGAACAACCAACCTGCCTTCTCGTGTGCATTCATCTCGCTCACCGGCTGCTCGTGGTATTGATGAGGATTCTTCGCTTAACGCGATCGAAAAGTGTGATCACTGGCTATACATCCAGATGCAATACTGTGCTGGCCGCAATTTGGCCGACTATCTGGCTGTTCCGACCCGCCCAATGGAGTTGTCGAGAATGCTAAAGATTTTCGTGCAGATTGCAAGCGCACTGATGCACGTCCATTCATGCGGACTGATTCATCGCGATCTGAAGCCAGCGAATATCTTTGTTGCTGACGTCGACAGAGACGAGATTAAATTGGGGGATTTCGGTCTATCGCGTTACGCTGCGAACGTGAATAATCTGAATGCGCCGACAAGTTTGGATGAGTCGCAGCAAGGGCCTCCTTCAAGCGGACTTCTGGAAACTCATCTGTCAACGTCGATGTGGTCTACTATGTCGGAGAGTAACGAGGTTACTGCAGGTGTTGGCACGTATCTCTACGCAAGCCCGGAACAAGTAGCGGGAAAGAAGTACAACGCCAAGACGGACATTTATTCACTGGGGATGATTCTTTTTGAGCTGTGTCACGAGCGATTTGGAACGACAATGGAGCGATATATTACTCTTCGTGATGCGCGAGACAGCAAATTTCCGACCGATCTCCGTGCGGCAAAGAGATGTCCTGAAATCTTAGATATGCTTCGCAAGTTGTTGAGTCACGATCCGACTGCACGGCCAACAGCTGATGAAGTTGTGCAGTGGGGACAGATGATGTATGAAACGAGCCTGGCTCAGAAAGCTATGGATATTGTGCGGTCACCGTGCAACCTCGACATGGCTCGATCAGCAGCTGGTGGATACCCATTTGTACCAGGTATTGATCATCTCATGGCTGGTGCTGTTGACGCGGTCGTCACGACTACATTTTCATTGAAGGTGGAGGCTGCAATGGAACATTGTAGTGGTGAAGATGGTGGTGAACGCCGCTTGCCCAACCATAACTTATTGAAGCAAGTGTGCGATGTGATTGCTGGAGTGCACAATGGGAAGATTGAGATGAAAAAGTGTGGACTTCACATGGAAAGCGAAGGCGTGACAATTCTGGAATTTGAACTTGATCCACAAAGTGCGCTTGCAGATGCCCCTGATAGCGATGTGGAAGGTGCTGTGATAATGGCAATTGAGGCGTTGGATGAAGTTCAGATTGTGCATCGTATAAGCAGGATCGATTGAAGCATGGAACAAGAAACGTACAATAAAAATACCCCGTCTCCATTAACCAGACATGCGACACCGCTAAAATCTCGTGTTTCGTACATAAAATGCTGCTCTCAGCCGATTGGTCAATCACTTCAACTTCAACTTATAGTTTTGAATAAAGAAGTTGAAGTGACATTCACTCCGTTCCGCATTCATGGCCGATCCCACGACCTGCACTCCTTACGTCGTCGCTGCGCCAAGACCCATGCACATGCGTGTAGCTCCATTTGATGAAGAAATAGCGTCTTGTCCTGTTGATCTAGAGATGTTTTGTGCGTCGATAGTGATTCAAAGCATGGAGATTGTCTCTGAGGTTCAAAACTACACTGCTAACGTCACAGAGAATCTGTTACATCGTTTTCCACACCTTGAAGGTGTTCGAGAGACGTTACGATACGAGAGCTCTCGTCTGTGCTGTTGGCTGCAACAAAAGCTTGGGAACAATGAGACTCCAGTGCACAATCAAGAGCTACTACCTCTTTCTCAGCTGGTTGAGGTTCAGTTGAAACTACAGCTCATGACCTTCCTGACTGAGAATTTCGTCGACATTAAAACGCAGCTGCAGCTCATGCATGCCACACTGGATGATCTGCAGCAGAAAGGAGAACGGGTCGACAAGAACTTTAAGCGACTTTACGAGCTACTCAAAGACATTTCGACATGTCAATGTGAGCCACAAGATCGTTGCACGTGCTCAACGATTACAACTACAATGCCGTCGTTAAGTCGCACGAGCAAGAGTAAGAACAAGAGCAAGAGTAGACGGTCAGGAGTTCGACCTCGCGAGACATTGATGCTGCAGGTGGATCGACTCGACGTTCCAATGTGAGCGGCTGTTGCGCATGACTGAAGATCACTGGGTTGATGTGTGTGTATATACTTTACTAAGTGTGTCGTGCAGCAGGGACGTGGTTAAAATGCCGACTGCTGTGCAAGAAGACAGTTGTGCGCTCTTGAGCCAGATTGTCGAAAGCGTGGACGGCGGGTGTGTGTGTTTTTTTGTCATATTTTTTCATGGCGATAGAAACTTCATCATTAACGTTCTAATGTCGATATCAGAGAGGAGACGCCACCACTAACGTACTAATGTCGATCTACAGACACTTACACTTTCCTTAGATGATTGCATCTACTGCACCAATCAATCCTTCCGGTACGCAAGAGTCAGAAAAACAGTTGTGTTAAAAGTACTGGACGACATGGTCACAGGTCAGCAATCGGGATTGAAAACTTACAACACACATTAACTTTAGTACGAGTCAACTACTGGTAGCTCTGGATCATCAATGGTAAGAAAGTGTTACCAGACAGAGCCATTTGTATTCTCGTCATGCATGGTACTGCTGGAACAAATCATTTCGACACTGGCTCATGGTGTGGACCAATTATTGCCGTAGATACATTGCTTTTCAGCCAATCAACGTCGTTGACAAGATACGTCTCGCACGAACTTGTTGATCGATTGTCCACTCCATTCAACAAGTCGCGTTTCCCCCCCTCCTCACTACAATTCTTATGGTTGGAAAACAAAGTCCCATGCGCATGTTTATCATGTTGCCCATGATGTTTCTCATGGGAAAAATTGATTTTGAAAATGAAACGTTACTCTTTGCTGCACGTACAGCTTTTCTTATGTGTCAGGCGATTGCTTTACTCGTGGGACTTTACCTGAAACAACTCATCCAACGCAAGCAAGACACCCGCAAGATTTTTGTTCCTGGCGTTAAATCGCCCTTTGATCAATCCCCAAATTATGCAGAACTCACCGAGACAACATATGAGGCTCATGAATTGGCAAAAGCCAATGAATTTATCAAACAGACACTCATTGGTGCTGGAATTTCATCGTTTATTCATTTTAAAATGGGTGTAAACCACGTCGTGATGATTCAAAGTGTTATGATGCCGATTAATTTATGGGACAATCCATTGGTTCAGGCTTATCTACTTGGTCGTCGTCATGGCCGCATCTGGAACGAACGACTGGAAGGTGAATCAGCTGAAGACGCAGCAGCAGCAGCAGGTGAGACGACAATAGCGACAGCTACAGCTGAAGACGTTCAAGAGAAGAAGAACATATCGTCCGAGTTGACACCAGAAGAGGCAATTGCTCATGCACTTGCAGCTGGTGTAGACGCAGACTTTGATGCTCTTTGGAACGTCGTGAAACGAAAAGTGAACGCCAAAACGGACGAAGACCAATGGACGGCACTTATGGTCGCGTGTGGGTCCCCTGTCGACACGGACGAGTTTATTAAGAAATTGGTGAAAGCTGGAATCAATGTATTGGCGGTGGATGGAGATGGATGGACAGCGTTGCATTGGAGCGCTTTCCACGGACGACCGGAAGCTGCAGAAGCGCTACTGTCGAGTATCTCGGCTACTAAACGGGAGAAACTGTTGGCTGTCAAGGCGTCCGATGGACGAACAGCAGCGGAAGTTGCTAAGGGTGAAGAGAATGCTGATGTGGTGGCAATTGTCGCTAGTTTTGCGAAGGATAAAGCTAGTGATGACGAGACTTCGACTCTCCGCCAGCGGAAGGCTGGTGTTTCGTCCGTGGAAGACGTGGATTAGACGAGTGAGTGATGTCTTTTGGTTTGGATACTTTGTGTAGTGCTTGCTCGCTTTGGTGCTAAACACTCGCGCTGCGTTCCTTTTTAGACGAGACTTGAAGCTTAATGTTGTCGTCGTTTCAACCAACAAGCGGACTTGACAATGAGATTGCTGCCTCACCCTAAAAAATACATTCAAGCTTTAGAATTCTGCTTCCGATCGACATGAACTATTCAGTCAATCATAAGTGCGCTGCAGGTCAAGGACGTCAAAGGCTCGATTGATGATGATGATGAAGATTTATGAAATGACAGACATGAAAATGCCGTGCAAAATCCTGCTCTAACGAAGCCTCACGATGGCAAAGATTTGTCTTGCGTTCTTCGTAAGGTCCCGACATTCTTTTCAGTTTGTCATCTATGCAGTCCAGAAAATGATGAATCGCAACAACGTTGACATCACTTGACAACATGCACGTTGCTATGTAGCTAGCAACACTGCAAAAGTAATTGGAGCTCTTGTTGGTTCAAGTGTCCTTATTATCAATAATTATTAGGAAAAAGACGGCACGAGTTGCCACACGGCGCCGGGCACCAAGACGAAATTGCTGAAAATGCACTTAGCTTTCCTCAGGTCGAGACTGCGTCATCGATGCTTCCACTACGACTTTCTTTCCACCGTGTGCGCTGCAGGTGCATTTGCATTTGCAGTCCTCTGACGCTGTCTGCACCTCTCCCTCTTCCTCTGCCTTCGTCTCCGTCTCCGTCTTGACCTCAGTCGTCAACTCATCGTCGTCCTTGCTCGACACCTGTGTCTCTTCCGTCTCCACAGCAGTCTGCCCTTCAGCGCCGCCCAAATGCAAAATCTCAGCCAGTGACGGCAAATTGTTGTTAAAAGATCCATCCGTGTCTTCCCCAGCTGTCGCCTCAAGCGACACAGAGACGTCCATTTCCGCCGTCCCTTGATCCACCTCATCCACTTCCATCGGCCCTGGCTTGTCATGAATCGTCGTCGCTTGCTGAGCCAGAATGTTCAATAATTGGTCATTCGTGGCGCCTGTTACAACAGCCATTGCAGCATTGGAGCCTGGCTGAAGTTGCAAATCAGCTACACCAAAGGGTGATACAAGAGCATTAAGCTCTACCTTGACATCCTTCTTAGTGTCCACAGGTGCCGGATTCTCCATATTACTAGTGTTCACATTAACACTGTCCTTCTGATCACTCTTCTTTTGATTACGTAGACCTCTCTGTCGACGATGAATCTTCTGGCGATACTTTTGAGCATGTGTCATTGTCTGCCTCGGTGTCTTTGTACCAATAAAGTCAGCAACTTTCTTCCATGGACCAGCCGGAAACTTTTCCAATGCTGCAAGAAAACGATCATGTTCCTCCTTCGTCCACATTTGAATCTTATTCTTTGCCGACATGACCACAGCACCCGCCTTGGCTTCCGTCGGACGTAAACGAATCACTTTCTCTTTGCTTCCATCCGTAGCATCAGGCGCTTGTTCAAAGAGCTGATTGTATACACCACGAGAAATAGTCATCACGTTGAGCTTGTTTGTTACCTTCCTACACACTGCGACACAAAAAAATAAAGTGATTAGTGGTCCTGAAAAGCCCTGCTGCCACACAGACGCGACACGACGCAGCGTCCAGACTGATTCCTTTCGAAGGCCACGAGCGTATGGGTTGTACCCATTTTGTACTCACCCTAAGCCCAGGTTAGAGTGGGATCAGATGTGGCTGCAGACTGAAACTATTGTGGGTACAGACAGTCTCTATTTGACTTGTTGTTTGTATACTGTTCCGACCCGGTGGAATCGAAAGACACCGTGTTTTTGGAACCACTTATAGCGTCTGTTGATAAAATGGAAGCAAGTATCGTACTTTCATTGGTGGAAAATAGTCGAGATCAGACGAGAGCGAAGAGAAGCAGACGAGGAGATTTGTTCGTGGCTTTGTAGCCAACTTGGCTGGGGGGAGGAGTTGGGTATCGCCCCGTTTCTGCATCTGACCTTTTGGTTTGCTGTGACGCAGACAGGACAATAAAGTGGCTGCTTTTTACGGTACAAAGCGTATCCATTGTCCGTGTATCCATGTGGATAGACTTCAACTTGACGCAGACGCCATATATTTGGGGGTACGTACGTATGCCTGCATCATTGAACATGAACCTAGAAAGAATTCCGACACCACCTCTGCCGATCGAGCAGGATTTTCTGGCGTGGACGAGCTCAGATCCCGCACTCAGACAACCTATCTCTGGTCTCATGCAGCAATGACGCTTGATTAGCTACGTCAATGGCTACAGCTTTGTAGAACCCACGTACCTATTGACTACGTCATTACGACGATAGTCGCTTCTTCTTCAGTCTCGTACAGAGACGTCATCTTTACGCACGCTTTCCTGTTGTGTAAGTTCAATAAACACGCAGGTATCACACGGGTTTTGTATGGAGTGTGCTCGACACTATCGCAAACAAACACGTTCAATTGACCCTGAAGAAACAACCGTTTCGTCAAGTACAAAAGGTCTGGAAAGTATGCTGACACGAACGCTGGAGACGCCTTAGGACTCAGCGCGGGAAAGTGCAGCAACAGACGCCAAACAATCGCTGGAACGAGCTCACCAAGTACCAAGTTTAAGTCGTTATAATTAAGCTCATTTGCCATTGGACAGGAGCACGATGGAAGCTTGGAGGGCTCCAAAAGCTGCTTTGCAAACAATGCAAGCAGATGCGCATCGGGACTAGCTAAGGGGGTCTAGGAACAGCTCACCAGATACCAATTCGACGAGCTGGTCGCATACACCGCCGTGTGAAAACTTTCTTTGACATATCCTCAGCGGCGTTTGCATCACCAGCTTGTGAATACAACGCAATCAAGTGATCAGCGTTCCAGCGACTATCGTCGACAGCGTTCCAACGACTATCGTCGACAGCGTTCATGAATTTTGAAAAGTTATTTAGTGACTACAAACAAATACTGAAAGTCTAATGTATTGAGCAAGACGCAATTACATGTAACAGCACACGTAACTTTAAACTGTTGATTATTCTCTCTATCTCCTGTTGTTTTCTATCACCAAAATAGATTACGACGAGGTAATGCGCTTCTAATTTAAACATCGAGTCTACTATACTGTCAATGTGAAATGGATACAAGCCGGTAAGGAACCAGCTGACAGCTTGGCCATGTCTTTCGGCACACAAAGTGGAGACTAAATCGCTCGGACAATCTGGAGCGACAGGGCGCGTGTGCAACGTCACGTCCGACGAAAAGTGTCCGAGATCCGTTTTTTGGAGTCTGTCTTTTCTGTCCAAAATCGGTTGAACTTCTGCATAGCCGGGACGTTACAGGAAGCCACTCCGTATCTACCAAGTAAACGTGGTGCCCCATCTCCTTCCAAGCAATGATCCATCCAAAAGCTCAATAGTCCGATCTGTTCCTCGCTCTTTGTGTCGCTCCTTGTCTGGACTGGCGTTTAAAGACGAAAGCCATTTCTTCCTTTTCAATCTCTTGTCACTGTATGCATTGAAACCACGTGGGCTGGTGTTCAAAAGCGTCGTGGGAAAGCAAAGATGACGATCTCAGCCAATGTGCGCAAGGAGTTGTTTGAAATGACAAACAGCGAGGGCAAACTCATTCGTATTAAGCCCACGGAGGCCAAAGCAGGCACGACAGTCTATTCATCGAAACAGAACCAGCCTCTTAAAATGTGGACACAAGAGGAGCACGAGAAATTCCTTGAAGCCATGGAGAGGTATCCGGCAGGACCGTGGAAGGTCATTGCTGCCTTTATTGGCACGAAAACTACGAGGCAGACAATGACGCATGCGCAAAAGTACCGCCAGAAGATCAGTCGTTGGCGACGTGGACTGCGTCACAAGGGCCGTAGGCAGGCGGGGGACGACGGCTCCCAACACAGCGAGATTGACGCGCAGGAATATTCGACCAAGGAGAATCTTGTCAAAGCAATTGAGTACGTCTCGGGCGATGAAATGGGCAATCGCTTTGGCGATGACAATGCGTTCAGAAGCCCCATACGGTCACTTACAAATGTCCCTAGACATGACGCTCCGCGTAGTGAACTCTTCCGATTGGCGGAGATTGCATCCATCGAGGTCATGAAACAGGAGCCAACGCTGATGTCGATGCCAGTGCCTTTTATACCATCGTCTCCACCCGACGTGGAGATGGTTGATATGTCGAGCCCCATGGTGATCAAGCAGTGCCCCGAAGAGGCCACGGCTCGTGCCTCCGTGGCATTTAGTAACAAAATTTGCAAGATGGAGTGGGCTAATGACCAGAGTGCGTTCATCCAACACAGTCCCGAGTGGTGCATGCAAAAGACAGAGGTGCGGCTCAGTCCACTGCGGGCCTCTCCCGATGGAAGCCCTTTCCCGATTCGCAGGTTTGGCGGTGTGCTTAACGCTATCACGGAGATGAGTTACCAGAACGCGCAGAACCGCCTTCCTCTGCCACTCCCATCCAGTTCCATGCACGGCATAGTATCTCCCATGCGTATGGCGGGAGCGGAAGAGCGAAAAATGCAGCAGCAGCAGTGTGGTGCTGGCACGTTCCGCTTGCCACCGCTTAATGTCGCGAGTGACCAAGCTTCCAACGTTTACTCCATTCCTCCACTTCGTTCGAAGATCGACCCGAGTGTATTGAGTAGTCGAGCCTATTACACGTCCACGAACTAATTTTACTGGTCGATTGATGGACGTGGCTGCTACACTACTGAACAGTGAAGTGGAACGAAGGTATGGGAGGACGAGATGAAGCGAACGGAGAGTGATCGGGTCGAGCATTGCGTGAGTTACCTGAAGCAAAGAGAGCGAGAGCGAAGAACGATATGACCTGGTGATTCACTGTGAAAAAAGGATGACAAAATACGAGAGAAATGATCAGGATTACGACAGAGACTGTAGTGGTCTGTGCAGACAAGTGGGGGCAACGAGTGATTGCAGCTCGAAGCCGCCCGAGCACTTTTGCTTCAAGGGCATTGATGATGGAATTGAAGCGTGACGCAGCGCTGATTTAGCAGACGGATGCAGATATCGTCAAATAGTGTGAACAAGAGGAAGAAATCGGTCACAGGCAAGTGGACTCGTTGACGATGACGTCGTCGATGGACAAGTGTGCAATTCTGCGTGATTTTTTTAGAATTTTTTGGATAAAATAGGAAGGAACTATTTAGCAAATGAGTGTGAGGAACTCGCACTTGTTTTCCACCTTGGCGGAGCCAAGACGACATGAAACAGCAAGAGTATAAGAAAACAAAATAAACAGCATTGTAAGAAGCACGACGGCATGGAAATGAATGGAGATGGCTACAGACAGGTGCCTGTAGCCATGTCTTATATACACACAAAATGTCAACGCTGTCAAAAAGCGTCCATTCCTTACAATTAAATACACAAATAGTATGCAAAACGAGTCTATAACTTCAACATGGATTTTTGTACCCATTCCTGGTCAATCAATGGTTCATTTTCAAATTTACCTCGTACTACACACACGAGTAAAAGATAATACCAATTATCCTCCAATAACACTCGTTGCGTGTGTTATTGGGGATAAGGCAAACAACAATCTTGACCATGTATCACGGACGGGAAGATGTTATTTACTGGTATGTGAAAGTGCGCAAAGTAACAAATGGATCGCATCGTGTTTACGTCGGACAAGCGTTGTCTAACTGCTAGATGCTCGGCTGCGCTTTGCCGGTGACACGTCGACAGTTTTGTTCGTTCGCTTTTTCTTCTTGTTGGCACGTTTTTTCTTCGTTTTGTTCGTCTTCTCTTTGTCTTCTCCACCAGCATTGTCCACGTAAAAGAGACTATCAGTATTAACGACCAACGCCTCTGCTGATTCTGCCGAGTTCGTATCAGCCTGATGACTGGTCTTGTTCGCGTTGGCTATAGCAAGTTGATCCAAGTGCTCAAGGTAGTTCTGTTGCAAACAAATAAGCATTGCAGCGTTAGTCAGAGATGTCACATCAGCACATGGACCATAACTTGGAATGATCTCAGCTCACTCTTTGGATCAGAGGCATCTCCTCGTCCGATACATCCGTCGAACTCAGCAGGATATTCGCCATTCGGTTTTGGCTGATACACTTCTTCCATAGCCGCTGTATGGCCTTCTCCAGCACGGACTTTGGATCCGCGGTCTGTTCGTGGTCCAGCCACGACACAAAACTTGCAGGCAATGGCACGCCGGCCAGCTGAGCCATTGCCGTGGTGATGACCGGTAGACTCGACTTGCGCTCAACGCGCATGAAATGTGCCGCGTGACGGAGACATACGATGGCCTCGAAGAGACCACGGTCCTGCACTGCCGTCTTTTCTTCGGTTGTACTCTCTTTTGCTTGGTTGAACAGTGCTGCACTGGCGAATGCACGCGTGTACAGACCGCCAACACAGTCGAGCAGTTCGCACCGGCTCTGATAGTCAAGAGCCTCGTCCCCATCTTCGTCCAGGTACGTTGTAGGTTTGTGCAGACTCTGCAAGAAGGACAACACCAACACAAGCCACTGATTGTTCTGGTCCAGTCCACGCTGCCGCATCTGAGCAGCAAGCAGTACTTGTCGAGTTGTAAGCTGGGCCTGAGCAAGCGGACTGACCGGCTTCAGCTTTTTCCGCTCCTGTCTTGATTCTTCCTCTTCATCTCCCGAAGATAACGATTCATCGGATGTTTCTTCCTCCTCATCGTTTTCAATAGGAAAGTAGACTGCTAATGTGAGCAGAACACCATATATCTTGGCCATTTCCTTGTCATACGACACCTTCTTCCATTCTTTTCTTTCCTCTGGCCGGTAAAACATCGTCCACGGAGCCTTCAAGCTCCCATTGCAATCAGATACTCGAGCAAGTGCTACTGCGTCTTGAACCACGACACGTTCCAACAACTCACGCAATTTCTGCACCTGCTTGACAGCATCCTCCTCCTCCCCACAGCTCCAATTGCCCGATACAATGCACCATTTCTCCACCAAGTTCTGAGCACAGACAGCAAGACGTTCAAGAACAAATCCACGTTTGTGCTCTTGTTCGTGCAATGTCTCGTAATTACGTGCTGCAATGAGCCCAAAAAGATGCACCAACTCGTCAGCATTCTCCACGTCCGTGTCCAAGTGATGACCTCGATCCAGACCGACATCCAGCGCCAATACACCTGTCACTCGTCGTTGTTTGTCAGTAGACGTGGCAGTCGCGGCCCGTGACAACTCCAGCTCCGTCAGTTCTTCATTTAGCAATGCACCACATGTCCATGACTCTTTCTCTGTCTTCTTCTTCTCCTCCTGGACGTAATTTACATGCAAATCATGTAACAGTGCAATCAATTGCGTCTCCAATGGCTTCAAGTTACGTAATAGCTCCGTTTGAAGCTTTCCAGGCGGTAATTTCGCCACTGCATCCTCGAGCATGGCATGTACAAACGTCTCATCCTTCCAAAACTGATCATGTGTAGCTGTTTGTGTCCATTGTTGAAATACAGCGCGTGAAAATTGCGTCAAGAAGCGGTTCGTCTTGGTGGTCTCCATTATTGTCTAATTAGAGCACCAAGCGATTGGGTGGTGAGCAATTAGACGACTTTAAAGCGACTTTATATTGAAATAGAGGAACGAATAGAAACGCCGTGTTGATAATAGAGTACTCTATCGACTAGTGGTGCTGTATACGCGTCTGGACATGATGCCATCAAGCGGCGAGCGAACACTTAGC
This sequence comes from Peronospora farinosa, assembly GCA_947646735.1. NCBI lineage: Eukaryota > Oomycota > Peronosporomycetes > Peronosporales > Peronosporaceae > Peronospora > Peronospora farinosa. The sequence goes on along the minus strand of CANTFK010000072.1, from coordinate 297,749 downwards.
CTAGACACAAGAGAACTCGCCAATATTTCTTGCATAGGTGTCTCTGCAAATGTAGCTACATTGTCGTTTTCGTTCGGCAAGCGTAGAGTGCATACTGACTCCATCCACATTGGTCTCATATCAATAGAAACCCGGTGCGTTCATAGACAATGAAGAGCACTGTCGCACTCAACACGACAATTCCTGCACCAATCCATAGTTTGTCCTGTCTTGCTTGCCACTCGAGTCTCTTCAACCGCTTTCGAACTTGTATAATCTCAGCATTAACACTACCATATTCATCATGACAAGTCTTTAAACTCCGTCGTCCATCATCCAGTACTTTTGTCACGGAACTGACCCGTTCAATTTCCTGCGACATAATCTGTCGTGTCCGTTTCAAAGCTGCTGTAACATCCACGACTGAACCCGATGCATTTGTATTGCTGTTTGTAGCCGTTTTATCTTGAGAACGTGGACACAAGAGCTTCTTGCGTTCTTGTTCAAGCCGCTCGATCTTTGCCCGTTGGCGATAAGCCACGAGCATCTTTCTGCATTGAATGCTATGGTTTTGTAATTGTTTCCGATACATTTCCAGTTTCTCTGCTGCTTCATCTGCTTCTTTGGGATCCACGAGCTCCTGAATCCAGTCCTGTGTGTCCAAGAGAACGCGTTGATACGTAGCAATTCCATCGTTCACTTTCTCTTCCAGTGCTTGTTCTTCATCCATAGAATAAGTGAGATATTTCTGCTGCTGTTGCTGTTGTTCATCTTCTTCTTGAGGATCGGGCATACGGATCGAGAGATTAGTAGATACAAAGCGCCATACGCTACTGAGCTTGTGATCAACGAGCTCTAATGCTTCCATACTGTAATACCTGCACAATAATACAATAATAATATTTACAATATCAAATAATTAAATTATATTACAGGTACCATAATTGGTAAAAGGGTCCAAAAATTCCCATTCGGTGGCATAAAATCACTTGTCATACAGTATAGCCTTCCATATCCCGTTAAAAATAATAAAACCCATGTCGCTTCAATAAAACGTTTCCATATCCCTGGTAAGGCCACTTCATACTCACTTCAAGTCATTCAGTCAGTTATTTCCCCATGTTCCTCCAACGTTACGTTCACGTTGTACTTGATGCGGTCTTAGGGAGTTACGTAAAAGATATTGATCCAACAACGTTACAAATCAGTGTCTGGAATGGCAAGATCCAAGTGGACGCTGTCGAGCTCCAACCGGATGCCTTTACCCTGCCAAAACAGATTCAATTCCTCAAAGGAACGCTTCGACACGTTTGTATTGATTTACCATGGACAAATCTCGCTCATCAGCCCATTTGTATTGATATACAAGATGTAAATCTATTATTTCAAGTGATTGAAGACGATCGGACGTCTTGTTACGATGACAAACATTCCGGAGAAGAAAAACAACGACATGCTCAGAAAAAGAGACGACAGACTTTACAACGGAAACGTGCAGCTCTAAATGCGGTGGAAAAAGCACGAGAATTTAATGAGAAAAACAAGACACGGACCAGGACGAAGCAAAGCTGGACAGAGAGTTTTTTAGTCAAATTAGTGGTCAACGTTTTGGATAAAGTGCAAGTTCATGTCCAACATTTACATTTACGGATGGAAGATGCTGTTTCGGATGCTGAACGACCATATGCGGTAGGGATGACATTGGAAGCTATTATTATTAAATCAGCTGATGAAGGATGGAATTTTACAATGGTTGGAAGAGGTACGACGCAACAGGATGGGAATGGAGGAGGCGTTTCTTTTATCAGGAAGAAAATGGATATCAATAAATTTGGCATTTATTTGTCATTACCATTGGTACCAGTGCCTCTAACGGTGTTGAAGGATGCAGAAGCATTTGCAACGTTGATGAGGAGCAGTTTTGAGTTTCTCGAGAGAAAAAGACAGCCCGTTGCAGTCGCACCGACGCTGTTGCATCCTGAAGCTGATACGATACGGCCGAGACTGTTCAAGTCGAGTGACTATATCGTGCACCCGTTGACGGTCTCAATGAAGCTGACGGTGAATGATGGTAATGCCAAGTTGCCCTTTACGCATCAAGAGCTGAGTGAACGTGTGCTGTCAAGGCTTGGGACGCCGTGGATGGTCGACACGATTGACGCTATTGGCGATGACGCGTGGAAGGAGTTTGTGGAGATGATGCCTAAACTGGCAGGAGGACGCAAGTATACGCTAGGATTTGTGTTTTCGGAGGCTTGGTCGGTGGCGAGAGACCTCACGGAAGAAGAGGACGAGATTCCATCGGTGCAGCAGTTTAAAGAAGCTTTGTCAAGCTGCATGCAATGGTCTTTGGAAGAGGTCGATCGTGTCGAGCATTGCATTGTCAAGTACCGGGACGCTGTTGTTCACGTGATGGAAGAGAAAAGTACATATGTTGATGCTCAAGCAAATATCGATGAGATCAGTACGTCGCTGCATCGTCAGCAGTACCTGAGTGCGCTTTCCTTCATTTCGTTTTTGACGGTGAAGCGTCGTCAGGCCCGGTACCTGGTTTTGCGTCCAAAGAGAATTCGGATACAAGACAATCCGAGAGCATGGTGGAAATATGCAATCAATGCTGTATTGTTGGATGTTCGGGAGCGTTTGGCCCATGTAGATTGGGTAGCCTTCGAACATGCACGACAGCGAAGAAATCGGTATAAACAATTGTGTCTTGTGTTGGAACATGGCACCACATTTGCTGCCACACTCGTCCCGCCAGAATTACGGTTGCTGTCGAAAGAAATAGCACGCAATGAGCTGGACGAGCTGGAATTCGTCATGGATGTTCAAGAATTGATTAAGCTTCGCCAGGCCGTGCGGAAAGAAATTGCCGACAAAGAGAAGGAGAAGCAAGTTCTGAGCAAGTTACAAAGCCAGCGCGAAAGTGATGTACAACACTCGGTTCAAGGTTCTAGTATTCCTGCTAGCTCGCGTCTTTGGTCGTACGCCACATGGCTTACAGGTGCAGGAGGGCCAGCACATGGTGGATCTTCAGGTCATGATGCTGGAAGGGTACGCATGGAGGACATGAAATGGAGTGATCAAGACACCAAAGATCTTTACGAGGCAATTGATTTTCATCCCGAGGACGATAAGGAAGAGAGTGCAGTAGACAGTGGGGAGATTGAAGATGCGGCTGTACAAAAGAAGCGCTTGCTACAAGAACGCCAGCATAATTTGTATCGCTTCCAGCTTACCCTTTATCGAGCGAGCTTCGGAATTAGTCTTAAAGACGTTCCCGGTGATTTCAGCAGTATCCCTTTTCACGATGGAGCTAGTAAAACGTTTTTTTCACAGACAGCCTCGTCATCGTACTTGATCGCTTCATTGGATGATGTGGAGATCCAGTTTTTGGTTCGCCCGTCATGTTTGGACATGGGCCTTCAATTGCGTGAGGCATTTTTCTGCCAGAGTCTCCGACCACTTCGACGGACCGTCCACGACAGACTATTTCAAAGAAAGCGATCAATGAGCCCCCCTGGGACAGATTTTTTCCTTCAGCGAATGGACATGGACGAAGTAGTAGAGTATCATCCAGTTGGAGTGCGAAACCAAATGAGCAGCGTCCGGCTTCGTCATTGCGAGAGAGAGCTTCCGCTGGTACAGCTCAACATTATATCCGAGTATCAGCACAAAAATGAAACGGCTTCGGGCTCACAAAAAGGCAATGAAGACGATGAACTGGCCACAGCAGATGTGACACCGCCAGCCCACTTGCTTCGGGTGTCTTTCATAACACAGCCAATCAAATGCAACGTGAACATGATGTTTCTTCTCGATGTAGTGGCTGTGTTCTCTCGTCCAGTAAACGTCGATTTATCCGGGCTAGAGCACAGTGCGTGGAGAAGAGCGCAAAGTTTGCAACGTTATAGTACTGCTCAGCTGCGAGATGCATTGGCTCGAAGAACGACAGTCGAAATGCGCTTGGATGTGATCTCTCCTCTGATCAACATCGCCCAGTCACCGTCATCTGAGATTAATTCTTCTAGTGATGACGGCGTGAGTCTGTTAGTATTTCTTGGACATCTGAAGGCACAAACGAAACATCCGAGCAATATCTCTGACGGCAGTGAAAAATGTGATTTTGGCAATTATGAGAATGAAACAATCGCGAGCCGGAGAAATGTTTTGACTCCGTCGGAGGAAAGTCTTTATGACGTTCTCGAGATCAGTATCTCTGGCATTGAAGTACAAGTTATTGATGGCTGGACCAGCACGAGTGGTAAAAGAGTGTTCCGACCTCGATCTCACCCTAGCAAGAAGTCCGCGTGGCATTATCTGCTGGAAAAAACATCTCTTACGTTTAGCTTTTACATAAGCGTTACACCGGATGACCCAAGTATTCCTCTTATCAAGTTATTTGGCGGTGTCGACAACGTCAATCTGAATTTATCCGCTACAAGTTTCCGCTCACTGATGCAATTGCTGCATTCTTTTGGGGAAAACTACTCGATTCATACGCAACGTTGCATGGATAGAGACGCTGCTATGACCGCTGACGCTACAAACCACCCCATACGCATTGGGCCCCTAGCAACAAGTACTTCACGACGTAGCAAGCCGAAACTCGTACGGAAGATATCATCTCGCATCAAGCCTGGGGGCGTTGCTCTGTCCAGTAGTGATTCAGGTGGGCGAACTAATGCTGCATCTGAGAACAGCTCCTACATGGGTTTTGCGCGAAAGATTCAGCTCGAGCAACAGAAGACATTTCAAGAAGAGGACATTAATGACAATGACCTGCTTAAGTTGTGGAAACGCGTGGTTTGTCAGCTTCAATTTGGAATAGGTGAGATCATTCTCACGTTGCAAGTTCGAGATCTAGAGAGCGGTTCGGGGAAAATTGTACGAGCGCGTGCTGTTGATATTAACACACGATTGGAAACGAGAACCTACGACAAGAGGGTGGAATTTGCGCTTGGTTCGTTCTTGGTGGAAGATATTCTTCTCTTGCGGTCTTCACCGTCGTCGGAGGTGGTGGAAAAGAAGCGATTGCTTGTGAAATCTGGAAATCACGAAGTGGTAACAGAACTGGAAGAGAAGTCAGAAGAGGGAGCAATTTTGTCCGTTGAACCTCCACCTTCATCTGAGCAGTTAATTCGTGTGGTAATTACGAGCATCGCTTCCGACGCGGTAATGTTGAAGGATAAAAAAGTGTGGAAGCACGCTAGGCATTCCCCACTCTCGTTGTCTTTTGGCAAGAACTCTGTTTGGCAGGATCCACTTATCACTACTCTTTCGATTGATGCTAGCTTGCGCGTACTAACAATTGATGTTTACCAAGACACGCTTGCGGAGGTCTTCGTGTTCTTTTTCCAGCGCAGTAAGGAAGAAGTAAGTATTCAGGAGCAGACACCACCGCCACCGCCTCCGTCATTGCGAAGCATCAGTGAAGGGAGTACAGCAAGCAAACATAGACTGGCTATGGACATGGAGGAGCAATCTGTCCTGTCTTCGGTGGATAGCGAAGCTAATGGAGATACATTCTCGAGGAAATTAGGCGTGTGGCTCTTGGACAACCACACAGCTGCCGGCTGTGAAAATGAAAATGAGCAAGAGGCAGCAGGAAATGATAGATGCGTTGATGTTGAGGAAAACCTGCCGGCCTTGACGCAGTTCCGTCTCCATGTCGAAGGTTTGTCATTGTTTCTCCACTTGGATGATAAACAAAAACCAGACGGGATGCCATCAGCTTTCGCTACTCTGATAGCGCAGCAGTTTTGCTGCTGCATACAGCGGTTTCCACGCTACTTGAGCATGTTTGCATCCCTGACTTCATTGAAGATTTGTGATGTATCGCTGGTAGACCGACATCTCAGTGAGATTGTATCCCATAAAAGCACATCCACTGAACCCGACGAAGACAGACCGTGGATTAATCGTAATGCTGCTTGCGAATATGACGGTGATATTGCGGTGGGTCATGTTCCAACACTTGGCGAAATTCTTAATCTGCTCAATGATGTGCCTGCAGTATTTTCGTGCGCTGCGCAGTTTTACGGGGCGGACTCTATCCAAGAAGTATGGCATCCAGGTTACAGTAGCCGGTGTTCTTTGCGTCTCAAATCACCGCGGATCCGTTTTCTCTACAGTTTCGTTGACGACATGCGCAATTACTGGATGAAGGGTGCTCTGTTGCAGACAGTTATGTCCATCTTGTCTCGCGAGCAGGCTGATACACTTTGGGAGGGCGATTTTCAGCTTGCCGATATTCAAGATGACTTAGTAGAACCCCAGATGGATGAAAAGAAAGGAGATGCCGAAGAAAAAGCATCTTCGAGTAAGTACTTGGGCTCTGATATTGTGTCGATGTTTCCGCTCGTCGATATTCGCCTGGAAGATGCCATTCTGGAGATGCCCCCTCATCGTATGTCATCGGAATCACTTTTTCTCCGGTTTGACACTTTCCGAGCATCTAACGAAGATGTCGTTAACAGCTTTCTGGGTATGGAAAACCGCATCGTAGCAAAAGTGCTTTTGAACTCTTCGTTGAAGCAGCTGCAACTCGATATGAAGGCACTTCGAATTGTGTCAAATATACTTGTGGATCGCAGTGATATAGGAAACGGCGGATTTGTTAAGCAAAGTCTGCTAGAACCTACGAACCTGTTATTGTCCGTGGATTTCCGCTCACATGCTGACCTAAAGTTGAGAATGAGTTGTAGCCCTGTTCGCTCATTCTGCAACCAGGAACAATACGCCTTTGTGTTGCGAGTACCATTCCAAAACTACCGTGAACGGACCCGGTACCATTTTTTGCAAGCGGCTGCAGCACCAGCAAAAGTGGTAGCACTTATTTCATCTCAACGTTTCTCTTTATCTCGTAGTTTCGATGGATCCTCTTCTTCTGGAAAGCCCGTGGAACACGGTGATGAAGCAAGCAACGGAACGAGTGCGTCCGAGGCTCCTGATGTTACAGACGAGTGCCATGTCATGCTCGATATCCGTATTCCAGAAGTTGCGCTAGAAATATTGCAGGGGCAACACGGATATCACCCCTCGAGTAGTGAGAATCTCGACGTGGCCGAGAAGGGAAAAACGCACGAAGGCTCAATTTGCGTACTAACTTTCTCTGTGTTATTAGGATGTGCTGATTACAATCTAGCTAATGGAAGGCTAACGGCAGGCATTGATCTAGAGGGCGTTCACATTCTAGACTCGCGAGTGACCTCAAAGATGTCGACTTCGTACCGCGATGTTGTCGTGCTTGAGCGGTGCAAAGAAGGTTTGCCGAAAGCAATTAAAATTCAATTTGGGTGCGAAAGCTACGACGTGGATGTATCGACAGTAGATTTCGACCCAGCCTTCACAACCCAAGGAAATGGTTCGCGAACTCCCAGGACGCAATTTCGGAGCGTCTCGTCTAGAGCCTTCGTGGGGTTGTTCGGATCGGAGCTCTCGCTAAAACGAACCGATTCTGAAATTTCTGCCTATTCATCACTGTCTTCAACGGCAACAAGCCATAACAGAGAGAAGAAACCGCCTCCAGTGGTAGGAGTAGAAAGAAGAATGGATTTGGTGATTGATGTAGCTGGGTTCAAGGTTATCCCGTCAAACATTTACTACGACGTGGTTCACTTCTTGACAATATCTCCCGATTGGAAAGCAGAAGACATGAACTTTGTAAGTAGTCAAGACACTGATGCAAATGGAACTACAGGACCAGAAGAAGCAACCGTGTCGCCAGCATATCGGCGAATAGGTTTGAAGCTGAATGTAGGCCCGTCCTCGTTACTGTTAGTGGAGGATCCTTACAAGCTCAAATCTCGAGCATTGATGCTTTCATGGGAGTCATCAGTCATCATCAATTATCTTCAGCAAACAAATGAGGACGAATGCCCTGACATCGAAGACGTAGGCAAGAAATCTCCGGCACACAGCCAAAATCAGTTGCAGATTTGCGTTGCTCTCGAAAACATTCACGCAACTTCGCGATTGTCCGAGGAGAGCGTATGGGCGGCTGAGCAAGCAGCAACAGCGGCATCTGCCGATTGCTTGAAACCTATTGATATGGAGACTGTTATACAGATGGATCTGCGCTCCCGCTTTCTCCGCTTTCGAACAACGTTCAACCGCGTCATGGAACTCCGCTTCGGGTACTTGGATTTCTGCACGATGCTAGCAGCTCTCGAGCATATTTTGCGTCGCCCATCAATTACCACAACATCAATAGCGGGGGATCAAAAAGGGCGGTCAATGTCTAGTTCATCAATTTCTTCTCTTTCTGGTGGGGGTGTTGAGAGCGAGACTTCGTCTTGGAGTGGACGTCGACGCGCCCAGTTATCTTCGCGCTCGAGCATCGCGGTATCCAGCTCGAAGAGAAGTGAGCGACAGCGCGCAGCTGCTCTCTACGGAACTTCTTTGATTTATTTGGTATCAGCAAGTTTTCGCGGACGTTTGGAGACGCGACCAGTGGTTGGATTTTATAATTCAACATGGCGCAAACGGTACCTTGTCTTGCCATACACAGCGCAGCAGCGTCAACTGGTTCAAAGTGTGGCGTTTCGAATTTTGCCAGCACCTGAAAGTCGACGGCAAATTGGCGACGAGATTTACTACGGTGACAGAATAGTCTTGGAAGCTGTTGTTGATACAAAGCAAGACGACAAAGAGAATACCTCAAAAGACACGTCGCTCCCTAACGAAGAAGGAGTCGACTCTGTACTTACTGCGGAAGAGGACGAAGAGAAGCTAGTACGAGAGTCAATTTTAATCCGAAAGTACGATCAACTTGGTGCTATAGGATATCTAGGCCCAGAAGGGTCAGCTGGAGCTTTCGAAACTACAATTTGGAAACATGGAAGCACAATGTTTAACTCGGACAAGAGTGTAATCTACGACCGAGAGCTTATCGTGTTTGAGGAACTCACGATATATCGTTCGTTCAGCAAAGGTAAAACGTTCGGTGCGGCAACTGATGCTGACGCTGGTCAACAAATGGATTTTAACTCTTCTCGATCAGGACCCCAAGCGGAGGGTGCGCATACGGTAGACACAACAAGTGCGCGAGGAGGCGGGTATCTGATGTTCAATGGTGTTGGCGATGCACCAATTCCATTTGCACTATCTATTGTATCAAGCCGATCTAGGTCTGGATCTCCGCAGCGCGACGAAAAGAGTGTCGCTGATGTGGATGATGCTAATGCAGTCTGTGAAACTTCTGTTTCGGCTGTTGCTACTCCAAACACTGCAGAAACTTGTGATAAGACTCCTGCGACCCCGGCAAGAAAGAAGAGAAAAAATCGCAAGTCGCTCTTTGCGTATGCCTCATTCCTTGAGAATTTAAAGATACTCGAGTTCACGCTTCCAGGAGTGAATGCGACGATCGTGAATGATTTTCATAACATGCTTTTGCCACTGCTCCATTTCCGTGTGGCGACGTTACATGCAGACGTTCGTGGAAGGCTGGAAAATAAGTTCACAGTACTAACGAGCTTGCGTTTTGGCATTCAAGCGTATAACTCCCAACTGGCTGTTTGGGAACCTGTACTAGAAGACTTCGAGGTGAACATGGCGTATCATGGAATGGGTGGTGTATTGTGCGACTATTGCATGTCGGAGAGACAATCAGTTTCTCCTACGGGTGCTGCACTGCGGTGCGATGGGATGCCACTATGTCTCTTCCGCTCTTCACGGACCGAGGTGCTTACAAATGCTGCCGCGCATTCGTGGGAATCCAAGAATTTCATTTATCGTGAGCTATTGGAACAACCTGACGTTCAAGACGGTGCCAAGTTGGCAAACACCTTCATGATCGTGGTGAAAGACGACTTCAATATCAACGTTTCACGAAATGTGATTAATGTGCTAGTGCACTTCTTTGCATTGGTGACGAAAGTAACAGCAGCCGATGAGGCCTTATCATCACGTCTCGGTCCATTCATTTATGTGGACAACCAGTCCGGAATTCCGTTTGTCGTCGCGACGCACCCGTCATCATCCGCTGGTGCATCAGCCACAGCATGGGGAACCCCGTCTTCTTCTCGGAGGCCCACGGGCTCGATTGAAATGCCTACTGACGTTCCGGGTGCTGACGCCAACGATGAAATCATGAAAGCAGGGACGGCAATGTTTAACAGTACTGCTTGGAGCCGTCGCCGATTATCTACGATGCTGAACGACATTTCTTCTTCCGATACCAAGTGGATCCGAGTCGAGAGTGGAGAACGAATTGCGACTGAAATTGTTGCACACGAAGCACCGGCAGGGTGTGTAACGTCGCCACTGCGTCGCTTGCTATGGTTGAAGCCACAGTCTCACCTACAAGGGACAACTTCTTCCAAGGCGATTCCTGTGCCGATTGGATATTCAAATCGAAGCTATCTTCATCTAGAAAGCGGCTGCAAACAACGCGATTCATGGCATGGGGAAAACATTATATGTGAGACAGTCGCGGAACAGGGCACACTTGTATTACGACTTCGAGGAAAGGTGCAACTGACGAATTTCTTTAGCGTTCCGATTCAAGTTATCTACAACGATCAGCGGGAGGATACAATCGAGCCTGGCGGTATGGCGGCTCATTACATCCCCATTCAGTATCTTGAGTCAGGGTCCATTGCATTTCGCCCCCTGCTGTCGAACGGAAAGGTCCAATGCTCAGATGCCCTTTCCATCGCATCGCTGTTGCGTTCGAATGACTTCAAAACTCGCGCTCGATCAAATCGCCGGCAGAATGTAGGTTCTCTTGAGCTACGCAAGGCATTGACTTTTTACTGGGATGTCCATCCAAGCACAGGAGTAGAAGATCCCGCAGATTTCACATTTGATGTGTCGTTACCACCGCTTCAAGTGATCCTTACCGCACTGCGAAAGTCAGAACGTCACGAGACAACGATAACTTTACGACCGCCTATTGTTTTGGAGAACCTAGTGCCCTATGAGCTGTCGTATCGTACCGTTTGCATGAAATCGGAAGCCGAGGTTGTGTGGGTAGCCAAAAATGCAGCTTCCTTTTCGGGCACAAACGGGAAGGTGCCGTCTGGAAGCTCTGCTTGTGTTGCAGAACTCGATATATTGGAGCGAGATCAGGACAACGGAGAGATTGTGCAGACACCAACAGTTGTTGGATTGAGCCTTGCATTGCCACAGATCGAATTGCGGAGATTCTCACGTTGGTCAAGGAACACGTTTATTTACGGCTGTCAATCATTTTGCGAGCAAATCGAATTGAATATGCGCGACGATTGCGAGTTGGAAGCTCCTACACTTGCGAACAAACTAACGATCTGTGTCGAGATCACACAACTAGAAAAATTACGGTCAAGATCTTTGAATAAGCTGTGTCCGGTTGTGTGCCGAGTGTTCACGGAATACTGGCTGATCGACCGAACGTCGCTATCACTTGCGTTCTATACTGCAGACGATTATCTTATCCCGTCCAACCACCCAAGCCGACTGTATGACGATAAAGGTGACGCTGACGATGGATCTTCTGCCGTGTCGCTCTCGGTGTTCTCGTGTGAGAGCAAGCAAGTCGTTTCAAAAATGAAAATCGGCATTAAGGGCGCCGTAGGCGAGCGTGAAGTGCAATCTGAGCCATTTGACATCAGTGCTGTGGGAGTACGTGGCCAGATTCTTGTGCCAACCAATCGGTCTCGTGATGCTCGGTCTCTGCTTTCTACGATCGCAGAATTTGGAGCTCCCCCAGATGGGCAAAAATCGACTTATAAACAGTATGAGTTTGGCGTGATGATCGAGCAAGGCCCGGAAAAGTTTTCACGATCACGTGTTGTGACACTTGTTCCACGATACTATTTTGTTAACACTTCCAGCATGTTTGGGATACATGTTCGGCAGGAGCGTTCGACGGACCCGAATGCAGTGATTGTGCTTCAACCAAAAGAAACCAAGATCTTTCATTGGAGTGATTCGCGGTTGCCACTGCGGGTCCAGATTTGTTTTGTGCTACCTGACAAGCGTCATGACGCAGACGACACTGTCTCGTTTGCTAGTTCGTCGCAATGGAGCGCGCCATTCGAGCTTTCGTCAGTGGGTAATTTTGTGCTGCGCGTGAAGTCGAAAGTCCGACCCGCACCGCCGTGTCTTCCTGGATGTTTTGAAGGGGGATCTCTAAACACAAGCAAACTGAAGAAGCCGAAGAAGCAAGCATGTTTTTCGATGTGGAAGACGAGAACAGTGACGCAGATCGGATGCTTACTGAGGGACTTCAACTAAACGTGGCGGTCGAACTTCACGATCCTTCCTTTTTGGTGTATTTAGAAGAGGGGAGTCCTTCGGCTCACTTTGCGCCACCGTCATCGTATGCATACGAAGATAACGATCGAGAACATACACTGACCGTTAAGCAGAAAGACAACGAAGGCTTTGTGCCGTTCAAGATCAAGAACGCGTGCAGCAACTTAGCGCTAATTGTGTGGCAGAAAACACTTGTGAAAGACGACAAGGGGAACATGACGGTCGGCTTTGAGGGCGGAGAGCCCGTGCTTCCGTTCCATTCGGTCGACTATGTGCCATTCCGCTTCTCTGCGTTTCCGACTGTGTTTGTGCAGGTACAGAAAGTGGCAGGATTGGGTATTGGTGCACTGCGGAAAGAGCATAGAGTACGCGGTCGTCACTCTGATAAGGTGAAATCAAAGTCCCTATCGCAAAAAGGAGACAATGACCCACCAATTACTGCTCTCTCTCGAGCAGCAACTATGGGCCAAGCCCAAGTGGTTGCAAGTTTTGAGGTGCAACTGAAAAATCTCCAGTGTCTACCGACGATTGACGTGTCTGAGGGTGTAACAAAGAAACGATTATGGGCTGAAGTGTTGCTGGATGAAACGACAAAAACCTTACTGGTAACAGACATGCTACCTGGTTTCTCTGGTGAGCATAAACGGCGAAGGCGAGCAACTCTTCTTCGAAGCTGGAAACGCTACAATACATCAATCGTCTTTATTTCGCGTGTACTTTCGGCGCACGCAGCTCATAGGACGGATGGATCAGATGACAACATGGTACAGAAGATACTTGCAAAGAAAAAGCGTGTGCGTTTCGCGCCAGACGTGACGTCAGTGAAGGGAAAGCTCGATGTTGACAAAGATGGAATATCGGGAGCACCGAAACAAGGTGATGAAGCTGACACTATCACGTCATCAGTTGTAGAAGAAAACGAGGTGGAAGCACTGGCGCTCTGTGTTCGGCTTGTAGATGCTACCCATTTAGAAGAAGTGTTTCTCCAAGCTGGACGTAGTGATTTGACATCGTGTCGGCCGTTCATTACATTTTCTTTGAAGACCGAAAAGGAAGAAGCTCGGACAAAACTAACTCCTCAGGCTACGACAGTGTTTCCACGTTGGCTTCCGGCACCTAATTCGAGGGCGATGTTGAGTGCTTTGATGTTAAGTGATGATGACGATGAAAAACAAGAGACATCCAATCACGAATTTGGCACTAACGCAGAGATAATTGTGGAGATACGAGAAGCAGATAAAATTCTCTTTGGCTCTTCTGTCATTGCAATCGCACGTATTCCTTTGCATGAGTACTGCGCTGCTGCTATGATCTCAGCTAGAAATGATGCCAATCACAAGACGCCAGTGGTAGAGTTTCTTGCACCTGTGCACGTGACTCGAAATAGTGGGAGATGGTCTCGCTCCTTAGAAAACGAAACGCGAATCCGTTTCCAAATGTGCTGCCAACGAACGTTCGCGACTCGACGTGCTGTTGCTGAGTCTAGTGGAGAAGGCAGAGATGATCTCGACATAGTGAAAGAGTTGCAGGATATACTGTCCGCATACCAGCTAAAGAGGGAATTAGATGTGCTAATGAGTTCCAAGTCACAGCTAAAGCTTCTGCTGGAGCACGAATCAGTGGATACTTCAACCAGTGGCACCAATATTCCAGCAGCATTGCGGTCAGTGCCGGATTGTTCGCTAGATGAGAAAAAGAAGTCCACCCTTACAAATTTCGTTACTCACTCTGCTGGTACAGACGATGATTCCACCGGGGTTCGTAGTCGAAGTACGAACTCAGTAAAAGGATCAGCTGTCTCAGCGACTACGGATGAATCCGTGAGCGACGGCACGTATGAAGAAATGAACGACGAAAAACGTTTGACCGCAGTTCTTATCGGTGTGTCGAATCTCCAAATTCCCACCGAGGTTATTCGGAGTAACTTTAAGCACACACATGGAACAACCAGGCATTTAGAGCCTAAAGTATATTGTACCATTACGTACCAAGAATCAACACGATCAGCTCTGTCAGCGGTTGCTAAGTCTTCGGACACAACATCATCAGCAGAGCAGAACAAGTCTGATGAAAATGGACCAACGTCGCCAAGAAAGGTATCAACGACAGGCTCAACAGGCAACCATGCCCATCTGCAACAAGTTCGCACTCATGAGTTCCAGCGAGGCCAGATACTAGGACTTGATCTCGTCCATCGAAACGGTCGTGTGATCGTTCAAGGTGTCGTATGTGACGGACCTTGCGGAACTCTTGTTTATGAAGGCAAGATCCGTATTGGCGACACGGTGGTCGCAGCTAACGGCAAATCTATTGTAAATCTCCATCGCGACGCATCGTTTGCGGTGATTGAGAAGGCTATGCATTGGGGCGAGGGCGTTGGAGGTCAAAATGACGAACAAGCTTCAGGATCAACATTTACGCTATCGTTTTTGTACCAGCCTCCTACGACAGAGCGTATGACGTTTAGTAACACGGGACCTCCATGTGCACAGACAACAGATGAAGAAATCGGTCTCCGAAAGTATGATACTGAGTGGAATCGACGTGTGGAATTTGCTGAAACAACCAATACTCAACCGGCTGCAGGATCTGACGATGAACAGGTACATGTGCGCGTATACTTGCGTAACGAGACATCAGATCATGGTCTTTCAGCCTCACAGGAGTCAAGTATTGTGCCGTTTCTGTATTTCTTTGGTGACGATGCTATGATGGATCATCTTGATCACAGCAAACAAGACTCGCGGTTTGACGTGCTACTAGCAGAATGCTGGGTACCGTTACCGCCGTCTTCTCTCTCTGACGCACGAAATCTTTTGTCATTAGATGGAAATCCGATGGCAGAACCATCCGCGCTCACATTTAATGAGAGAATTTGTGCGCTATACTCGCCACAGCAACGCTCGCACCAACACTCGGCACTAGAAATAATTGGTCAACTGCGGCTCGCCTTGAAGTGGGATTTCATTAACCCGCTCCGGGCCGCTCATCAACAAGGGGATTTGAGTCTTCATTTCCAGCTAGAAGTGGCACGTATCTGCATCTCGGTTGTTGATGATGGCGCGTGGAGTGCGGTGGCTTCAGCAAGTGGTCCCCAACAGCCAGAGGAGGTACTCTGTATTTCACTCTCAGACCAAAATGCGTCAGCAGGTATTCAACTGAGCTACGCCCAGATCTCGGATGGAAAGAAAGTGATTAATGCCCGCGTTGGGCATTTTCAGATCGACAACCAACTTCTAGACACAAACTATCCGGTGTTGCTTCGTCCAATACGCCTGCTCGATGCGCAAATGCAGGAAGAAGGCTACACACTGGCGCGTGATAAAGGAAGAAAGACAAATACTGAAGCAGAGGGCCAAATACTGTTGCCGACTGTACAGCTGATGGCAGTCTTAAGCCGTCAACAGAATGTGATCCAGTTCGACTACATTTTTGGTCAGCTTCAAGAGTTGGAAATCAAGCTAGAAGACGCGACGCTTGTCGCATTGGCCCATGTATTTTCTGGAGTAGAATGGTCACATACTGCACAAAATACACACACAAGCAAGCGAAAGAAGCGCTCTGGTGACGAGTTTGGCTCCAACTTGGCGCTAAAGCTGTTAGAAATTGAATGGTCTACGCCCACCTTGCTGTCCACTGCTGCAAGCGGGAGCTTGGGCGGTTCAAGAAGTGGTGGGGGAGCGAACATGAAGGTGCTTCTGCGATGGCTTTTGCTGTGCCCTGTAAAGGTCAATGTGACGTTTACAAGCACTGCAGATCGATCGCTACTGCTGTCACTGGTACGTGCGTCAATTCAAGTTGTGTATCGTAGTTGTGAAACTATCGTTAACAGTATCTTCTTTGTTTTTGACTTGTAGCTGTCGCCGGACATGTCGTCTGTTCTGAGTACGCTGATCAGTGCAGCAGCGACGCTAGTTTCGAACCTGGACCAGGCACCCATCCGAATACCGGAGTTTTACGTTGAAAATCTGCTGGAGACAACACACACGCTGGCATTCTATGCCATGCAGCACTATATACACCATGGTTTGCGCAGTTGGTACAGCATCATGGGCTCTGTGGACTTTTTGGGAAATCCCATTGGCCTTGTAAGCACGTTGGGTACCGGTGTAAAGGACTTCTTTTACACGCCAGCGCAAATGTTACTCGAGAACGAAAACGGCCTAAGAATCGATAGTTTGCGAACTGGCATGACGAAGGGCTCGAAAAGTTTATTGCGAAACACGGCCGTAGGTATCTTCCACACAACTGGCAAAATCACCGAGACGCTTGGCAAGGGTATTGCATTGTTGGCGATGGATGAGCAGTACAATGTTCAACGACAGCGTGCGTCAACGCGACAGATCAAGAAAATTAACGACCTCGGCGACGCAATCGCAGAAGGTAGTAGAGGGCTGATGGGAGGTGTTTGGGATGGAATCAAAGGTGTTGTCGCTGCACCTGTGCGTGGTGCGGAACAAGACGGCGCGGGTGGATTTGTAGTTGGTATCGGCAAGGGCGTCGCGGGTTTGATTGTGAAACCTACAGCCGGTTTCTTGGACTTGCTTACCAGTCTTTCACGAGGAGCGAAAACAAGCGCAGAGTCGTTGGACGGCACCGACCGCAATGCGTTCGATGCAATCACACGCTTCCGACTACCGCGTCGTATCTGGTACGTAAGCGGGAATGACATTCTAACACTACTATCCGAACAATAACTTATTGAGTTGTTTGGTTTGTACACTTGTGTAGCTCGGATGGTGTCCTTGTGTCCTATTCTGAGCGAGAGGCCCGAGGATATGCGGTATTGCTGCTGACATCGCTGGATGCCACGGATGAGTACGTGAAGACTTTATCACCTATTTCTCGTCGGAACGTTGCCTTATTCTTTTAATTGTGTGTTTCTGTAAAGTTATGTGTATCATGTGGATTACGGTATTGAGCCACACCGTGGGCTCTTGTTGCTTACAGATAAGCGTCTTATTTGTCTAAGCGGCAAGACAGGACAAAAATTATGGGAGGTTGCGCTTGACTCGACGCTGGAGATCGTTGTTGAAGACGCTACGCTCAAGATCGGTCAAACTGCGTCTCCATTTCGGTCATACAGCATCGAATGCGACAGTGACGTGGCAGCGACTAACTTCCGAGTAGCTGTGGACTCAGCACGAGTCGATGTATCGGCGACACGATATCTGCTTTTAAATCTTGAAAAGAGCCAGAAGGAGTCTCGGATTGCTAGCGGCGGGCGTTTCGGTAGCGGGGCTACAGGACTGTACAACAATGAGGAAGACCGCACGGATCTGCACGTGCTCATGGAAAACGTTCAAGACACTACAGTGTCTGGAGTCTCGAATGATGACCTCCGATCGCAGCCTCTACGCTCTGTGCGTGTTGAAGTGTGTCATCTACAGAACAAGGATGCCCATGCCAATGTTCCAGACCGTGCGATCGACAAGTTGCTGTCCTTCAGCGTGTTCCAAATTCAAGTGTACGGAGGCCCTTATCAGTGGACGGTGTTTCGTCGGTTCAGTGAGTTCCGGGAATTGTGTGCAGAGCTGGAGGGTGCAGGATGTGTCTTGGATGGTCTTCCGCCACTACCGCCGCGAACCTTTCTTCCAAGCACGAGAGGTCCAGTAGCAAAGCATCGACAAGAAGCGCTGAATTTGTTCCTACAAGCGGCCATCATGCATTCAGCCATCAGTCGAAATGCAGCTATGCTCGACTTCCTCACACGCGGAGCCCGTGAAGTCCGTGTAAGTCTTCCTCCTCTATCACCGACAGGTGAAAGGGAAGCGTCCCAGCGTGCTGGAGATTCACCATGAAGTGAAGTGTACAGGTAGTGGAATGTGTTGTATGTAATCAGTAAGCTGAGCTGGAATAGCAGGTTCAAAGCCGTTGACATGTTTACTGTAACGCACTTCGTTGATCTCGAGATAATTAGCGCTGCTTAGGTCGAGTCTGGCGGGGACTTCAACAATTCTGCCTGACACTGCAAAACTTTCTCGTAATCCGTGCAGAGGTGATCAAGTAGCATACGATTCGAAAGCACCACACGACTAAAATCATCTGTAGCAACTTCCACAACCTCTACATCGGTTTTGATGCTGCTACCAGCAGTCACGCTTTGTGGTGACGATCCTGGAGTGATGACACGGTTCAAGTAGATGATTCGACCAGGAGGAAACAACGGGTCATGGTGCAGCTTATTGTCCTTTTCCCATTGCAGCTGAATTTTCTTTAGTTCCTCATGTTCCTGCTCCGTCCCTTTTCCCGACTCGTCTTCCATCCGTTGTGAAGGATCAGTCTCCTCAAGCACTTTATCACCGCGATTTTCCTTCTTCTGGGTAGATGACTGATCGTCGTTAATCTTTTCACTATTCGACCCGCCGAAAAATGGCAGATTACGATAAATCGTATCCACAGCTTGATCAAGCTCTTCTTGTGCAATAGTGCCCAGCGATTCCGTTTCTTCTTTTATCGTATCTACGTAAGCTTTTACGTTCGAAGTCACAGCAGTCGACACCTTCGATCTGTAACAACGACAGAGGTTGGTAAGTCATCAAACAATTCAACAGCAGCAAAAGTTTTTGAAAACAACTTACACTTGACCGCTGATCCGTGCACGTGACTTGTCGATCATATCGTCGACTTGAGAACGTAAAAGCTTTAGTCGGGGAGAGCCAGTCGCGACATCTTTCTCAACAAAAAGACATCAGCTTTTACATCTTCGTCTAAGGTGAAAAAACACAAAGGCCAAAGAATACGTACCGTGATCACCATCGCTCTTCAGCGAATTCCTTGAGGATGCAGAGGTCTTCTGTAAAACCTTTCTCAGTTCTATCAACACACGCTCCAGCTCCTTGGGCTTTGTGACAGCTGATGATAGCCGTTCCAACCCAACAATACTCTCGTTCACGCGCTTCCACCAGAAAGAATCACCTGCAGTGTGAAAAAAATAACCATCCAACAAAGCGTTACAGGTTTCTGTCTGGATCACGACATGGAGATGACTGCTAAGTAGTTCACTACCTTTCTTGAGATCGTCACATTTCACCAGATTCTTGATGAATGCGACATGTTCCAATGAAAGATTGTTTGCTTTGAAAACCGAGAAGATGGCGTCCAGTTTGTCGGCGAGTAACTTGTCGACATCATGCGCGAGCTCCATGACATTATCCGACGCAACCTGCATGCAATTATCATTAAGGTCACACCTTCTCAAAAACAAGACATGATCGTGCCTATCGCACCCGTTTCACTTGGTCCAGCTTGGCTGTAGCCTTGTTCGTACGTTCTTTGAATTGAAGAAAATTCATCTTTCGCAGTGTCACGTGTAGCTCCTCTAGTTTCGCGCGCGGCTGCTTCTCCAATGCAACCTTTTGTTTATGAATCTCCTCCATCACCATTTTTTTCAATGCAGTTCGCCAATCAAAGCAACGAATCTCGTCCTGTAACTGCATCAGCGAGTGTTGATGCAGACGCGGTACGCAGTCATATCCGTTCACTACTGTCGTCACAAAGTCATAGGTACCAGTTGCTAGCTCCTGTGTCACACAAGCTGGTGTACCAAACGCGTAACACTGTATCGTCGGGAACTCTTTGCGCAGCTGTATGGTAGCAAGTGCTGCCACTGCTGCGCCTAGACTATGGCCTGTTGCTACAAGGCGATAGTCTGGATACTTTTCCGACAACTCCTTCAAATCACTGTGTAAATGGTGGACTAGCCAGGTCGCAGCGTGCACCATACCACGATGACCTTGTCCGTTTTCAAAAGGCTCATTGTGAAGACACAAGTCCGTGCAAAAGTCTAGTAAAGACGCAGTACCTCGAGCCACTAGCACCAGTTCTTGGTGTTCATGGTCAGCCAAAATCACGCACTTGGGTGACACGACACCGCCCGAATGTGCTCGTAGCACACAATCTGATGACACAGCAGCTTCTTTACAAAACAAAGTGACAGAAGACGCGTATACGGCGTCACATACACGAACGTAACGCAATAATTTGGCCATTAATTCCTATATAGAAACACTCGAACGTCAGTCAGGCAATCGGACTCGTCACAAGCCGTCGAATAACTTAAAACAGTACCTGATCCAGTACAAAAGCCTTTTTATGTGTTTCGTCATACAATCCCGTCACATGGTGTTGACTTTTGTACTGAGTTAAGACCGATAATCCCACGAGCCAATCAGAAGCGCTCGAGTTACGCAACGTGGGACTCTGACGCAATAGTCTCAGACTCTCGGACATCACCTTAAGCGCTGGTAGCATTTCTACGGACAATTCTTTTACTGTCGCTTGCATCCACTTGTTTTTAATATTATCAAGACTAAATGTACTACTACTTGACGTCGTACGTCTACCAAGTACCCGTGACGACCGCAGCAGCCGTCGACGCAGCATCGTGTCGAAATGGAAGTCGTTTTATCCAATCAACGTTTCGTTTGATGCCAATAAGTACCATATCGATCGTTGATTGGCTGAAATGTTATATTGTAATTTCAACCAATAATATATTTCCACTGTTCTTAAAAAAGAAGATAAAAAAGTAGAAAAAAAGTTCTCGTGTTAAAGGACCATCATTCTTGCTCTCGTTTTCTCCCTCTATCTTCCATTATGAGTGAACGTTCGACGAAGAAATTCAAGGTTGTGCTATTGGGTGAAGGTACAAAAGAAGAAGAAGAAGACGTTATAGAAGAACAAAGCGCTCGTTCTCTCTCTCTCTCTCTCTCTCTCTCTCTCTCTCTCTGTACTAATATTTTCCTCTATATTGTTATATATATATATATATATTCCCCCTTATAGGTCGCGTGGGTAAAACGTCCATTCTTGTACGTTACATAAAAGGTGAATATGACGAACGACAAGTTTCAACCCTTCAAGCGTCATATTTGGATAAACGATTACTTGTGGACAATCATCGAGTGGGACTTTCATTATGGGACACAGCAGGACAAGAACGTTTCCATGCGTTAGGACCTATTTACTATCGTGATGCTGATGGAGCTCTCTTGGTTTATGATATTACGGATGCAGAATCATTTCGTAAAGTTCGTACGTGGGTCCGGGAATTGCGACGTATTGTGGGAGACGATATTTCCATTTGTATTGCAGGGAATAAAAGTGATTTGCATCGGAATCGAAAAGTACCAGAGGAAGAAGCCAGGCGATATGCTGAATCAGTGGGAGCTGCACACTTTGTCACGTCGGCGAAACTTAATCGAGGACTTGAGGACGTGTTTGTGGAACTCACACGTCGTATGTTGAGTCGTACGGGTGGCAGGAAGAAGAAAGGTAGTGCGTTAATTGCGGACGATGAGGAGGACAATGGTGAGGAGCCATTAGCTAGACCACCACCTAGTAAAATGCGGCAAGAGAGAAAAAGTACACAGATGGAGACGCAACAGGGACAGGTGAACACGACAGAGGAACCTCCGAGAAGTCGCGGTGGAGGACGGGGACAACCCATTCAGATTGTGGAGGATGATGATCCTGGTACTCTAGGTGTTTCGAGAAGCAGCGGACTGAGAGTGAGAGGAGCGACGCATGTGGACACTGGCAAAGACAAGAACAGCTGTTGTGGATAATAATGGCGATGTGTGGCGATTCTTTTTTGTTTTGGTTTCTGAAAAGAGTGAAGATGAAGACACGAAGAAGAGAAAAACGAGTATGGCTGGATAAAGGACGAAAAAACAAGATGCATATGACCAATTTTGTTTTGTTGTGACTTGTTGGCTTATTCGCTCGTTGGATGCTCAGTGTTGGACGTAACAGATGAGCGAGATTTTCTGGTGAGGACACTTCTCGTCTTCTCTTGGACTTTATCTTCCATGCGTGAGAAAGAAAACCTGATAATGGCGAAGATAAAGAGACTCAAATAGATGTTTGTAAACCATAAACTGTAATTGCATGCGTATACATGGATGTCGAAGAAATAAGGAAAATAGTGCACGATGCTTAGTCTAGTAAAAGACACATGCTTGAACATTGTGCTGGCACGCGCCGCTATTACCAAGTAGTGTCATCCTTACGTCAGCACATGCATCGGTTACAAGAAATAAAGTCGTGATGTTAAAGAAAAACTTTTTAATGATCTTGCATTAACTAGTCAAAGCCTCCATTCAATCGTTTCGATGCATCATCAATGAGCTTACAAAGCAAGCACTGCAGTCAGGACACCAACAGCTACTGAAGCGATAGTGAAAGACACATGTGTAGCAGCACCGGATTTTTTCGAGTCAGCACTCGTTCCACCGTCGGGTTTGCTTCCGTCCTTCAGCTTCGTCGTGGTCTCTTTGTCGGACAACTTTGTAAATGCCTTCTCAAGCTTCGGGTATACAAAGCCCTTTCCACCGGTCTCGCAGCCCTCGTCAGCCTCGCACGCAGTGCAGAGCTGGGAGTAGCCAACACGCTTGCATCCGTTGCCGGATCCACACGCCTCCACCGTCATATAGCACGGCGGATTTACAGCAGCGAGTTCCTCAGGGGTAGGCAGCGCTTTGAAGGCGGAGATGACATCCTTATCAATCTGCGTTGAGCCCGAAGTAAGAGTCGACATGTATGTAGTTACTACCGCCTTGGCGCGAGCAGCGTTCGCGGTCGTGTTAAGCGGGTCCTCCCAGAACGGCAGACCCTTTTCAAACTCGCCGGTTTCGGCATTTGCCGCAAACTCCGTGTGGCTCTTGTTAGCCAAACACCACTCCGTAAAGTTGGCATACGTAGATCCTGTTGTCGGGTTCTCGATGGAAGTGATACCGACAATGTCATCGATAGTGACCCAGCCCAAGATGTTGTAAGCGAAAGTACAGTCGACGCCGTCGGGGCCCTCACCATAGTCACAAAGGCCCTTGCGAGTTTTCTTACGGCACTCGTCCGTCTTCTCACTCCAGGTTTTCAGCGGACACGTACTCGCGAAGGAGAACCAGACATTGTTCGGATACGGAGCTCGAACATCGTCGACCTTGGTGCCGGCACCAACGAACGGTCCGACGTTCGGCTGATCGTCGTCGCCATTAAACTGCAGACAACCAGGAGGGAAGTCGTCATCACCCGATAGAGGCGTACAGCGGCCGCTATCCATGGGCAGCATCGGGCCGTACTCGGGCGTTTCGCCCCATGTCTCTTGAAACTGAGCCAACGTCTCATTTGTCTGCACGATAATAATCTCATAAAAGACGATATTGGCCATGCCAGACTTGCGTACACATCGCTCTTTCTTAGCACGGACATTGATGTTAATTCCTTCAGCTTGAACATACATGAGCGACCCCTCTACCGACGCGGTGTTGACCGTGTCCATGGCACTCAAGTAACCGGCCTTCAGGTCGCCTTTACCAAAGCTTGAGGTAAACACACCATCCACGAGCTCAGGATCATCGCTCTGCACACGGGCATGTACGACGCGAACAGCGGGCATGTGGTATGAATCGGAAGAGTGCTTGATCGTCTTGAGCTTCGCAAACGGATCAGGGCCGGGCGCAATCTGCGCTGTTGACGTGTCAGACTTTGTCGTTGACGCGTCAGATTTTGTGGTAGACGCGTCAAATTTTGAGGTGGACGTGTCAGATTTTGAGGTGGACGTGTCAGATTTTGTCGTTGGCGCGTCAGATTTTGTGGTGGACGTGTCAGACGTTTTGTCATCATTCATCGACGTGTCCAACAAGTTGTCGTCACTCACCAACTTGTCCGACAAGTTGTCATTATTCGTTGACGATGATGGAATCATTATTTCCGACGTATCGGCGACCGTTTCACCGGACGTGGTGTCTGCAGTGGAGACTGTTGACACCAAACCGGCAGCGATGAGTAAGACGAGGCTAAGTTTCATCGTAGAAGAAAGTAATCAAAGAAACCGACGGACTGAAGGCTTGCCTTGAGTAGGGAAAAACGAAGAATGACGATAGGGTACTGAAAGATCCAGTCATGATGTACCTTTTCTTTCTTTCTTTTACGTTCAGTTGCACCGTCATTACAACCAATAGAGCTCAGACGTGCGAGAAAAGCCGTTTTTTTGTCACACCTAACCTGATGCGACGGCAAGATGCAACGACATGACCTGGGTTCAAAGTCGCCTTTAATGCCAGTAGTAATCAGATGAAGACCGTCACGACAAATTTGGTGCATTAATGTAACTATTTAACTAGTAGAAATCAAACGGTCATTATCAATTTGATATTGCTCGTCGTAGTTGAAAACTCTCACTTAGAATCGTATTTGACCTTGCAAATCTCGGACAGCGTGAAGTAGAGGACGTGGTACGTAACGCTCTTTCCATGGTGCTTAGGTTTAGATGGCACGTTTCTACCACATTTCATATGAGAAAAGGCCTCTGATCGACAGATGGTGGCGCTCCCTCTCCCTGATGACATTTTCTATCCCGGTACAGAACCAGATGGCAAGATGTGGTGCTCCTAAGAACAGTCGCATGTAACTTCAAGGGTAAGAACCAATATGCAGTAATTGTAGGTTCCTCTGCATGGGCATCGCATTTTTTCAGCTTTGATGCCATCAAAAAGCAGCAGCTCTCCAAGCTACATCCTTTCCCAGCAAAAAGATCGCAATGACTTTTTTAATCAACGTCAAACCCCCAAAGATATATGGATATATCGATGAATCAAACGTGAATGCATCGAAATGATACACAACTCGATTGCATTTTTCCATTTCCACTGGGCCTTTTGTATCTCCAGATCCTGAACATTTGCTTAGACTTTGACAGGGGGGGGTTTAAGTTAAAAGTTTGAATCTTCTTGCGATGCCCTTGACCTGACGACTGAAAAATCTCAAGCTCATGAGACAATGCCAAACTTTTTGAAAGCCCAGTCTGCTCACGATGGGTTTCTCGGGTCAAGTCAAGGTATCGAACTCTCCGAAAGCACGATGTCATCTTATGCGAACAAAAATGCCGATTTCCCACAACCTGTCACTTAAAACTACTAGGTACACACCTCTTCGAGCTTTACAGGAAGTACTTCGCTCTTATTCTTTCAGCAGTTGGTATGAAATACGTGGACTGGCTATAGAGCAAATCGTATGCTAAGCGTAGCGACAAAGGTAGCCACATCAGTGATATATGATGTGGCGACTCAGAAAGGAACTGTAGAAGAACTTTTAGTAGTTTGTGCGGAGATACAACATCATCTTATGAGAGCAATGTTATAGTCTAGAAGAAAGTGATAGCCAATGTTGCAGCTTGACTCGAGACTCAAAGTGTTAATTAGCACGAGTTTATGTAGTGGTAGAGTTATAGACAGCGTCTTACAAAATCTGCCAGCAACGTTGTTTACACTGAGTCCATATTGGAAGCACCATGCTGTGTAGAATGACTCGTTTGTATGGATTGACTATTGTCAACGACACCTGCACCTCGAGCGTTACGTTACTCGAGCGCTTGATCGTACACGAAGCGGAGCTCCCAGTCGTCCGTGACCAGCATCTGCGGCTTGCGCAGCACAAGACGGTCGCTGGTAGCGTCGTACTGGAAGTCAAGAGCACGCTCACCGCCCACAAGCACCTGCTTGGGCAGGTTAGCCTGGGACTGAAATCCATACACCTCGATTCGCTCCACCCACATGAGCGAGGTGTAGCGCTTGCCTTGTAAGGTAGCAGCCGCCGCCGTCGAACGCAACCCTTCCTTCGTCTGATGAAACGATACCAGTGTTCCCTCATTTTCGAGCTCAGCGGCCAGCGAGCGCTCATCGTCCACATAAAGCTCGCCGCGAGCCTCAAAGTGCTGGTCCAGCGCCACCACTAGAGTAAGCGGGTCGTCGCGCATGAGCTCCGAGCTGCGACGCACACGCTGCTTGCGTGGCAAGATGGTGCCACCACGTTGAAACACCGGAATGGCGTCCAACGGCGCAGGGACATTCTCGTATGTCTTTCCACCGAAGAAACGCTTGTACCCGTCGGTCACCTGGTACCACACTGTCTTGTCTTCAGCATTTTCTGACGGTAGAAACACATGTGTAGCCACGACGCCCTCTTCCACAATCGGTTTCACGAGCAGAGCGTCACCCAAGAGAAATTGGTCCTCTTCACTAAAGCTCTGAGGTTCCTGTGTAAAGTGCACCCAAAGCGGCCGCATGACAGGCATTCCACGAGCATAACACGCGTGGAACAGTGTGTAGATGTATGGTAGCAGCGAATAGCGTTCACGAATAGCAGCGCGGATACGTGACGTCGTCGGTTCACCAAACACCCAAGGCTCACGGCGAGCGGAATCGTGGTGTGCATGACCACGGAAGAATGGCTGGTAAGCAGCAGCCTGGTTCCATCGCGAGAGCAGCTCAGTGGACGGATTGCCGAAAAATCCGCCAACATCGGCACCCACAAAGGTAAGTCCGGATACTGACAGAGAAAGCAACATCTTGGTGGCGTAACGAAGGTGGCCCCACTCCGCCATGTTGTCACCTGTCCAGACTGCACCGTAGCGCTGGGAGCCGGCGGAGAACGCACGAGAGAGCACAAATGGACGTTCCATATCCGATGTCAGCTGCAGCTCCTCAGCAAACGCTGATAGCGGCTCCGGAGGAGGCTGCTGTCGAACAAGCAGGCCCTCCATACTTGACCGCTGAAACAGGGTACCGTACAAGTTGTGCCATTCGCGGTGCTCGACTCCCGCAATGCTCATGCAACCCTTGCGCATGGACACTTCCGGGCCGTTAAAGACCGATGGCTCATTCATGTCGTTCCATGTGTACAGGTGCTTGGTACTGCCTTGGTAGTTCTCATAGCGAAACTGGTGACGCCACCATGCACGCGCTTTTGGCGATGTAAAGTCAACGTAAGAGGACTCGCCTGGCCAGCACCAACCCTTGAAGTCATTACCCTGCTCGTCCTTAATGAACAGCCCGAGTTCCTCAGCTTCTGTGTGAATGTAGTATGGTTGCTTGTCCTGGGACTGACTGACCTTGATATGTGGATCAACAATAGTCACCACTTTGCGACCAGTCCGCGCCACGGCCTCTTGCATGTCCTTTGGCGTAGGGAAGGCGTGCTCGTCCCATGTAAAATAACGCTTGCCGTCGGTATGCTCGATATCTAGCCACAACACGTCGTAAGGGATCAGGTGCTCGTCAAAACCAGCGTCCACACGGGCCATGTCCGCTTCGTTCTTGTAGTTCCAGCGGCACTGGTGGTATCCCAAAGAAAATAGAGGCGGCAGCTGTGCTCGACCCGTCAGGAGCGTATACTGCGAAAACACATCCGCACTGCTAGGTCCTGCCATTAAGAACAGATCAAAGACACCCGACTCACTCAGCCAGTGGCTCGACTTGCTGTTTGTATTTTCGTTGGTCCAAATGTCCACAAAGGTTTCGCTTGGATTGTTCCAGAACATACCAACCGTATTTTCCTTGTTTGCAGCAACGAGCACGGGGATCGCGCCATATAGCGCCATGGGGTTATCCAGCTCGTACTCAAACACGTCCAAATTGTACAGCCGGTACGGGTCAGTCACTACTTTCCTTTCTTCATCATCTTCACTCAGTTCAAGCGTATCCTTGAGAACGAAATCTGTTGCATGCTCTGGAATGCCATACAACGAGCGTGGTGCTTCTGCCGAGCCATGGAACGACACATCAAGTCCGATCGAACTTGGACCATATTTCTTCTTGTCCGTATGTCCATCAAAAGACTCTTCCCAGCCTTCCACTTTGCCTTCAGCATCTACAGTGGCAGTGATCGTGGTCGACTCTTCCTCCTTCTTCTGCACAGTACCGTCATCATAGATAGCGAGACCGTCCTCTCCATAGTCGACAATGGTCTTGCCATTGTGTGCGTCCACTGCCGCTTGATCAGCCGCTTCAGCCTGTGCCTCAGCAGCTGATTGGTCCTGACGGATCTCATAGTGAAACTTTCCATCGTCATTGGTAGATACGACCTTTACCCCGTTTAGGTACAAGTCCACACCAAATAACCCTTTGCCTAACTTCAAGGCAGCCACTATATGAGGGTTTGTACCTTTCTTTTGTCCCTCAGGAGCAAAAAACAGGACGTCATTCTCGTTACTTAAGGCAGTTAAACCCGCCTCTGCCGCCGTCAATTGACGCAACGATTGCGTCTCGTCTGCCGCAGATACGAGAATATCCTCGCTCGTCCACCTGGTCTTCGGGTCCTTTGGGTCTTCAAACTTTTCCTGTAGACGCACTCGTAGCACTGGCACAGTCGTCTTGTCCTTATTAAGTACGAAAGCTAGTGATCCTTCTAAATCGACCCCACCTAATTGAGTCGTATCCTCAACTAGGAATCGGACCAAATTGGTATCTGAGTCGGATCTGATACTGCTACGTACGACTTGAAACTTGGGAGTTGAGTGCACGTTACGATACTTGTGACAGAACTGGGTCTTCTCACACGTACGAAACTTACTGCGATCGACTGCATCCGTTCTGGTCAAAGCAAATGCCGTCACTGCAAACAGAAGCCATTGAGATCGCATCTCTCTGACCTCCACGTGGTACGTTAGCGAATTGGGGATACTAAAAAGTGACAGTGTGAAGTAGTAAAACTGAAGTAAACATAATAGACATTTTAATTTGATAACCATTAATATTATTATTATTTTTCATTATTTTTATTATTAATTTACAAAGATTTTTTGATCTAGGTGATGGAAATCACAGTGACGTCTGATTCACCATTGGGCCAGTACTTGGCTGGTACATGTGAATAATTTCTTGCATTGAAAATGTCAACGTGTACTAACTTTCTACTGGTTTCATATATATATATGCAGAACTTGATGCTGCTGAAGATGATTATGATAAATCGATGACTCCATTGTTGTCTCGATGTCCTCATTCTATGGCTAGAAAGCGTTCAAGACAAGATCAATGGACTCCAATATCAAGTGCATACAATTGGATCCAAGGTCTTCAGCATATGCGACATTGTGTCGAAATGGTGGCATTACGGCAATTGATTCCAGAGCTTTGTACATTTCATCCGACGATTCGGTGCGCAAACCAAGAAGTACTTGATACAATTGATGATGATGGATAACGTGGTGCTGTGTCTTTTATGTGGGAATTCATTGGGTAGAGAAGACTTGCAACAAATGACAGGCTGTGATCCTACAGTGTTTACAGTACCGTCGAAGTATTGGTGGAACCGACATGTTGCAGTAGCAGAAATATTGAGTGGTGTCAATGTGGTTGTTACAGACAAGATACACATACAGTCTGTTGCAGTAATTGGTGGTGCTTTGGTAGTACTGATAGCAATGGTTATCGCTGGACGAGGTATTGACCAAGGTGTTTTCGTGCAGACCATGGGATGGGTCGTCGGAGTCGCCATTTTCGTGCTTCTAAGTCTGGAGCTAAGTGTGCAATTGCTACTCGCTTGGTACAGATATCGTTCGAGACGATTGATAGGATCACTGAACGCTTTTTTAGCTGCATTGGAAGCATTCGACAAGGTTTTTGCGTGTAGTTTGACGCTAATAAAGCGTGCAGAATTGGCCACTCGCGGTTATCGTCTCAGAACGGGATTTCTGCCGCCAATAGGTAGGTTAGAAGCTAGCGATTTTGGCAATGGTGCTGATGGCGCTAGTGAAGAAAATGCTGCGTCGACTGCTAGACAGAACCAATTACGCTGTCTACCGCTGCGAAGAAAGCTAAGAGCTGTGAATGAGCAGCTCCAAATACGAGCTTCAATTCTAGTGAAGGAGGATGAATACACAAGACGCGACAGAAGTCAAGACTGTGTGGAAAAAGAAACGCCCGCCGGTGACCAGGCTCCATCATTGCTGCTAACGGCGCTGACAAAGCAGCACAACCGGACTGTCTTGCTGCTGGAAAACGCAGTGCACACCGTACTCGCGCGAAAGTTGGCATGCGCTTGTTCATATCGCGACGCCATAGTCGGTTGGAGTCTGTTTCGTACATTAGGCTCGCTTCGGCTTACAGTTGAGCATTTGATCGAAACATTGAGCACGTGGAAGGATGATCTCGAGGCGTGGAACCCTACGAGGGATTCCATGATGCTGCAGGCCTGTGCTCCAGATACAATGTCCTCAGATCGGCAGCAAGTGAAGCAGCATGTACCTGTTTCAATTGCAAGCGACATTCGCCTACGAGGTGTTGCTTCACAACTGCACGAGCTGCGGTCAACGAGCGAGACACTCACATCATTAGTAATCGCGGCACAGTACGAACTTCTCTCCGTAGAGTCAGCGGCGGAAAGACTGTCCAGCTCCCGTGATGCCATGCGATCTATGACCCAGCAATTACACGACGCGTGGGGCAGTTATGACAGTGCATTGAGCGCACTGACAGGCCAAGATAATCATCTTGATAATGCCAGTGGAGATGCAGCAAGCAAAGATGAAGGAGTTTGTCATTCCGCTCCGATCACTCCATTAGAGCTGTCATCGGTTGTAGTTTTGGAAGACCCGAACTGCACTGTCGTATTCACAGGAACGAGTACAGGCGACGAAGGTTTCGATTTACAGGCGCTATTAAAGCGACAGGAAAGAGACGCTGCAACAACATCGTCAGGTCCAAAACCACGTTTCGTCAACGAGCTGCGAGATGTGCTCGCACATCGTCAGGCTCACGCGCACCCAAAACCCACGAAACAAGTGGACCACGATCCGCCTGCTCATTTGATCCCAGCACTACCTCCTCCTGCAGCCGATAATATGTTTGCACTACCTCGTGCACCACCGCGTGGACGACCGCGACGACCACCTTCCAATTTGCCACGGGTTTACGCGCGCTCTGAGGTTACAGCTGGTGCCTTTCATCTGGAGCTTCAAGCCCTCCTTCAGCAATCCCAGGATCTACAGCATGATATTGTCGAGTGTCTGGGTGATAGAGATGAGGATGCCGTAGTTGATGCAGAAGGTGATGAACTCTTTGCAAGTCCGAGAAGAAATATTAGCTGATCAGGCTGCGCGCAGAGAGCAACTTGAAAGCAGAACGGATTCTTCCATGAATGGGCCACTCCGTCAAAAAGAGCTTCATGTATGCTTAAATATTGGTAGGCTTGGTCTGAACAAAGCAAACACGTTTCTTGCGCTTATCGCTTCCGACTTTTGATCACCACTACGAGGCAAGCACAGCTCTGACTGCTTTGCTTTCTTCATCAACAACTTTTCCGCATCGGACTCGATAGACGGTCTCGTCATTCACTGTGTACATGTAAGAAGCTGTGGCCATGCACACGCGCTCCATTGCTGTATCTCCGTGCTGCGATAATGTCACACCGACAATTATTTCTAGCAGATCTGTTCTAGATACCTTGACTTGTGATGGGTCTGCCCTTGGCTTTGGACTCGTGTTGCAGACGCTAATGCTGAACTCACAGCAGCAGCGTGCATCGACAATGTCTCTTCCGTTTGCAAAACCTCATCACAATCAGAGACGTAAACCCAATAGCATCGTCAGCCACCATGACGGAGAAACGAAAGCCCAGCACGATATCTGTAAAGACGTGTCCTCAATGCCAACAATCATAATCGATCGTGTCGCCGACAATAACAGGAGAACTGGAGTCTAACTTCTCTTGTCATACGATGCTGCCAGTCTAAACGAGCAGTATAACGTCGTTTCTTGTGGTGGAACCCATGTGAGTCAGTGAATGGCATCAAACTGTAATGAAGATAATGGTACGGAGTCGCCGCTTCACCTTCTGACGGTAATTTTTTAAGCGTGCGTCATGGCTTGGCGAGTACTGCGCGTGGTGATGTAGGCTGCTACGAGTTTCCAGGGCCCGCGCGATTACAACTTCATTGTCTCAAGGAAGCGGGTGTGCTCACAAGCAGTCCAAAAACACCGACACTTTCTCGGCTGAGACGCAACTTGTTTTGCTCACTTACTGCTGGCGTGACAATCTGTCCCGGCCGGCTTTGTGTATGAACTATAAAACGACAGAGTCGACCATCAAGTAAAAAGGGGAGACGTACGACAAGACGGTCCTTGCGCGACAAATCTTTGCGCACGAGAATGTGCCACGACGACAAGGAAAATCAGTCTGCAATACCAAATGTGCTTCGTCTGTAGGTGGCATGTCGACGTCATACGCCCATGCTTATGACAAAGTATCCATCGACTTTGGAATTGCACCAAGATCGATCTCCCTGGTTGGCTGACAACGTTCAGGACCAAGCTCGTCATCCTTTTTGACTAGCGTCCCTTTCGATCGCCTTCAAGGTTTTGCTCGATCAAATGACGCCAATGAATCGCTCCGACAGCATCGCGTAGTTAACATCACTACATTTAGCTAGAAAGATTCTGAAGAAGAAGCTGGATGCTTGATGCATACTAGCCAGTGTTTGTCAAAATGGATGGCTCTTTATCATAATATATTACTGTGTCTATACACTTCTTCACGCTCTCGAGGCGGCCACACGTACGTTCACGGCGTGCTTTTCCTCACCCGTTCTCTGTCTCTAGTGCTCCCTTCATTCCTCATCCCGCAGCTGCCAGACGCTCGCCGGGTCTCATCAAATAAATACGCTTCGATTCCAGAGAGCATCACGGCAGCTGCCTCAGGTCTCACGGTGGAAGGTCTCAATCAAGAAGTCTATACACTTGTCAAACTCAATGTCGCTCGGCTCAAATGACGGATCATCCAGATAGTACGGACTACCTTCCGTGGCGGAAAAGTCTATTGCCAACGGCAGCTGCTTCTGATACGTATTCGTACCCATGAGCTCCATGACAAGATTGGCCTGAGTGCTCATACCCATCTGTCTCTGCATGGGCGACGTATTGTCGTCCATGCCCGTCTCACCCAGCAAGTCCAGGTCGTGTTCGGCTGCAATGGCCAACGACGTGGCCAAGATCGAGTCATTGAATTGCTCGTCGTTACTCAGCAGCGCATTAAAACGCGAGGATTGGTCCATAAGGAACGGCAAGTTGTGTTTGCCACTCATGCGGACGTTACGCAGCCGCCGCGCAATCTTCTGTCGGTACTTTTGAGCGTGAGTCATTGTCTGCCGAGCCGTGCGTGTGCCCACGTGGCTTGCAATATCCTTCCAGGGCCCGGACGGGAACATCTTGATACCATGCACAAAGAGCTGATGCTCCTCGGGCGACCAGAGTCCACGGCCCTCTGGCGCCTTCGTTTCACTCATCTGCTGCTGTGTCCACTCGTTCCCTGCTGCAGCGTTTTCGACCATGTGGGCAAATGACATGTCTCCTGTCTTGTTGCTCTCCAGCTTCTCCTTCCTCAGCCACTCTACACAAGCGACGCAAATTTTCAACTGATACAAGATCGACTCGATGTTCTCACGGGATGACGCGATCGGCCAGACGGAATTGCCACTGGTGAATGCCAATTTTAGGTCTGCTAAAGGCACGAATTGATCTTGCAGATATGCAGGATAGGGTAGCAGATCTTGGGAATGGAAAGAGCACGCGCTTTGAGATAGCAGTCCACCACCGCTGATTGTGCGACCCGAGACACCGAATTGACTGCTCCCGAGCCGTGCTTTGCGAGCGCGTCGTCTACGTTCCATTTTCCCGACTTGGGACACTCGCGTTTGGTTTCAGTGAAAGAGCAAACACTCTGTGCACACGCTAACGCAACGATATGGTACTCTGACCCCTCTCTATTCAAAGACTATGCATCGGAACCTGTCAAAATAGCAGTACTCTAGCTCTTATTGTAAAATGCTTACAGCATGTACGAGCTAGGCTCACAACTATTGTCGTTTAAGCAGCAGCCTACGACACGAATTTGAACGGCATTGAACAGTACTGGATCAATCTTGCTGCTGTATTCATATGACTAAAGGAATCTGCCCTGACGAATCTTACTACTATGGCTTGCTCGAGTTGCTAAAGCACGACATGTAGGCTAAGATTCATGTGCTCATGTTGCTCGTCCTGCTGCTCGTATTAGGATAGACCCGTCTCTAGACAACACAATCCAGATGGGACCGGTATCATTTCAGCACATACCGAACACCTCGTCGACAGCACCGGGGCTGGGGCGAAGCGGCGCAGTTGAAGTTTCTGCGTGTGGCAGTGGACACAATTCATTGGTCATCAAGGAGATTAGGGCACGATCGACGCTACAGAAAAAAGTGATCGCTTCCGAGCTATGCATCAGCAGTACATGGTATGGGTTGCTATCGGCGTCTCTTGTGCTGTTGTCTAGCGTCTGCACTATTGCGCGAGGCAAGTCGCTGGCTAATGGGTACGCATGGATATCGCCAGGACATTGAAATGCGGCGTCTCCTCCCGTCTCTGCACGCCATCCAAAGAGCTGTCAACACTCACATAGCCAGGACAAATCATGTCCCTGCTTTAATCGCACCAGCTGTTTTTGCGCACGCAGTGACGTATTGCATAGAATGTACAGAAGCACAATCCAGCGGCGTTGCTGCAACATGCAATGTTGCCAGCGCGAAGGCACTCGGTATGTGGGCGTCTAATGATGGCGTTTCCGTTTCCGCCACTGCCGATGATGTGATCAGGTAAGCTTTTTTACTGTCAAGGAACGTTATAATACTCGTACCGATAGGTACCAGCAGGTATCATTTGAAATAGCTCTTCGCGCGCTGTTGTGGTGATCTTCGCCCGCATGTCCTCTCTTGTGCGTCTCGCCTCTTCGTGGAAATTTTGGAGCGCGACCATCCTGGTGTCGTTTGGCCGAAAAGCCAGGATGGTTCGAAGGCAGGGCAAGCGACAATCACGTGTTTCTCTTGCTGCCTTGCTGGGTTCATTAGCCCGAAAGCTATCGCGACCATCGGAGATGACGAGGAGAATTTTCATCGCTTTCCGATCGTAGCAGCTGAGCGAGGGCGCTTAGTTTGGCTGATGTTTTGGTATTGGCAGCTAGAAACCTTCACTTTTCGGCAAGTTGATACTGACCCGTAAGCGATGCAGAC
Source organism: Peronospora farinosa (assembly GCA_947646735.1). Classification (NCBI taxonomy): domain Eukaryota; phylum Oomycota; class Peronosporomycetes; order Peronosporales; family Peronosporaceae; genus Peronospora; species Peronospora farinosa. The sequence goes on along the minus strand of CANTFK010000072.1, from coordinate 262,708 downwards.
GTTTCCTCTGCTTCCAAAACGTAGCTCTTCTGCGGATCTTCAGCGCCACGATGGCAAACTTACATAGTAGTCGGCCTGTTAGCAAGGACACACAGTTGGCTTAGCAACAGTCGGGGTAATCAAAGCGGTAAGCACATGTTAAGCCGCCATGGGCAACCCTACCATTTTATCCTGCATACATGCAATCTATCAATTGCAATGCAGACATGGCATACCGTCAGGATGCATGCAATACTTGTTACCCATGTAAGACCAAATAAGTGTATTCACTTTAATCATTATCCACTTTTACTCTTGACCTGCATCCACACGACAAACGACGCTGACGAACGTATTAATGATGATGCCAGAACATCCATTATTGTGCACCGACACTTGTCATTTTGCCTCTTTCTGCGCATTGAGGTGTAGGGAATATCACAACTGTGATATTCCTATAGTAGAATGTGGTGTAAGGAAAATCACATATGTGATATTACTTTAGTACACTAGGATGTTCCCCCGTCGTTTTGACGCACATGGTGCGCGAATTCTACGCTAATAATATATATAGGCATCCTTAACGCAGCGCATCGCTAGATTGTGTGTCCGTCGTTTTGACGGATAGGTGCGCGAATTCTACGCTGAGAGTAGATTGGCCCATCATTTTACACCCGATTGGCTCAGGTATATTATTAAGTATGACTGTCAATGTGTACCTGTCATTCCGCAGGTCAATGTGTACTCGTCGTTCCAACACTCATGGTGAGCAAAGTCTGCCTTTTGATCTTCGAACCCATCATCTAACTCCATTGACTAAGGTAATTATGATGGGCTTACAAAGTAAAGACGGCCGACGCACATCCCTCGCTTTCGCACCGTCCATTGTTTTCTGATATTTCAATTTTCCAGATGAATTGCGATGGCAAATCCAAGTAAGTTGTGCCACGGGTCAACACGCTGGAGAGGTTGAGCTCAAACCGCTGTGTGAGTGTCGTTTTACATGCTCGGTCGTTGTTCACTGCATCCACCAAATCACCATTTGCGTTGAATGCAACTTGTTGCTAATCTGGCAAATGGACCTACAGGCGTTGAATTAGATGCGAGTCATCGTGCGTCTTAAAGCCCAAGATGCGCCAGCACGCCCCTGGAGCCGAAACATATTGCGCGTCGATGCATTGCTGGACTATCTTTACATCTTCAACCACCACTGTCGTGCGATCATGGACCTTGTATAATACTTAAAGACATATTTGATGGAGATCGAAGAGCAACTCAGTATGAAAAGATGTCTGAAGTCAACATCGTAAAGTGCTGAGTACATTTTGCTCGCCTCCAACTCACCTCATGTAGATGTGCGCATTATGTTTGGATGACAGGTACAGATATGCAGCAAAATACATCGATTATCAACACGACGGATCCTTTCATCTTCAAAATATCATCCATTGTCACGACGTCGGTAACTCATCTTGATCGGCGAAAGTCTTAGTCGAAAACATTCGAAGGTGAATTGCACTTGCTGCAATTCACTTCTTCCATTTGGTGCATTGGTGTTATCTGTGCTACACGGCCCATGGACCAAACAACCTGTGACCGTCTGATATGCATCAGGATGAGTGGCTGGGTCAGAGATCTCTGCGGAGACTGCCGAATCAATATGTTGTGGAGGACGGAGCTTGGATGCCTCTTCCAGGACGATAAGGATGTGCGCGTGGGGAAAGTCGCTTTTTGGAGCTCAATCACCAAACTTATTGACCACCGTTCCAAACATGTTTGCTCAAAAAGGTTTGTCATAAGATCCTGCAATTTGTTGATAAATGTTCTTGCCACCAAGTCCGGCTGATCATGAGGCTATTGCCCTGGTTCCAGCTCGGTTATAATCTTAGGCCATTTTGGATACACGTAGAAGTCGCAAAAGATCCGGTCGACCATACTTGCGCACGATAGCCATAGCGTCCTGACATAGCTGGCTCATCTGGCAATCGCTGCCAGCAAAAGCGGAGGGTAGAGTCATGTTTCAGCCAATTTATGTCGCATCGTGATCAGTCTCGTTTATTAAGTCCATAATTTCCGATAAAGTTCACAATGCATATCGCTTTGGTGACTGGAGATGAACTGCAAGCGATTTTGCTCGGCACACGCCCATGTACCAAAAATATTTTTGCAGCAAACGTCCGGCCTAAAACAAATGCTGCTCAGGTGGTCGCGGATGGAGCATATACGAATAGTATTGCATCTGATGTAACGGGCTAAGGACCCGTTACCGTCTTGCACTAAAAGGGCGTTGAGGAAGCGCTCTTAATTATCTCGTAAATATAACTCTGTTTTATTTTTGTTTTAGTTTTAATTCGCAGTAAGTGCGAATATGTTCCCTAGCTCAAGGGAACCACTCAATATGGAAGTTAATTTATTATTGGCTAATTATTGGGTCTGGCACCCCAATAATAAAACAATAATAAAATGACGCGCAGTATCCGCTAATCGGATACTGCCCTATTCCTACTTATGTAATTATGTACTAATCCTATAACTACTTATGTAATAGGTTGCCCCATTACATCACCCCCTCTTTAAGTTGTGCTTACTACAACGTAAGCACATAACTTGAAAATGATTCTTTTCACCACTAATGCAGCGACACAACCTCGAACCTGCTCAGTAACACACAACTGAGCAGCATGACCCTGGCCGCGCGCGCAAGGGTTATATCTGACGACAACAACCGTACGATCTGCAGGGAACAGACACCACGAGTCACGGACGCACACTTGATCCCGTGGACGCTATACCGTTATATCGGCGCGAATCATCCAGAATTGCGAGAAGTCATAACGAAACTCTTCATTCGCTATCATTCCTTTGGTGAAGTGGTTTACCACTGAGTTCTTGATCGTGATGTCGCTGGTTCGATCCCCACGTGCGCCATATTCGAATCGCTATGGCAACCCACATAGTCGCAAATGCCATCCAACTTTTCTCGAGCCTCATAATAGATCTCGGAATCGCTCGGGGACTCGTCGTCAAAGTTCTGTTGCTCGCGAGCATCACGGCTCGCGAGATTGGGGATGGAATCGGCAGCATCACTCGCTATAGCCGTCTTCCTACGCGACTCATAAACTTCGACCACGTCTGGTACATCTTGGAACAGCGTACTCGATGGCTCCCATGTATCTTCCGCCGGGGAATATCCCAACCAGCGAACCCTGTAATGTTTCTCGACACGCTTCTTCATGGGCGCCGAGTTATTACTCGGCGCCTGGGGCTTGTGATCCTTGTGGTCGACAATTCGGTCGACAATCCAGCGTCGCGCACCCGATTCATCAACTAAGGGAGGAGGAGCATCACGACGGAAGACCTCTGGCGATGAGCGCCGATTCTCGTAATCGGGCGCCTGTAAAGTCGAATGATGAGCTGCGCCTACTCCGCGCTGAAGCCGAGGAGTCGAAGAATGCCCTACTTGATGCTCGCGAATGGCTGAGAGAGCTCAAGATCGTGCGGATGCTGCGACTGAGGCTGCTGAGCGGACTCGACGTGAGCAGCTGGTACTGGTTGAGCGCCTACGTCATCTTGAGACGACTGCGTTCGGAGGACCCCAGCAGGTCGAGTCTGCACGCGTTCGGGAAGGACTTGGTCTTAGTCGTCGTCAACGTCGTCGTCAAGGGATGTCGGATTTCGAGCCGGCACAGAAGAGCGGGGAAGATTCGAAGGGAGATCCGCCGGCAGGTAAGCCTTGAGGCGCCCGACGTATAACGTCGGGTGCAAACGCATAGATGTAGGTATGTCTAGCGTGTAAGCGTCACCATGCACCTTAACAACCCGAAATGGGCCAATATATCTTGGCGCTAACTTATTAGCGCCCAAATTCGTCACTGAGGTGTTCGGTAATCCACTTGTTGATAATAATTCTCTGTCACCCTCTCGAAATATCAACATATTCTTTCGTCCTCTTGTAACGCATCACGCACAAAATTCGTGATTCCTTGTCGTAATAGTAGGAATTCGGTTACTGCAGCCGAACTTACAGACGACGTATTCTCTTTTGGAGCAAAATTGGCAACGGGAGACGCGATGGAAAGCATCGCGTCAGGAGTCGATATGCCGTTGGCCACAAAATTACCAGTATTAGGTGCATCGGCAGCAACCTTATGCGCATCGTAATCAATCATCAATAGTTTCGGCGCAATTCCATCCGTAGATACTCCCCCACCAAGCTTGGAAACAGGGTGTTCTGAAGCTGAGAGAGCAAGCAGCGCCGGAACGCGAGCATGCCTCGCGTTGTTAACGAAAAGGGGGTCAACCCGGTTGAAGCATGGACAGCATTGTTGATTGCAAACTCTGCAAGTGGAAGAAATGAACTCCATGATGAGAACGATGTTGCGTAACTGCGCAAGACATCTTCGAGCACTCTGTTCACACGCTCCGTTTGCCCATCCGTCTCTGGATGGGCACGCCGTAGACATAAGCAACCGCGTGAAATTAGGCACGCGGTTGCTTATGTCTAGGCCCAGAAAGCCGAAGTGAAATGCGGGTCACGGTTCGAATAAATAGATTCTGGCAAGCCGTGATGCCTTAAGATAAGATCAATGAAGATCTTCGCTGTCGTCTCCGCCGTAATGTGGGCGGAGACCGGAGAAAAATGCACCATTTTGCTGAATCGATCCACTAGAACCAATACGCCCGTGCGTTTCTGTTCATCCGGTGGAAGGCCAAAGATAAATCCATGCTGACCGAGCGCCAGGCTTCCGTAGCAATCGGAAGCGGACGCAATGGGGCTTGTGAGGATGGCGCGGGCTTCACACGCTGACAGGTTTCACAGGAGCGCACCCATTTCTGGATGTATTTATACATTCGCGGCCAGAAAAATACGCGAGAAATAGCTGCAAACGTCTTCTCGCGACCCAGGTGTCCGCCAGCTGGGCTGTCGTGAAATTTATGAATTAATCGGGCTCGAAGGTCGTCATCAGCAGGGATGGCGACACGCGGGGAGTCAAAGACGTCCATCGTGTACGTCAGCAACGGACCGTCAAGCGCGTAGCGCTTGATGTTGTCGCGTGTTGGTTTCGTCAACTTCGCGAGTAATTTTTCGCTCGGGTCCATGAGATAGTTGATGATTCCTGCATAGAAGGAATCATTCGCGTAGGATTCAGCGATCTGAGTTCGGATCGAAAGCACGGGGGTCGAAATCATTGCATTAAGTCCCAGGTCAATACAACACACACAGATATCTTCGTCGTCATCAACATACTCCGTTTGATGACCCATATCACGCCGAGGATCGTAATAGGACGACGAGAAAGCGCATCAGCAAGAATGTTATTCTTGCCAGGCTTGTAATGCACCACAAAATTATACTCGGCAAAAAATGACAACCACCGTGCCATACGCTGGGACAAGTGAGGACTCTTGACGGCGGTACGCAATGATGCGTGATCTGTGTAGATAGAAAACATCTTTTCGCCGAGCAAATATACTCTAAACTTGATTAGCGCGTAACGCATAGCCAAAAGTTCCTTGTCGTGTACCGGATATTTTTTCTCGGCAGGTTTCATCTGTCGTGATTGAAAACTCACGACGCGCTCTCGATCCTCGTCATCAAATTGCATGAGGGCACATCTTATAGCGAAATTGCTCGCGTCACACACGACGTGGAATGGCTTAGCGTCATCAGGTAACATCAGCACCGGTGCCTCGGACAAGCTCTTCTTTACGGAGTCGAAGGCAGATTGATGTTCTTCCGTCCATAACCATACTGCATCTTTCTTGAGCAAAGTCGATAATGTCTGAATTAGCTCAGCATAGTTCTTCGTATACTTATGCAAGTAATTCGCCAAACCGAGCCATTGACGTAATTCAGTTTGGTTCCTGGGCGTTGGCCAGGAACAGATCGATGAGATCTTCTTAGGATCAGCGCGACACCTTCCTTGCTGACGTAGCAACCGAGTACTGGAATCTCGGGAGCGCAGAAGACACATTTCTTCAAATTAGCATACAATTTATTCTCGCGCTTAACTTAAGGGGGACCTGCTTCAAGTGTCGAAGGTGTACCTCCGTAGCGCTGAGCTTTTGCTCAGCGCGGCTGTGAACGAAAATGTCGTCGAAGTAGCTCGGTGCAAAGTCGCGAAGTGGGCGGAGTACTTGTGTCACCATCCGATTGAACGTAGCTGGAGCATTCTTAAGATCTTGTGGCATGACTAGCCACTCCCAAAGCATACCGCTTGGGGTGCTGACAGCAGTGAACGGAATGTCACTGTCCCTCATGAGGAGTTGATAGAAACCGTCTATCAGATCTATGGCGCTGTAGATCTCGCTCCCGGACATGGTATTTAATACCATGTCTTTTCGAGGGATAGGTGTTTGAGCCGGGATCGTGGCGTCATTCAGCTTGTTGAAGGCGTGCACAATGCGCCAACCGCCGGTGGATTTATTCGCACAGAAAGTAGGACTCGAATGTGGCGAGATACTCTCGCGGACATGGCCAGCCTTGCGGCGACCCTCGAAAAATTCATCAATAGCGATGACTTGGTCGCGCGGTAACAGCCACTGCCGTGTCACGCAATATTTCGATCCTGGCACGAGATCTATCTCGTGCCGCACACCACGATCCGCCGGAAGATCAGCTGGAATCTTCTCCGGGAAAATATCGGCGTACTCACGGGCGATATCGTATACAGGGTTGCCTGAAGCGCGAAGAGCATCCCAAGACTGTGCCGCGAAGCGTTCTTCGTGCGCTGATTTAGGCTCGGCGCTCTTCGGGCGAGCCTCCAGAACTTCTTCACTGGCTGCTTCGGTGGCTGAAACGATGCACACTTGCTCGATGTCGCCGACCTTGAGGTCATGAAGGAAGTCTTTCCATGAAAGGTCTGGCAGAGATGTGATATCTGCAGCAGTGCACGGTGGACTCGCTACCTCAATGTAGCGGCCACGATGTGGGGATCCCTCCACATATTCAAGCGCGCATACGGATTCCGTCACCACCGAATCAAATGCATCAGCATGTTGACGTGAATTTCGTCGTCTCGGTGATCGGCGTGCTCCTTTCTTGCGTTTTCTCTTGCGTCTCGAGCCCCTGCTCGAGACTGGCACGTCGCTATCACAAGAGGATGATGTACCCCCCTCTAGACGTGGGAGCTCTGTCTCCACCACGTCGGTCTCATGAGGAACCGTAGTCCGCCCATTCTCGTCAAAAGCGGGAGCTCGTCTTCGACCGCTTCACTTGTTTGCGGGAGCCCCTGCTCGACCGCCTCGATATTTATCGGGAGCCTCTGCTCGCCCGATGTACTTGTACGCGGGAGCCCCTGCTCGACCGCCTCGAAAATGATCGGGAGCCCCTGCTCGACCGCCTCGAAAATGATCGGGAGCCCCTGCTCGACCGCCTCGAAATTGATCGGGAGCCTCAGCTCGTCCGATGTGCTTGTATGCGGGAGCCCCTGCTCATCCGCCTCGTTGAGAATCGGGAACCCTGTTCGACCGATGTCTGTGTGTGCGGGAACCGCTATTTAATCGCCTCGTTGTGAATCGGGAACCCCTGTTCGACCGATGTCTGTGTATGCGGGAACCGCTGTTCGACCGCCTCGTTGCGCATTTGGAACCCCTGTTTGACCGATGTATGTGTATGCGGGAACCGCTGTTCGACCGCTTCGTTCTGTGGCTCCGTCAGTGTAACGGAACATACTGCGCACAGAGGGCCATCGCTCTCTGTGTTGACTACTAGTCGTGGCGAGTTCGTTCACGACCCTGACGTGAGGCCAATCGGATGAAGCGACCAACAAGTTAACACTTCACTGACGTCATAACCGCTTCGTCGTTTGACGGACCGAGATAGCCAATCTATCATCGGCTGATACCGTGACAGCCACGGTATCCCAAGTATGCAATCAAATGCATAGTTCATCTCGTACACCAAAAATTCGTCGTTGCTCTGGAAACCGTCGAAAGTGTACGGTAAAACCACTGTTTTACGCGGGACACGTTTTGGTTGTCCATAGGCAAGTTTGACAACGATGTCACCTGGACCTTCTCGAACCGTGACAGTCGACGGGAGAAGGGACAAACAGGATGCACGAAAGAAGTTGTTGGAAGCGCCAGAATCCAACAACGCTCGAAGTGGTCGCTTTACTACAGCGACGATGAGACTGATAATAATCAGTCTCGAATCATCGCGCATGGTGGTGGCATTGAAGTGGGTATGAATCACTTTGGGGCTAGGAGCCCGAGCTGCCACCTGAGTACTCGGGGCTCCATTTCTGCCAGTAGGGCGCCCCACGCCTACTGGAACCGCTCGTTTTTGGCGGGACCACCGACGACACAGCGTCTCCTCGTGAGACAGCTGTGTTCATTGTCACTGGCGCAGGTGCACGACAGACAGCCGCACGATGGCCTGTTTTACCACAGCGAAAACACTTCATCGTGTTAGGATTGCGAATGTCGCGGCTTAATGATTTGCCACGACCACGAGAGGACTCAATTGCATCAATTTCCATTGGCTCTGGGCCAGACGTCCGGGAATGTTGTGACGCTGCGTGCAGGTACGACGACGCGACAGTGTAATCCTCACGAAGCGCGAGGGCAAATGCCTCCTCGAGGGACTTTGGCTCAGCACGTGTGAGGCAGTAACGCGTCATGCCCTCTTGCATACCAAAAATAAAGACATGGACTTGTGAAGCCATGTCAATTGGCTGCGTGGTAATGCACGAAGCAAGATGACGTGTCTTCTGCACGTAGTCACGCATCGACAGCTTGCCCTGTCGGAGTGAGAAGAAATCTACACGCAAGCGAGATTCATCTTGAGGAGGCTTGAAAGCCAGTCGTAAGTCACGCTGGATAACGTCCAGCGTAGGAAACGCCGACTCATCTACGACGAGCTTTCCGAGAGCCCATTCCTTGGCTTTGCCGGCAAGACGAGACAGCAGGAAATTGACCTTGGCCGTCGGAGCGTCAATTAATCTTGACGCTATTGCAATATCCACCTCGCGAAACCAGCGATTGAGGAGGAGACGATCCGGACCATCACCGGAGTACGTTGACGTCTCCATCTTGATAGCGTCATGGTGCGAAGTGCGCGAGGGAGTCAATACTCGCCGATTCGCTTCGGCGAGCTCGCGCACCATAAAGTCTTGGATGGCGGCACGTTGATCATCGGGCGTCGCTGTGCTCATCAGAGACGTCACAATAGTTTCTCCAGACACCTCCGCGAGGTGATGTAGTGGATGCCACTCTACCGAGGTGAGATGTGGGAAATCAGAATGCTCCAGCGAGACCGCTGGAGCCACCAAAGACTCGCCCATGTTCATCTCGAATCTGGTCATTGGAAGGACTACGAAGTGCTACCAGGTGTAACGGGCTAAGGACCCGTTACCGTCTTGCACTAAAAGGGCGTTGAGGAAGCGCTCTTAATTATCTCGTAAATATAACTCTGTTTTATTTTTGTTTTAGTTTTAATTCGCAGTAAGTGCGAATATGTTCCCTAGCTCATGGGAACCACTCAATATGGAAGTTAATTTATTATTGGCTAATTATTGGGTCTGGCACCCCAATAATAAAACAATAATAAAATGACGCGCAGTATCCGCTAATCGGATACTGCCCTATTCCTACTTATGTAATTATGTATTAATCCTATAACTACTTATGTAATAGGTTGCCCCATTACATCTGAGATATCCGTTTTGACCTTCCTCGCCCACATACACCAGCTTCATCATTCACATTGAAACCTTGACCCTCCCCTTCGTCATGGGCAAATTTTCGCAGCGGTGTTGTTGAAATCTAACCTTACCGGCCGTCAGGAAATAAGAGCACATAACGTAGCGGGGTGTATGCTGAAGCAACGCTGCAATATGCTACAACCCTCCATCATTTCGACGCTTAATTATAAAAGAAATGCTTCCATCATGACCGTCGCCCACATGATTGCACCAAATTTCAGCAGTTGGAGTACTGTATCGGCGACGGTCATTCGACTGGAGGCAGAGCAGATGGAGCTCAAAAGTTGAAACATCATCGTTCTGCGTACGTTGACGGACTTGCTCGTATACCTGAGCTTACGGATTGACAACTTTCAGCATTGCTTGCAGCTCGCCCATGATTCGTCGAACCAGTGTCGGGAAGATGCCCATTTTCCTGTCTAGTGTGGCACCGGTTTACACAATGTACAGATGAGCGATTTTTCTCTCTTGATTTACTTTTGGCAGAAGAGCAACCATACGATGATATAGAGTACCTTAAATCCGGAACGTGTAGATACCACCTTGCGTAAAGTGGTCATTCAACTTCGCACCGAGCGACGTGAATGACAGTGCATTATTGTAAGCTAAAATATTGTTGTGAAATGTAAGTATAATCTACCTTCACTGACTACAATGAAATCAGGTGCCTCAAAACTTTACGTACACGTGATAGAATAAGTCTTATCAACAAGGGCTTAAAAAAGAGAGCTGTATTTAATATACTATACCTATTTAATATAAACTAACTTGTTTTAACCCTGTATTAACTATATTAAACTACAAGTATGTATATTGACAACTTGCCCTCCATTCATTGCGCGCGTCCATCAGTCATTGTTCAGCGCCCTGATTTATATAATGGCTTATATCAACATGTTAGAGGGCATATCCAACCTCAAGGAGATGCAGGGACAATATTAAAGGAAAAGGTGATATTGTCAAATATTAATAGTTATAATAATAACCTCTCTGATGAGTCGGATGATGCATCCGCCTCAAAGCCATCTGTTTCACTCCCGGGCTCGCCCAAGGGTGCTGCCTCATTTTTGGTCCCTACAAAAAGGGACCGTGGTACATTGAGTGGAACAATGAATCGTAAAATCTTTGGGTCGTCTACGATTCGACTAAGGGTGTTGTTATTAATGTCGGTACTTTTACTGACATCATGTTAGTACTTCTGTTACACCACGCAGGATTCTCTCGATCGCAATGTATTGCTCATGCTCTTTATCGTAAACCGTGGATGTTATGAAGCATCTATTAGATCGTTAATTTGAAATGATCTGCAAACAGTTTTCGGTTCCGCTGTTCAATGCGTCAAAGCTTCACGGCTTTAGCGCAACTTTCGCACTGAAAATGATTCTTACACCGATGCAATTCTTTAGCATCGATGGTACAGCCCACACCATAAGCGTGAAGCTGATACGTTTCTCCAAGCCTAAAACGCAATTATTTTCAACGTTCTCAACGTTGGTCACGATGCTTAGTTGCAAATTCTTACTTCTAGTTGCATTAAAGTTGAGAAACGAAGTATATCCGGTGCATGATATCGCTTGTATCAACTGTCAAGAGAGGCGGACTGGTATGCCTCTCATGGAGCGACTCTTGACCGGGGTGCGTGATCACCTCATTAAAAGAGCCTAAAGAGGCGTACCTACTTAGTGAGCTCTAGTGGAAATCTCGCATCTCTTCTGAGATGCGCGAAGAAATTGCTACTTTGCAATCCCTCTACGAGCGCGCTGGGCGCTCGTTTTCCGAAGTTCTTTCGTTACCATTAGATGGGCCTTGTCGTACTGCTCGACAAGGCCAAGAAAGTCAACCATTAGTTGAGCTTAAGGCTCCTAGCTATCCGCCGAAGGTTGATAGCCGCACCATCGAACGAGATAGCTCGTCCGACGTCAGTCGCGACTTTTACTCGCCACGCCAGTATAAGCTTGTGCGCAAGTACGTGCGTGCTTGCGAGGTGTGTCGACGAGTGAAGCTTAATTCTTGACTGCGTGCACCATTGCAGCCTCTCCCTGTTCTGGCAGAGTGCTGGGAGTCCGTATTAATGGACTTTGTCTCTAAATTTCCCAAAGACGCTCACGGGAATAACGGTATTATCGTAGGTTAAGCAGGATGGTACATCTTGTTGCTGTTCCTGAATCGATAACAGCAGAGGGATGTGATCGAGTGTTCGTCGATACAAATGTTCGATTGCACGGGTCAACCCGTGATCTTGTGTCCAATATGGACCCCCGGTGCACGGCTGAGTTTTGGCGTTCCGTGTTTTAAAACTTAGAACACGGCTCACAATGTCTACTTCTGACCATCCAAAAACCTAGTGTCAGACTAAACGCGCCATTCGCGTCCTCGAGGAGGTACTTCGAGGGTACGTCCACTTGTTTACGAGTTGGAGTGAGTTTTAGTCGGTGGTAGAATTCGCCAATAAAAACTCAGTGCATGCGTCCACGACACATACGCCATTCTACGTGAATGGCCTTCGCCATCCACAAGTCCCCGCCTTAGTAGAGGATGACTTTAATTTAAAAGGGGGAGGGACTCGCTCGAGCGAGAACCCATCTGGCTCTTGCTCATCACGCGGCGGTGTTATGGTCGACACATAATTAACCGAATTCGTACCATTCGACTTCGGTGAAGAGCGATGACGCTCTTACTGATAACGATGCTGACGACGTCAGCATCGTCGAGGTATCACTAGCGAGAACACTAATGTCCTCGCTGAGTTAAAACAGATATCTCTCAGTGCATTCACAATGCACTGCAGCCAAAAGGCAATGAGTTAGCAAAGGATTTCCTGCTGACTCTTAAAGCGGTAGTACATTTCGTGCAAGACTTCATCGCAGAAGCGGTGAACAAGCAGAAAAGAAACGTAGACAACAATGGAAGGTCAAATGCTTAAACATTTATCAAAGAAGATTTAGCTTTATTGTCTACAGTAAATCTACCTAAATACGTTGTGACTGCATGTAATGGCCGATGTACTTGGGCAACAATTTATTGCTGTTTAAGTACATTGTCCATTTCGTTTATTGCGCCGCATAGGAAGCACATACACGATCGAGCTGCTACGCACGATGCGTACGCATCCTACGTTTTAAGTGGGACGTCTTCTTCCGTACGTTTAGTACGCGTCTTCTTCGTGCGACGAAGATAGCCGCCACTCTCAAGAATCTCTATCTAATTCTTGTGGTCACGAACGAGTATTGCAACCTGGTCGGTTAAAACCGAGATCGTCCCAAAATATTGAGCAATCTCGTGACGAGCTGTCGCCATTTCATTACTCAGAGAGCGAAGCCGCCGTTCATTCTTCAACAGTGCGACAGCATTGTTTTCTCGAGACTTCTCATCGTCAAATCCAAGCTGTCGCACGATGTCCTTCAGGCGGTAACGCTTATCCCGCTTGTGGTCAATATCACGACGTAGCTCACGAGTTACGCGGGAAATCCCGTCTAAGCCAGTATACAAGTCCGATGAAAGAATCGGACAGGGTGTTCCTCCACCACCGCATCCGCTGGTGGACTCACACGATGGGAATCACTTCGTTTTAGGGAGCTTGCTGAATCACCGTGACGTGAAGGGATCGTGAGGTAAGTCTTCTCACGGCCGCGATGCCCACTTGTCGGGTCATCGTAACCTTCAAACATGATCCGTAATTTGAGATCATGTTGGGGCGGTACGACGACACGAGGCGTGACGCCGTTAACGACTGTGTAGTACAGGATCCGTTCCGCTGGGTGTATCGATCTATAGAAGATCGATATATGGCAGGCAAGCGCTTCTTAGCTTGCTTGGATGGGTCCTTGAGATACTCCATCAGGCGTACGAGATCACTATCTTGTGCGCATGCCATTTTAATGTCGTCAAATAAACTCGACGACAAAACTCTGGTACTTAGCGTAGCGACAGTGGTGTTCACATCTCTGTCGGACTGTAAAGTCGGCTCAAAGTCGGGTCGACGTGAGAGCACATCGGCGACGACTTTGAGTCATCCCGGTTTATACTCCACGAAGAAGTTGTACTCCGCGAAGAACGACAACCATCTCGCCATTTGTTGCGAGAAGTGTGAACTGTTTACAGCCGTGCGTAGTGACGCATGGTTTGTATATACACAATGAACGGTCTATCTCCGAAGAGATAGATGCGAAACTTAGCCAGTGCATACTTCATGGCAAGGCGTTTCTTGTCATGCACCGGGTAATTGCGCTCAGCTGGTTGCAGCTGACGCGATGGATAGCAGACGACGCGCTCTGAACCGTCTGTGTCGATACTGCATCAGTGAGTAATCGATTGCGAAATCGCTGGCGTTACAGACCACATAAATTGGTCTGTCCTGATCTGCAATCGCCAATACATAAAATTGCATCAAGCTTGGCTTGATACGCTCAAAGGAACGCTGACATAAAGTGTTCCGATTTCACTTTACATTTTTCTTGAGTAAACAAGAAAGATGTATTGTCATTTCGGTGTATTTGCGTGAGTACCTGTGCAAGTACGCCGCTAGCCCAAGGAACTTCCTTAGTACCTTAACATGGATTGGAACTGGCCAGTAAGTGATCGCATTGATCTTTTCTCGATCAGGGCTTACGTAGTGTCTTTAACGATGCACCCACGAAGTGGTATTTCGCTAGCTGCGAAAATACACTTCTTGAGGTTGGCGTACAATTTATGCTCGCGCATAAGTGTAAGAAACTTACGGACGTGAAGTCGGTGGACTTCCACGTCTGTTTTCCCATCCATAGCGCGGCGATGGACGAACACATCATCGAAATAACTCGGTGCAAAATCCCGCACCGGTCTCAATAGATGTGAAACACATCTATTGAATGTGGCTGGTGCATTACTAAGCTCTTGTGGCATCACCAACCATTCCCAGATCATATCACTGTGAGTGCTCACCGCTGTGAACGGGATGTCCGTTTGCGCATTAGAATCTGATAAAAACCATCCATCAGATCCATGGACGAAAGATGGTGCTCTTAGACATACCATCTATGATTACGTCCTTTCTCGATATTGGCGTTTGCGCCGGTATCGTTGAAGCGTTCAATTTGTTAAACGCGTGCACTATCCGCCACCCTTCTGTGGCCTTACACACACAGAAGGTCGGAGAGCTGTGACTCCCTCACATGGCCTGCAGCTAGGCGATCAGCAAATAACTTGTTGATCGCCTCGACCTGTTCCCGGGGCAGTGGCCACTGCTTCATGACACAATATTTTGTGCCTGGTACTAGGTCGATCTCGTGTCGAGTACTTTTATTCTTAGGTAATTCGCCCGGTACGGATTCACGGAATACATCCTTAAATTCGACCAAATTCTTATACAAAGGATTTGACTCTAGTGACACCCAGAATTGCGATGTGTATCGCTCAATCCGAGTCTTCTCATCTAGGACACTTTCGTCCATTGATGAGCTGCTGAGAACCCGTTCGTTCTCGGCAAAAAGTGTTGCTGACCGAATGTCAGTCATGTACTCGTCCTCTGCGACGAGCACACAAATCTGCTTGACTTTGCCACTACGCAGATCACGCAAGAACCTTTTAGGTTCTAGCGTAGGCAACTGAGTTATCTCCGAAGTTAACTTCGGAGGCGCGATCAGATCAAGCGTATAAGCGCCTACGTTTGATCCGTCATTAACCAAGACATTCAACGTCTCGGTTACTTCCTGGGGACTTATTCCCTCAGGGCACTGGGGACTTACTCCCTCAGTGATTGTTTTCTGGGTACTTAATCCCTCAGGCTCGATGGAACTTATTCCATCGACTTCCTCTAGCTGTGGCTGCGCAACCACAGCGAGATACTCTACGATCAACCCTCCAGTTGATCTAGGATTACCATGTTGCCGCTTCTGGGCAACCGGTTTGATCTTATGTAAATGTTGCCCTCTAAGCAAGCATCCATGTCCCGGTCCACTTGACTTATATGACTAGTGGACCTTTGGCGCTGCTTGTGCTTGTTCACAGCCGCCGGCAGCTGTCTCCACAGTGTGACTTTCTATCACACTGAGTTCTTTTGCAGTAGTGCTTACGACCGTACCACAAGTTAGTCCATCACACACACTCGTAGTACATTCACACGCCTGAGAACGCTCCAAGACGTTCATCAGATGGCCATCTGATGAACAAGCGGCAGGCATCTTCATGTTTCTATCTGCCAGCTGACCCATGGCTTGTACCTTCTGAGCCATGGTAATCATAGGATGACATCAGATTTGTCATCCATATCGATTACGATGGAATCATCATCGTACTCTTTACCTTCAAGCGTGTAGTGAATTCCCACTACACGTTTCTTTACTTTTACGGATGCGCCAGCTGCAAGGTTCACCGTCATTCTCGTTGAAGGACACTCGCGCTTGACATATCCGAGCCTACGATCATTTATCGACTGGCGTCGAACAAAGTTCATCGACGCCCCACAGTCAAATAGGGCGCAAAGTGACATGTTCTTTGTCACTTCGTTTTTATAAGGTGATGAGTGATACCTTATCACTGGGATCGGCAACACATAGTGACTGTGTGTTGGGAGCGCCTTCGTCAGGAGTATCGCGAACTCTCTTGACGTTGATGGATCAGTAGGGCACTCCGCACCTACTGACCCCGACCATTTTTTGATCGTTCACCACATTGTTGCGATTTTGCAGCAGCGTGGGACCCGCGTCTCTGGACTTCTTGGCAGACGGACGATCGTCACCGCCAGTGTTACGAGACACTAGGCGTGGGGAACTATACTCATAAGCGTAGTGACCCAACTTTTGACAGCGATTGCACTTTTGCAATCGCTTGTACCCTGGAGAGAGAGGTCGCTCGCTCTTTACATAGGAGAGGTCCATTGGTTCTGGACCTCCGCCCCTCTGCTGTCTCGTTGGACGATAGGATCCCGAGTGAACATGATCCTGTTGTAGTCTGAAGCTCTCCTGTTCCGCGGCAGAGATCGCCTGATCGAGCGAGTCTAGTTTCAAGCGGAATTGGTGGGTCTCGACGGGACTATCCCTCAGAAACTTGATGAGGCACAGTGACCTGCTTGTGTCCATCTATTGGGTTTAGCACGATACAACTAACAAGGTATCGTACGTGTTGTCCGTAAGCGTGTATATCTCGCTTACCCTATTTCAAATCCAGGAGCTCAGCCCGAGATCTGAAATTGGCGCGAGGCGGTTCAAACGCGTGTTTGATCCGGCTTTGAAGACATCATACGTTGGTAAAATGTATGGTTCATGCAACTTGAGCCCTGAGACCCAAGCTTTAGCACGTCCAGCCAAGTTAGACATTGCGAACTGGACTTTCATCGCATAGTCATCGATGCGACGAGCCTCAATGGCATCGTCGAGCTCGACGAACCATCTCAACAAGGAGTCGCTTTCGACTGCCTTGTACTTGGAGACATAAATCTTCAAGGACTCGGGTCGACGTATACACGTCGACCCGGCAGCAACTGCACTAGCCTGATGTTGTCTCAACAGTTTAGACTGTTGATCACCCTGCTGTATCAACAAGTCAGCTTGTTGAGCGCCTTGTTCTCTCAACAGGTCTACCTGTTGAGAAACTTGCTCCTGTAGCAAGGTGAGTTTCTTTACAACTTCGTCAAATTCGTGTTGTATGGATCTGGAGATGGATGCATGTTGTTTGTCTCCGCTAAGAAAGAGCAACATTGCACTAAAGGCAGGGTTGCCGATGGTTTCATCCATACGCTGAACCGTATTCCATTCGAGATAACTCAAACGGCGAAATTCATCACGCGTTGCGTGATGACGTTCTTCATCCGCTGGTCACATAGCGGATGGTACGATGGTCATCGAACGGACCACAAAGTGCTTCCACGTGCAATGTTGCACCCTCCGATTATACTCTTAGAGTATAATTTACCTTCACTGACTACAATGAAAGCAGGTGCCTCAAAACTTCACGTACACGTGACAGAAGAAGTCTTATAACGAGGATTGAAAAAAGAGAGCTGTATTTAATATACTATACCTATTTAATATAAACTAACTTGTTTTAACCCTGTATTAACTATATTAAACTACAAGTATGTATGTTAACAACTTGCCCTCCACTTATTGCGCGCGTCCATCGGTCATTGGTCAGCGCCCTGATTTATATAATGGCTTATATCAACATGTTAGAGGGCATCTCCAACCTCAAGGAGATGCAGGGACAATATTAAAGGAAAAGGTAATGTTGTCAAATATCATTAGCTACTAGGGTGTGTGCCCTTCGTTCCGACGGACATGGTGCGCACGGACCGAGTATATAGATTAAATTATGTATAAAAGACCGAATGTTGATTTTATCTATGTGGGCCACCCAGCTCTTTTATGCTTCTTTTAGGCTGTGTGCAGCTTTTAAATGCTCCTCGTTGTTCCGACAGATACGTGCGCGTATTCTAGGCTGATAGTATATTGGTTCATTTAGGGTGTTCACCCGTCGTTCCGACGGTGCAAATTAGTTAGTAAAGGCATCTTAAACCCAGCAATTTGCAAAAATAGATATCCGTCTTTTCCGACGGACATGTCGCGCGAAGCCTACGCTGATAGTATATATAATCATCTTTAACGCAAGGCTTCGCTTGTATGTGTGCCCGTCGTTTCGGCGGATAGGTGCGCGCGGACCGAACATATAGATTTAAACGATTAGTAAGGACTGAATGTTGGTGTGTCACACAGCTTTTTATGCTACTTTTAGCCAATGTGCAGTGTCTTAATACTGCCCGTCGTTTCGACGGATAGGTGCACAAATTCTTCGATGATAGTATATTGACCTATTACTTTACTTTTTTAATCACCGGTTGTGTAACGGGCTAAAAGTTACACGGTTCGTTAAGTATCGAATACTTAACGGACAGACCTAGAAGGGTTCGAGGTACCTTACGCCTGCCACTTGGGTGTGGCACATCAATGCGCCCCACCCTCGTGAATGTGATATCCATGGATGGATTCACACTTAACGAGGATGACGCCAGTTGGGACTGGGAGTCATGGTGACGCTTCAGACAGACGTCATCAGCGATCTTGAATATGTTTTAAGCTCGCACGTAAGGATACGATTCTAAAGAGACGCGTATCCGATCTTTGACCAATCAGTAGTTAGAATTATATTCAATTAAGACAATTATATATAAGTCAGTCTTAAATTTACTACATCACACTCACTGCGCACGAGAAGACTGGAAACATCTTCCGTGACGCAAGTAGGTGCTTTTTCTTACTTTCATTGCGCGGATCGCTTTAAGCGGCCGGCAACAGTAGATACTGCGCTTTAAGCGCCGAACAACACCACCACCACCGCACGCGGAGGTAAGACGGTCTATTTGCTTCCTCACGCTGTTTGAAGGTGTGTTCCAGCGTAATTTGTGGAAGCTCTTTTCGAAGCGCTCGTCTACACTTGGTAGCACTATTATTCCTTCCCACGACCCGTCTCTCTGAGCGTACGTGTGTCCCTCAACGTGAATTGGAGTGACTTCCCTCACCTCTCCCAACATCATAGGGAGTTGGCAGAGCATTTGGTGCAGGGACTTGGTGAAAAATCCCTGGCCAACCTCTTAAATTGTCCTTCTGAGCAACATGTCGCTCAGTTGGAGCAATTCGAGGCGTTTGGGCTCGGACAGCGTAGAAACGCGTTTGGGCTCGGACAGCGTAGAAACGCGTCTGAGGTTAACACCCAAGCAACGACTGAGTCCATCAATACGACTCAGGATGAGCTTTCGCGTGAGAAAGCTCGCGAACGACGCGCTCAACAGAATTGTTGAGACGCTCTCTGCCCGATCTAAACAGCCAAGGCCCATTCGGATGGATCCTCCAAGTTTGATGGGACTGTCTCACATACGATTGGATTTTAGCCGTAAAGCAATGTGGTATGGCGCAGCTCATAGAAGGTGACACCAGGATGGTGTCGTATACCATGTCAAAATTTCATGGCAAAGCGTCAGAGTGGGCTTATTCTGCGCTTATGGCAAACGCTGATGCGTTTCCAGCATGGACGATCTTTAAGTCAAAGATTCGCGCCATGTACCAGCCGCCTAATGATGAAGTGTAAATTCAGGCGCGCTTCTTTGCACGACAGGCGAAACGATCTCTACAAGAGTATCTGCAGGCGATGCGTTCGCTGTCTTCTTCCAATTATGCGGGTCCGATAACGGAACACAATAAGTTGCCTACGTTCATGAACGGACTATGGCATGACCCATCGCGTCAAGACCTTTTAGGAAGGTGACAAAGACGATGGAAGAGGCAATGAAATTGCTTTAGTTGAGGAGCAATCCTACAACAGTGTCTCGGCGACAGCTTATTATAAGCCGTCGGCCGAGAAGTCGGATGATACTCCAATGGAGTTAGGTAATGCAGACGTGGTCTTTTACAAGTAAGCCAAGCGCGACCATATGATGGCTCGATGCTATGCCAAACTTGCTGCTGGTGCTAAGGCATTCAGCAGAGAGGCTTCTTACCCTAAAAAAGTGCGAAAAACCAGCGTGTACGACGCACGGGTTCAGCACCTGCCCAAGATGGGTCGGGAAATATGGGAGCGCAGTAGGGTCGGGATACCCTACTGTCGCGGGCTCTAAAAATACCTCTATGTTCAGAGTGATCGAACAAATGGGTAGCATAGTCCCTGAGGTACCGAAAGGTCGGACCTTAGTCGTTTTGGTTTATAGCGTTCGAGTACGAGGCTATGACCAAGTAATAACCCTTCTCGTGGATTCGGGTGCATCACATAATTTTGTGAAACTCGCGGCTCTGAAAAAGAGTCCGGCGAGTTATGAGTCGCTTTGCCAGGATGGCAAGCGAGAAGAGTAGATCGTTCGTTTAGCGAACGGTACGCTCGTCAAATTAGAGGGAGTTCAAGTTGAACTCTCCTTCTGCTTTAGTGACTTCTTTTGTAAAGAGAAGTTCACAGTACTAGGTATGGAGAGTCCGTATGACCTCATCCTAGGCATGCCTTGGTTGGCTAAACACCAACCATGGATTTACTGGCGTACATGAATATTCGCTCACTCTACGCTGGCCACCAAAAAGGATGTCTTCGTGCGATAAGCATATGTACTGATGCTGTGTCCAACACATTCGAAGGTGCGATGACGGTATGTCAATCGTCACCAGGTACTACCCAGCTTGTTGAGCCTGGAGTAGTTGAAATTGTCCTTACAAAAAGTCATATGGCACAAATTCCTACCCATCTCGAGGAGACTGGTGTAGTTAATGGGACTATGGCAGGTATTCATGCGTCCAATGACTCTGCACAGAGCCGAGAGAATGTGGCAGTTGATGGTTGGCTGACAGGAAGGCAAGAGCCATGAGAACCGGCACAGAGCCAAGAGCCTGGTGCGGTTGGATGGGGTGCGTTGGCTGATACAGCAACGACACCTTCTTCCAGGTCAAAGGTCGTAAGGACTTGAACAACGAGCACCAGACGCATTAAGACGATAAAGGGCACGTCGAAACGAGTGCACCTTGGATCAGTCTCGGTTCAAGAGTACGGACCTACGAACGAGTTGTTCGAGGTCGCCAAAGACAATATGCCGGAGGCATCCTCAGTTGAGGTGCTCCAGCTTGTCTTGGCATCTTCCGAGGAGATAGTAAATCTCTCGAAGATGACGTGGGATCTGTTCTGTCCGAACTAAAGGAAGGAAAGATCCACGAAATAGTCGCACCAGTTCCAGAAGAGAACGTGGTGGACTGCTGCTCGTCGTCCACAGTAGACTAAGGAGTATTGGAAACCGACAAGAAGAAACGGTTTGCTTTTCAAGTCTAGGATGCCTTAGAGGACAGCCCGTTCTATGATTCTGTGGAAACACGGTGATGTGTTTTCAGCAGAAGTGCTGAGCCGCCTACCGGTCGATAGGGGCATCAGGCACGAGATTGACTTGGAGCCTGGCACCAAGTATTGTGTGACCAGGCAATGTCCGTTGCCGAAGGAACAAGTCGATTACATCGATGAATCCTTCGGAAAGCGATCCAAGGCGGGACATGTATGTGCGAGCAAGTCGTCTCACTGCAGCCCGACCTTCTGTGTGCGTAAAGCAACAGGTGGATGGCGCGTGGTTCATGCTTATAATAAGCTGAACACGGCCACCATTCCAGCTCAAACGCCGATCCCGCGGAAGATGTTTGTTGAATTCCATGGGAAAGTCAACTATCCTTTCCGCGTTGTATCTGAAGGATGGCTAGTATCAAGTTCTAATGAGAGATACTGATGTAATTAAAACGGCATTAAGAACCCCCAAGAGGTATGCTATGGGAGTGGCTTGTGATGCCACAAAGTTGTAAAATGCCCCCGCAACATTCAACCGAGTGGTGGCTCACGTGATGCGTCAGCACCGTGCCTACGCACCCCATTACTTTGACGATGTACTCGTGCATAGTAGGGCGGAGGACGGTCTGAGCGCGATAGAGTCGCACAAGCGTCATTTAGACGCTGTGTTGCAGACTCTGGGTGACGCTCAATTATACGTAAACTTGCAAAAAGTGCGTTATAACGGGTTCCCGAGATACCTGTGCTGGTCTTCAATCGTAGGTACACATGGTGTACGGCAGACCTAGAAGGTTAAGAATATCAAGGAATGTCCAGTCCCACGTCATGTGAAGGATCTGCGCCAATTCCTTGGGCTCGATAATGACTTGCATAAGTACAGCAAGAAATATGCGGAGCAGACTAAGCCATTGTCTGACCTTTTGAAAAAGGATGTAGAATGGACTTGGTCAAAGAAAGAAGTAGATGCGTTAACATCAGTGATGCAATCTCCTGTAGAGGCACCGGCCTTGGCATTTCCAGACGCGGATAAGCCCTTTAGTGTCGTCTGCGATGCAAGCAATTTTGCAATCGGCAGAACGCTCATGCAGAAGGATGACAGCGGCGTTGACCGTGTCATTTCGTATTAGTCTCGGCTTTTGAAAGCCGCAGAGCTACCCTGTGCATGATAAGGAGCTACTTTTATATAAAGTATGCTCTTGTTAAGTTTCGGGTGCACCTCTTGATCACCGAACCTTTTGTGGTTATACGGATCACGCATCACTGCGGACCGCTATAAATTCACCGCTCCTATCGCCTAGGATGACGAGATGGCTGACATTCTTGTCTAAATTTTAATTTCAAAGTTGAATACAAGCCGTGTAAGTCGAATGTCTTGGCTGAAGCTTTATCGCGCAGACCAGACTTCGAGGCAAGACACCAGGAAATGTGTCTCGTGCGAAATCACAAGTTGAGCCGTCAACATTGGCAGCCATGAAGGCCTAACATGTGACGAGCTCCATGGCCTCCGATATAAAGGAGTGCAGGCAGGACGAACATTGTCGTCTGCTGTTGGATCATGTTGGAGATCGAAAGGTTACCCTTCCATCGCACCTGAAAGCGAAGCTTAATCGCTTTAGTTACATTGATGGCCTATTATGGCATTAGCTGTCACTCTGTGATCCCTTGAGAATCTATGTCCCTCATGACACAGATGTCAAGCTGATGATACTTCATAAGTGCCATGATGCGCCATCTAGTGGGCATATGGGCCGTCAAAAGACATTCTTACGAGTGTCAGGGGGATTTTGGTCGCTCCACCTTTATCGGTGGGTGGCCAACTATATCCGAGTGTTCCAGCGCATTAAGCCTGAACCTTCTAGCAATGCGCCACTGAAGCCACTGCCGATTCCAACGGATTTTTGGAAGTAGTTCACTTTGGACTTCATGTTTGGCTTTATGCATGAACATAAAGGCAGGTAGGGACTCGTTGTCTTTGTAGACAGACTGAGCAAGATGGTGCAATTGGAATCATGTAGCACCAAGATCTCAGGAAAAAAGGTTGCCCTCTTGAATCTGGATCATGTGTACCGACTACACTGGATGCCCGAATCGATAGTATCGGATCGGGATCCGCGTTTTACGTCAGTTTTTGGCGTCATGTGTCTGAGTTGCTGGGAAGCAAGCTTCACATGTCAACAGCCGATCATCCCGAGACCGATGGCCAAACAGAACGACGAGCCAAACGAGTCGTGGCGGATGCATTGCGCACAATAGAGACTCCTAAGGAATGGAGCAAGAAATTGCCCTTCGAAAATTTCGTTATTAGTAACATTGTTCACGCCATAAGGGTTAAACACCGTTTTATATAAACGGACTGCGCCATCCTCGGACGCCAGTATCGTTTGTGTGCAGCCCGAGTTTTAGTGGGGGAGGGCCCCTCACTTCGCTTGGTGCGAATGCCCAAGAGGGTCAAATTTGCCCTAGTGCCACTGCTAATTTAGCAGTGATCACGACACTTATAGGTGTCAACGAGGAGACACGGCAAGAAATGCCTGTGTTGCTTGATGATAACACTATAGTATTATCAACAGCGTCGACCCTTGACCGACCTCTTAGGGGTGCCATAGGCGAGCTGGATGCTAAAAGCGTGAGCGAAGCTCAGCGCTTCGGTGATGAGCGATAAGCCATCACACGTAAAGTCTGTGACACGATGGCAAGCGCACAGAGCAAGCAAAAACAATATGCAGACCAACATGGTCGCAAAAACAATGAGCACTGTATTATTGGGGCAAAGTGCTATTAAGTACTTCTACCCTTCCTAAAATGCAATTTCTGTACTAACAAAAGGTACTACTAGCCTATTGCTCCAATTCATTGAGCCATTTACGGTGGTGGAGACCTAAATGATAGACTAAATCTCCCACCGTATATGAAAACACCCCCCGTATTTTACGTGGGTCGTCTGAATCGGTATGTTCATCCAGAAGAGATCACATATCCACATAAGGCTAACAATACCGATGGCAACGGTGAAGCCGAAAGGCTTCCTGTATACGGTCGAGGCATGGAGGACTCGGTATTCGAGAAGGACTCCGCGTTTGATGCGGGTCTCTCATCGACAGTAGCTCTAAAATGTCCAAACGAAGTTTCAGGCGGTCATACTCCTGACGGTCCTTCGACTTCGCATCTTGGAAACTCACAGTAAGTCAAGCAACTTTGCTCTCGAGATCTACAACCTGCCTTCTCAACGCATCATTCTGCGCGTGCGTCGGAGGGCAGCATGATCGGCAGCCGCTAGTAGTTTGGCGTAATCGCCGCTTCTATCGGGCGCCTCCTGCATTGGTGGATGCGTGTGGGAACAAACGCTTCCTTGTTGGATGTTAGTTATACCACCGCTATAAAGTAGAAGATTTAGATCCTCGTCCATTAGATAGGATATACGAAGAGTTTGACTCTTAGAAACCATTCGATGCTCTACGTGTCGAGGTTCGGGGGCTGGTGCCGCTTATAATCACAAGAATCAGCTGCAGCTCCTTTGCTAGGCCCAGAAGGACTAGTAGGGGCGACGTGGCGAGAAGAGATAGGATTAGCTTTCTACCTCATCCTCTGCAAGCTTCATAGCGAACTTAATTTGCTGCGACCGTTGTTTAGCCGCATTAAATTTGGCTTATTACGGCGCAGGAACTCAGCTTCGGATTCGTCGGTTGATTCATTTAAATCCAACACGACCGGATAGGGGAAATGTGGTCAAGCGTTGTACTGTTGCTTTTATGATGAAAACACGTTTAATATCGATTTGGCGTTAATAATGACACGATCTGCTACTTCCATCCGACCTTAACTAGTTGGATGGTGGTGGCATTTGAAATATACTACCAGCCACGTAGCCTCCCTCGCGACAGTTGCTTGTGACATCGATTGAGCTGACTCGGCACCATTATGAGAAGCGTTGCTCGGTAACAGTCGCTATTCTCGTTGGATCAGACGACGAGGCATGACCCTCACTGTCAGGAGCATAGAAGTTCTTAAAGGCTGGGCGTCTCAATTTCGAGGGGACATATGTCCCATTAAAACACTGTGCTTATCACCACTTTAAGCTTCAAATATATTTAAGCTCGCCACGTAAGGATGTGCAAAAAAAAAGACGCGTACCCACCAATACATAAATCGACTAATCATTAACTAGATCTACATTTAGTTACTTTTATTAAATATAAATCAGTTTAAAAATTGTAACGAAATACGCACTACGCCCCTAAAAGACAATTTACAGCTTATGCGACGTAGTCAAGCGTTTCTCTGAGTTCCTGTTCGAAACACTTCGGCGACCGACAACTGTTGCACGAGCTGTCGCGGCAACCGGCAACCCCACCACATCACGCGTGGTAAGATGATTTAATCGCTTCCTCATTATTCTGAAGGTGTGCGTGCTTGTAGTACGTGGCACTTGTAAAAGCGCCCGTATACATCGAGCATACGTTTGCGGATTGACTACTGACGCGTCAAATACCGTATACGGTTGATAGGTTTTATTCCGTTGATAATCGAAGACTTATATGAGGCGATGTTGTTTCGCTCCATTGATAAGCGATCTGTTGCACGACTTAAATAAGGTGATGTGGTCTTGCTTCTGGATGTGGTGAGCAAATATTATGTTGTGGAAATGACGTAATCGAGCCTGAATAAATTCTGCGTTTTTTGCACCTTCAGGTCTGTTTGAGTATCTTCGAGTGCCTTTTGAGCTGAACAATGCTCCGAAAATCTTTCAACGTCTGATCAACAAAGCCTTGTATGGATACCTTAAGATTGGTGTTGATCCTGACACGATAGATTCAGGATCGCCGAAGTTAATTGACGTGTTACCGACGGCCAGCCGAGCGAAACTATGTTTGCTGGGCTAACGGACACATATCGAAGTAAGTTCTTCGATAGTTCACCTGACGATTTGATTGATTTCCAATCAAGCCTTCGGGTCTAGCTCATCTGAATGTGCTAATGTTACTCCCAAAATATAAAATGCTGAAGACTGGGTAGTCAGATTTTTGCCACGCATGTCATCGGAAGAGTGCGCTTTTTATGATAAATCTCGTCAGTATTTAGATTCCGGAAAATAAAATAATTTCATGACGTGCATCGCTATCAGGAGGTAGAAATGGCGGTAAATAATGTCACACTACGTCTTAAAATTTCTTAACCAAAAGATAGTAGGTATATGAAGGAAAAATAAGAGAGAGGATCCACTACGTGCACTAATTGCAGCTTTTGTATCTTTATGGACTGCCTCATCTATAAGAAATGATGGGTTAAGTTCAAGGTCAGGTCGAAGACTCACCATATCGGATAAATCACCAGCCGTCAAAGCTTGATAAAACTCATCCACGACAATTCGTCTAGTTATAACATAGCGTTAAATGATGGAAGAGCCTCAAGGACAACCGCGCCATCTACATCACATTTCACTCCATTGACAATGGTATATATTGTTTGGTGAAATCACCACGCGATTAAACAGACGTCTTACTTCTCGCAGCAGCCATTTGGCAACGCTGCCGTATTACTGAAGAGACCGTGATAGCTAACATTTTTGAAATATAACCATCCTCAAGGTCAATAGACTCCTTGACCTTATCTTGCTATATACGAGAGCCGATGTCATAACCGACATCTAGTGAGTCGCTATAACAGCCAACACCACTCGGTGAATTTATATGTGCCACTTCACTCGCATCAATCGTGCTATTTATTCATGACTCGGCTCTAGGCATGAAATGCTTTAAGCATTCAGTGACTCTTATCGCTACGAGATTACTCAACGGAGTACGTGCCGGTTCACAACGTGTCAATTTGCATTGCTCAGCATGATATGGGTGTCTAGTAACTTAGACAAACACCAATATCCAGCACATTAACCAACTCAGTCAGTGGTTCGCGCCAATAGCACTTTTGTTCCTAGCGAAGGTGGAATCATGTCTTTCTGAAGCTTCACTAAACACATTGTGCGTAGCCGCTAAGGTTTTGGATCTCTAATCAATCCATGTATCATGGCGTTCTAGCCAAGCCATACTGAAAATGAGATCATATCTTGAGTTCAAAATCTAGTACAAGACATCGTTGAATGCTTCCGAAGTCCAAAACTTCACTCCTAAGCTCAACTAAACTCTAGGAACGGTGAACAGTCACGAGAAGGACCGTAAAAATACCTTCATGCGCTTGTAGCGCCTCAGCATATCGCTGACTCCCTTTAAGCGAACGGCGTCGGACATAATTATTCCACACTCTTGGGTCAATTAAAGTTGACCATGGCTTCTCAAAGCCCTCAACGGCTGCCGACACAACCAACAAGCTGGACTTGTACCCACGCTCCGTGGAAGCTTCCACGAAGCCGTCCGGGCTAAGCTCTCTTCACCTCTTTCTATTAGACAAGGCGTGCATTAAGCAACTCAGGGCCATAGGCAGGCCTCTTTATATACGGACATAACGGTTATTTACGTATTTGACGCCGTAAAAAATATTTCTGGCGAGCCGTAAACAACCTGGTTTAGAATGTCTAGATACATAGCATTATTCGGATTGGGATATTAAATGGGCAAGTGAGCGAGTTCGTTAGGAATTTGTGAGAAAAAAGCTACTGGAAAAAGAAACGGGGACCCAAAATTGACTCCCGCAATATAGAAAGACCCCCATCTTTCGCGACTAACAACTTAGCCAAATATAGAGCCCTAGAACTCGCAACAACCCGTAGGAAAAGCTTTTACACATATAGAACAAGCGAGAGACTCCCTTTCACATGGCCATGCTCTAAAATATGGTGTTCGAATCGATCAGAGGAGCACCAAATACCGCGCGGTTGTCTCAGTAATGTCTTTTACGTATTTATTTCGGTCGCAAGAGCACGCCAGGCGCAAAACGTGCGAGAACTACTAACACCAATAATTACTCGGCCCAATTCCGAGCAAGCAACTATACGCAGCACCTAAAACTACAACACCCCGGAAGGTTGCAGGAGCACCTAGGCCTCTCTAATGAAGTCAAGAAGGGCTTTCTGAGAATGTCCATCCAATTAAGCACACCTTGCATTCGCATTTTCGATCTCAGCAGGTGCCGAGGCAGCATACAACTAACGCGCCAATTGTCGACAAAATATTGGAGAGTGTTTTGGGATCCAGACAAAGTTGAGGGTGAGAATCAAACAAAGATGATGCAGCCGTTTGTTATCATTGCTGACGGGTCTAAAGACCTTAAAGATGGAGATGGTGTCGACCGCTACCGTAGTGATATTAAGAATTCCCTGCAATTCAATCTTGCTGTTGGATATTTGGCAGCTGGATGCACGTTTCGTCAGAGTTCTCATATTTTGCTGTCTACGAAAGATTTGACAAGATTGGCTTCGATTAGGTGTTCCAGTGACGCAACTGTAGCCAAGTATGCTCGGTTTGATGTTGTCATCAACTTACAAAAGATTGTAGAGTTGTTAAAGCAGTCTTGGACGTTCTCTATTGCACTGGATATGTCGACACACATGCGCACTTCGTATCTGGCCATCCGTCTCCTTTAATATATTATTATTATGATATTCTCAATTTCCACTTTTTGGCGATTCCAGTATACGAACGACACACTGGCAAGGTCATATTCTCGACTGCTTGTGAAGCGCTTGACGCTATGATGCCTTAATGGCGTAACATCATTATTGGCACCTCTTCAAATGGCGAAAAAATGACAGGCCGATTTAGCGGTTGTGTCACCAGATTTCAAAAGGTTGCAAAGCCTGGAGTTATTCGAGTTTGTTGTGGCGCGCACCAGCCATACATCGTAATACAAGACGTGTACGTCCATTTCGGTGATAACGAATTTATAAAGTATTGACCTCCATCATTTCCTACCTTCGTCGACAGCAAAACCTAATCAGCGAAATGAAAACGGCTTGCCCAAAACTACCTACTTTCCGTTGGCAGTCAATAGGCAAGGTTGGTGACTGGTTCAAGGCCACACGTGTCCGTGTTCGTGCCTACTTGGCCGAAAAGAACCCATCATGCACCCCGACTGACCGTTGGTGAATTTACATTATTACTGCTGAAGCCTTTGCAGCACGCGCGACGGTAACATTTAAGCAGCTCCAAAAGCACTCTGTCACGGTTTCGATGCAGCGAGGATATTTAAAGAGTTTGATGTTGTTCTACATCATATGCGCCGGCGCCAAAGGTCCATTCCTGGCGGATGGTGGTGCGGCGGACACACTGAATTCTAATCAATGACATGTGTCGACCTCCAAAAACTTTGTTGCTAGTCTCGTCGAAGTGAAAAGTTTCATTCCTGATCAGGGTTCATTCGTGTCGGAGATTCTTGCGTCCATGGATGACGTAGAAGTATAAGATGTTTTAAAAAGCATCGCGACTTTGTTTATCAATGCCATTAACAGTATAAATGAGATTGTGGCTGAGCGCGATTCCAATGGTCGAGGCACGATTTCAAAGGACTTTATACTCCCACCCGTTGTACCCCGAGACCTGATTTTGATTCGCACCTCTGAATTTAGTGCGATTGTGAGGAGTCAGAAGGAGCGCCTTCTAGCGCGTTGGACACTCGAAAAGATCATTATAACTAAGCATGAGAACGGTGAGCTGTTAAATGCTGTAAGATGTGAACCTGCTATCAAAAAAAGATTAGACTTCTTTAATGAGAACCTACTTTTAATGAATCATAAGGTGTTTTTAGACAGGTTTAAGTATCTTCAAAGACTCTGTGGTGGAGTTGCTACTGTGTTTCCCGGTACAAGTCAAGTTAAACTTGTTTATTCGATTTTGAAAGTTATAATAGACAGTTTTCGCTACAGTAACACCGACCTTTGGCTAGAGAAAGTATTTCATTGCAAGCAAAGAAAAATGTTAGTCTCATTGTGCCCTCAATCAAACAAAGCACTTGACATTTTTGTAGCGGAGCTGCACAGCTCTTTAGCCAGAGGAAGACTTTAGGCTGGAAGCCTCTTAGTTCTAGAGAACTAAATAGAGTTAAGGCTAAAAGCCACTTAGTTCTAAGGAACTAATTATACGACTAAGAAGTCATCCTGTTCTAAGGAGCTAGGAGAGACTTTTAGTCAGTCAAGCAATAAGCTGAAGGTTCAGAGAACCAACGCACAGAGTGCAAGAACAAGCTAGAAGCTTAAAGGTTCAGAGAACCAACGCACGAAGTGCACAAGAGAAAAAGTCAGAACGACTTGCGATCTTAAACTCAAAAGGAGAACTGATTTTATTTATGCTTTAAGATTATATGAATAGTCCTACTCTAAGTACTCTACACTAGATTAATTACTATAACAGTAATTATAATATGCAGACTTTGCTATTCAACGACGTATCGTCTAAACATTTGTTTATGATGTACTTAGTACAGCGTTATCGATTTATCGAATCCTAATCGATAAGATACGGTATTACCGAATACTGTATCTTTAACGCTCATACTTAATACCTCTCTAAAGAGAAGTATCAAGAGAAGTTTACGGTTAAAGTTTCCCTTTATTGCATATAATGCAATCTTGATTCCTCTCTAAAGAGAAGTATCAAGATTGCATTATATGCAATAAAGGGAAACTTTAACCGTAAACTTTCGGAATGATGTTAAAATTGTCGTGTTACCCGTTACAACTTTTATGCTTATATTTTAGTTTTAAGAGATAAATAATACGTGATCCGTATATAATAAGCGGTAAACTAGCTAATTACCCTATCTACAAATTAATATGTATATAAAGAGGCCTGGCCATAGGCCATAATTCGATCTTTAGAACTATTGCCCTCAGTTATCGAATCATAACCGATTGGGTGTGGTATTACCGATACTATCAGCTTACATTTTGTATCATTCACGCTTCTTACTGGTTATCCAACTGTCGTGTAACCCCGTTACACTTAATTTTTGTGATGCCATACGTATAGTATACGCTTTTGTAAAATATCAATACTTTTTCTTATGGTGTATAGTTTTTTCTTTTGGCATGAATTCGTATATTTTCTATTTCTCTATTTTTTATCAATAAATGCAAGTATACACTGCATACTAAACGGTAAAATCATCGCCAGTCAATACCAAGAGCATGACATCTGAAGCTGATGCCAGGGAGCCCACGACCAACGTTTTGGCCGGTCTGTCATGCGAGAAGATGAAACAATTCAAGGAAAAAGCCGAGCGACGTGGTGTAGTATACATCTCTCGTGTGCCACCCTTTATGAAGCCTGAAAAGTTGCGATATCTGCTGACCAAGTACGGCGATCTAAATCGCATCTACCTCGTGCCAGAGGACAAGACACTTCACAATAAACGAGTGAGTACAGGTGGTAACCGCCGTCAAAAGTACACGGAAGGATGGATTGAGTTTGAGGACAAAAAGGTGGCCAAACGTGTGGCCAAAATGCTGAATACGACGCAAATCGGTGGCCGGAAACGCGATTACTATCATGACGACATATGGAACCTCAAATACCTCAAGGGTTTCAAATGGGACCATTTGACAGAGAAGATTGCGTACGAGAATCGCATTCGTGACCAAAAGTTACGGATGGAAATCGCACAGGCCAAGAAGGAAAATGAAGCGTACTTGGAACGTGTGGATCAGTCAAAACAGTTTGAGAAGATGGAGGCACGCAAGGCCGACAAGAAGATGGACAAGGATGGTGCACATGATACTATGCAACAGGTGCGTCGTACGTTCCATCAGAAGACGCCAACCAGTAGCAAACAGAACCAGTCACTAGGAGACAGAGACCTAGAAAAAGTCTTTGTCGCAAGTAGCAAGAACAAGAAACGCCGTGTTGCTTAGCATGCAACAACTTAGAAAGACAAGTTTATCCAGCTTTTGATGATAAGGACACACGCTAATACGAACCATATTGGTCTTGGGGTTTCTACAGCTCATCCTTGGCATCAGTATTGTCGTTGTCATTGTCGTTGTCGTTGGTCTTCGCCTCGTCTGCGTCCTTGGCATTGACGTTGTCGTTGGCCTTCGCCTCAACTGTGTCCTTGGCATTTTCGTTGTCGTTGGTTTTCGCCTCGACTGCGTCCTTCGCATTGATATTGTCGTTAACGTTGGTCTTTGCGTCTTTGTCTTCCAGTTGCGCTGCAGATGATACTTCAATTGGTGCGGTAAGAATTGTCTGCTTGTTGCCATTCTTGGTGTCGATAATGACTTCGAACAAGATTTGATCGCCGTGTTTGAAAATCCACTGGTGTCCTTCATATGTCTTGAATTCGCGGCTGCCACCGTTGGCGTCAAGAGTAGCCATCAGCTGGTCGGACCAGTAAAGATCCACTTCATGCGACGTTGGGTTCTCAAAGGTAACGGTGACTGCGGGGGCGACACGATTCAGGCGACTTTTGTTCCAGACCCAGAGATTTGCACTCCACTTGGTACCTTCGAGCACGGGACAGCCTCCGTGCAGTGACATGGGGTCCAATTCACCATTCGGCTTTTGACTGTAGAACAGCACTGCACCACCTTTTGAAGGGTAGAACGCCAACTTTGTCGAGCACTTTTTCACCATGTCCATCTCCCAGCTCTCTGATCCAAATAGCTCTGCACCGATAGCCTCGTAGTCTTGGGCCGCGTTCGAAGGGTGACCATACTCAACTGGGAGACCCTCAGGCATTTCGACTTTCGGGAATACGGTCTGTCCACCTTGTGCAACCTCCGAAAGATACAGGAAGACGGTAGCAAAGCGATTGGAACCACCTTTGTGCGGGTCCAAGTTAAAATCGGGCACGGAGTCCACTTCAAAGTAGTCGTAGTGGGCAATGTATGCTTGCTTCTGCTGGTATCGCAGCAGCTGAAGACCATCGCACATTTCTTCTTTGAACTCTTCAATCGAGAGAATGTTGAATGCGCGCTTGCGGATGTTCACTGCTGTGTCCGAGACGCTATCAAAGGCGTTTTCGCTCGTGCGAAATTTCGACTTCTTTTTTGAGAAATGCGCACCCACTCTCGACTGCTGCAGCTTGTGGCCTGGTTCATCAATCGCCAGTGTGCTATTGATCAGTTTGTCCACCTCCTCGTCACTGAAGAAGTTGTGCAGACGGAATGTACGCGGAGACTCTGAGATGGACTCAATGATCACCGGCTCCTTGGTCGGACTAGCTTCTGACGTCACGTTTACGCGATGACCAAGCTCTACAAAGGGCCACATAAAAAATAGTCCAGGAGCAACGAGATAGAGTCGATCTCCCGATAGAATGTCCGCATAAGTCTGCAGTAGCTCTCCACGGCCGTTGAACACGCGATTGGCCACGACACCAGGCACGTCGTACTCATTTTCCTTGCTCTCATCCAAAGGCTTAATGTCTTTCGTGACAGGCTCTTGGGTGACAGACTCGTGGAGCCCTTCAACCGCTACAAACTGTGACAGATACGCTGCCAGCTCTCCCTTGCCTGTGCGAGCAGCCACGAGCTCCGCACTAAGCTGTAGTTGCACGCCACCGGTCGAGTATCCGTTGCGGTAAATCATGACGTTCTTAAACGCCGCATCGCGGTCGACACTCAGTGACCGATGCTCGTATGTGAGATGTAGTGTCTCCTGTAGCTTCTCCCTAAAGGTAAATCCTACCACCGCAATTGATACTAGTACCAGCAATGAGCCACCTACACGCGCATTCGTTCCCATAATGTATTAATTGTACCTATGGAAAATTTCAGACTGACGAAGAACGGACGAAGCTGTGACACATCATTAATTTCATCATGCTGAAGTAAACAAAGGAATGGCGATGCATCTATGTCACTGCCATCAGTCTCGTCTATAGAAAAATCTATCGACACGCGTTTGGTCGTCCTCAAGGCGTCAGCCTCTGTATCTCATTGCCTCGCCTACTGATCCACATTTTCGACAGCTACAAACCTTAATACAAGTGGCTCTTGACCAACTTGCGGTACTTCTGGTAGGCTATGCCCACACCGGCACTGATGAGCATGATCATAATAAAGAAAGGCAAGCGCCAGCTGGAGTGCGCTACCGTAAGTTCACCCTCAACCTCGGTCGCGATCTTCTCGTTCACTTTGGAGCGCACGTCCGCCATTTTCTGGCCGATCTTTTGCTCCATCATGGTCGTCATGCGATCCGTCAGCACCTCAATCTTGCGATGATTCTCGCGCTCCTTCTCCTTCAGGTTGTTAATGGTGTTCTCCGTCTGCTCACGCAGCATCTCAAACCAGTGCTCGGTCTCCATTTGGAAATTGGTCAAGAACTTTTCCAAAATCGTTACTTTGCACGATTGATCGCACGTCTTGCTCTCCATGAGCGATTCAAATTCCTTCGAGTAGTTGTGCGTCCACGTCTCGGCATCCACCGTACCCAGACCAAGATCATTGATTTGGTCGAATGACTGCACACGCAGAATATCGTGATTGTCAGCCAGAGCACCAGTTGACCCCGTGATTCCGAAAGTAGCACGACGGAGCCAGTCATTCTGAAATGGTAGAGCGCCTTTGTAGCACTCCGTCCAGGCTCCTGAGTTGTTTGGATCCACATCCACTTCAAGTGAATTACCCTTGATCTTCACACGGATACGCGCCGAGCTGTAGACAGGATCAAAGGTGGCGCTATCCGAATTGTAGCGAAAAGCGGCATCGCAGCCAATCTTTTCCGCGTCATTGAGATCGTCCAGCTCCTTCTGACCGTTATTTACCTGTATCGTCACGTCTTTGTGGCCGCCACGGTGCTCTACATTGTGGAATGTATCCAGAATAATGCCAAAGCCATTGTACTTGTCTATAAAGCCGTGGTTTTCGCCATTCTTCCATGCAAGTTCCTGTGTGAACCAGAGACCAATACCATCACCAAACCACTTCTTTCCCTGACCGTGAATGCGGTATGTAATGACAGTCGCAAACTCGTCTCGATCAATGACGTTCTTGGTCCAAATGTGGCCACGTTTGCTCTGACGATCGGGCGTGAGGCGGATAAAGTTCTTCTTGACCTCCGTCGTGCCACCGTAGATGACATCGTTCGAGATCTGTCGTTTACCTTGCGAGTCCACTACTTCAAATGGCTGCGTGAAGGTCAATGCTGGTAGTGAAGAGGCCGACACAATGGCTACAAAGCTCAGCGCCGTGGTAGACAACAGTGTAAGAAATTGACAAAGCATCGTAGAGGAAGGATTCAAGCACAAAGGAAGGCGACGTTAGAAAATTTGAGAGTCGTTGAGCGACGCGGCGATAGAAATACGAGGAGCGAAGTGTTGGAGTGACTGACACGTAGGTAGAACCCCTTTTGAAGATAGTACCGTCTATCAGAGGATGTCAATCTGTGGACCACATAGCGATATAAAACACGGACTGAAAACGTGACTGATGAAATGTGGCAGTTTAATGTTGGCTAGGACACTTATAAGCGGTAGATGCCATGTAACTGACACTTTATCGACCAAAGTGACGGATCTACAACAAGTGTGACTTCATGAGGGCCTGGTACTTGCGGTACACATACGCAGCGCCTGCAACCATACCGATAAACAGTAGCGCGAATGGGGTCTTCCAGCCACCGCTGGCAATGTCCGGGTTCTTCTCCAGTTGCTTTGTAATCTTCTCATTTACCTCCTCTCCCAGCACCTTCTTCGTCTCCTCCAACGACGAGTCAATGCCATTACGCACCTTGGCCTCAATCTCACGCACACGGCGCTCATTCTCACTTTCTTGTTTCTTTAGCTTCTCGACAGTGTTTTCTGTCTTCTCTTTCAACTCAGTAAAGCGGTGCTCTGCGTCAATGCGAAAGTTCGATAGCTCCTTCTTGATAATAGCAATGACACAGTCCGTGCCACAACTGGGCGAGTCCAACCATTTCTTGTAGCCCTTGGACACCGAGTTCATCACCGTCTCTGAGTCCACCGCGCCGATCGTTGCGTCCATAAACTCCGAGTACGTGTCAAAACGAATGATGTCATGGTTGTCTGCTACCGCACCCGTTGAGGCCGAGATGCCGATCGTAGACGTTCGCAGCCAGTCCGCATTAAACGGTAATGTCATCTCATGGCAATCAATCCACTGACCCGAGGCATGCTCGTCCACCTCCACCACAAGTCGGGTTTTGTCAATCCTCACTTTGATACGCGAGATGCTGTGCACTGGGTCAAAGTTGGCGTTCTGCTCGTGATAGCGCACAGCGGCATTGCAGCCCACGCGTTTCTCGTCATACATCTGATCGTAGCTCTTTGTGCCATCGTTCGTAAAGACACTAATGTCCCTGTGACCACCCTTGTGCTCCCCGTTGTTGAAAGTGTCAATGACCACACCTACACCCTTGTACTTTTCTGTAAAGCCGTGGTTAATGCCGGGCGTGAACGTCTTTTGATCCGTAAACCACAAACCGATGCCGTCGCCAAACCAGCGTTTGCCCTGGCCCGAAATACGAAACGTCAGAACAGCCGATAGTTCGTCACGGTTCACGGGGTTCCTCTGCCACAGATAACCGCGTTTGCTCTGACGGTCAGTCGTTAGGCGGATGAAATGCTTCTTCACGTCCGCGTGACCACCGTGCAACCAGCTGGTGTTGACCAAGCGGCGGCCATCGAGGTCTACGATATCGAAGGGAGGTTTAAATGACGCATCCTCCATCCTTTCGGCGGCTGCATAGCGGCTTAATAGGGCCACGCATGTGCACAGGAGCAGCACATAGATATTCATTAGGTCGTTTTGATTGGCGCCACGTAGCGACTATCCGTCGAAAATAATAATTATCAAATTTGAGAAAGTAACAAATTTGTGTCGACTAAAATCATGTGGAGCACTAAACCTGAATCACAACATAGGTACATATTGAATTAGGCACTGTTTTTTTGTGAAAAAGTGTTGCAACCGTAGAGGCATCAAAACAATGTATCACTCACTATGTGAAGGTACATGCACTATAAATAGCGTGCTGTATATAATGTGATGGAAGTAATCCATTTACAGTGAGCGAGCGGGGTAACTATTATTAGATTTCTAGCCGATGTTTTGGTTCCGAATCAAAACATCGGCTAGCAATCTAAGAAGATTGTGAGCACATTCTTCAGTCATTAAAGCCTAATGATCCTCCCACCGAGACTTCACGAGCATACGGCAAGCCGTGGATAGCCTGGTGATAACACACACGCGTCTTTGGCTGAACATCGTTCGTTAGCGACCAATGGACGTGTACAACGTCAAGTAACTTCAGCAAAAAAAAGGTCGCCGTCAATGCGGTACCACTAGCTAGCTAGCCTGCATGGCAATGATCTCTGTCTCAACGACCAGCAAAGGCCTTATTTACCGTACATTTCCACCTCAAGCCTCTTGTTCTTTTGGTACTACATCTACAGCTTTTGCCTTACACACGCTGTAGATGCTCTATAGCAACATTACATTGCCAGAAAGCCAAGTAGGTAGCCAGCAGTAAAATGGGTTTTGCAACAGCTTATCACTTGCGGTGGTCCGCCGTGGTGCGTCACTCAAAACGTCTGTATGATTGGTCTAAACTAGTAAGAAAATGATTATCAGCCAATTGCACCAGTTTTTGTGACGGTAAAACCCCAACCTTCCGAGGTTTTTCCGGCTTCTCCGCTCAAAAGCGGGGGACTTATTTGTGCAGCAAAAGCCGAAGGCGAACGCCTTGGAGAAGAACGACAAGACACTTTTGCGGTTCAAGGACCAGCCGATAACAGCGCACGTACGTATCCATTGCTGTAGAATCGATCCACGCTCAGGATATTACAAGGCTCACGCAGTTTCGGCGCGTTTTGGTGGCCTGTAGGACAAGAGACAAGCCCAATAACAACAGGCAGTGCCTTGAGAGGCTATGGAGTACGAGGTAATGTGGGGAGACGGCCCATTAGGTCTGACACTACGTCCTGATCTAGGAGAAGATATGCCGCCTGTAGTGGGTCGCATCACACGTCAGGATTCAGCTGCAGCGATGGCAAAAGTGTCGGTCGGTCACATGCTTGTGAGCATTAACGGCATGGATACGGCCCGTAAGGGCTACGACCACGTTGTAGAGACATTACAGAAGATTCCACGGCCAGCTACGCTAAGATTCCGTGTACCACGCGCAATGACAGGCGGCCTTAATGCGTATCGTGACTCGTCGCGCAGTGCTGCGCGTCGTAGCCGCGGCTCTACGGGGACTTCATGGTCAGATTCTGGAAATTCATCGCCAAGTACAAGCTCGACAGCACGTAGACGTGAGCAGTATACGGTGGTGTGGACGGAAGGTCCTCTGGGGATGATTCTTCGTCCCGACGACGATGACTGTCATGTACCTTGCATACGTAAGATTACAGGTAAAGGTGCTGGCACGGGAATGGAGCGAGCTACAGTGGGGGATATTCTTGTTGCAGTGAATGGTCAGGAAACTAAGGCTTTGGGCTTCCGAAGCACGATTTCACTGTTAAAGACAATCAGAAAACCAGCGGTGCTTAAGTTTAAGCGCATGGGGCGGCGCATCTCACGCAAGAGATTGTCAAAGGAGGCGTCTTTAGGAAGTCGCAGTGTAAGTGGCATTCCGAGCGATACGGGGTCGTATGATATTGTGTGGCGTGAGGGAGACCTTGGTCTGAAGCTAAAGCCTGGATATCGGGACGTTCCAGTCCTCAGTAAACTTACAGGAAAGGGCAATGCTAGTGGTCTGCAGAATGCTCAAGTGGGCGATGAGTTGGTTTCAGTGAATGGAACACACGTGGAAGGTGAGGCTTATCAAGATACGCTGCGTATGTTGAAGCACTCACCAAAGCCAGCGGTGCTGCGCTTCCGTCCTGGAAAGAGTCGCCCGGATTCGATGATGTCTGCGGTATCTGTGTCATCGGTTCGCTCGAATCCGAGCACCCAGCGTGAAGTAACAAAGGTAACGAGTCGCCAACACGTACCTCTTTACCACGGCAGCTCTTCCCCGCCCGAACCTGGAGGGCTATCGCATCCGACTAAATCTTCGCGGCATGACCGCGAACGTTCTGATCGTGAACGTTCTAATCGTGATCGTTCTAATCGTGAACGCCCTGACCATGAGCGACAAAGACGGAAGAAACGCATTCCGCTAGATGTAGCACGCGAACTGGTGGCAGCGTCTCAAGGTTCCGACTTAGAGCACGCCATTTTTGCTGGTATCCCTATCACTGCCATTGAAGACGGCTCCAAGGAAGCGCACCTACTTCGCGTTCAGGCCAAACTTTGTATTGCAAATAAGGCTAAGGCGGACCGCAGCACACCTGCAAAGGAGGCGTTATCGCGTGCAGAACAGGAAGCCAAGGTACTTCAGGAGGCACTAGAGAAGGTGAAGAGCCAGGCAAAGAAATATGAAGAAATTCTGGAAGCGCAGTCGCGTGAGCGTGTACTCGCGATGGCAGTGCAACACAAGCCACAAGAGGTAGTGAAACGTCAGAACAACGTGATTAGCGAGTTGGCAGGTGTGATTTCGGGTTTCAAACGCGACTCGTACACTGATGTTGATATCGTTCCACCTGTAATTGAAGAGGACGAACACGTGCAGAAAATCATGGATGACCTGCACAATGTAATGAGCATCCCAGTGGTTGTTCCAACTGCGAAATTTTGTGCTGAGTGTGGTACCACTGAGAATGAGTCTAAGCTAGATATGGACGGTGATGGTGAGTATTACTGCAAGGATTGCTGGGACAAGTTCCTTAACCTATCTGGATCTTCTCCAGCTGACCCATCTACAGCAGAAGCCTCCGTGGTGCCAGTGGCTGAACCAGAACTGCCAGCTATAGTAGAGGAACTTCCTGTGGTTACCGTACCGTCCATACCAGTGGATGTAGAAGACGAGGTATCGCCGTCCTTGCTTGATGCGCCATTGCGGTCGAGCCGCGTCGCTATTGAAGACCGTGAGGCTGAGGAGCAAAAAGCGCGTGTTGAAGCAGAGCACAAGCTTATGGAAATCAAGGAGCTTCGTCGCTCAGGCACTTTCGTACCCGAGCGACAGTTGCACAAGAGTAACGCGGACCGCTCACGGCGAGAGCGTCGTGGTTTGGAGGAACTTGCTCAGGCGCTATTTGAAGAAGAAGAACGTGCTCGTGCGGAGGGCAATCTTGGATTGGCTAAGAAGTTGAGTGCCCAACGCGCACGGACTATGGCTGAGACATCTGGCGACAGTCCTATGACGCCGTTTTCGTCGATGGGCAACTTGCTCGTGACTAATGATGCCGAGTTAAGGAATAGACACGACAGTCCCACGAAGTCGAAGTTAGCATCACCAATGCAGGTCGATTCGTCACTGGAACTGAGTCGCTCAGTGAGCGAAGATTTGAGCTTACCTTCCCAAATTCCGGTCTCAGATTCACCACCTATTTCGCTGGAGCCCACGTTGTCTCCTGTTGCCGCAGTGGACATTCATGACGAAGAGGCAGCTGCACCCGAAGAGGAAGCTGCACCAGAAGAAGAAGCTGCACCCGAAGAGGTAACTGCAGCGGATATTCTTCACGAAGAGGCAATTGCAGGGGACACTCCTCACGAAGAGGCAACTGCAGCGGTAGTAGAGGCAACAGCCACGAATAGCGGCAACAGCCACGAAAGCGGCAACAGTCGCGGCAACGGCAGCTGTCGTTGCGGTGGATAGTCCTGGTTCACCAACTACAAGTGCAGATGCTGGCAATGACTACGCTGATGTGAACTCGGATGAGGAGGCTGAAGACCAAATGCAAATGAATGATGAGGAGGATGTGCTTCGGGAGGTGGAGGAGAAGAACTTTGCGCTAGCACGGCAGCTAGATGAGGCTCATAGTGTCATTGAGCGTGCACGTATGTCTATTAGCATGTCTGGTGACGACGACGATGATGAGGTTACTGATGACGGCTTGAGCGAGGAGCAGATTAGTTTATTTAAGAAACTAACGAGTCAAGCGGATGAACGCATGTCCATGGTGGACCGCCTGCACCCGCAGGACGACTCGGACTCGGACTCGAATTCAGACTCAAACTCGAACTCAAACTCGGAAGAAGAAGAAGAAGAAGAGAGGAAGACGAAGGTGTGTGGATTTAATCCCACAACATAGTAGCAACAACAGTAACGGTAATGGTGGCGATGACAGATATTTCACGAATCCGTTAGCTGTTAAACGGGAGATGGAGTGGCGCGTCTGGAGGACCTGTATAAACAAAAAGTGTGAGCAAGCAGGCACGCGTCAACTTAGATTTGTCAGCTTTGCGTTGCTGTCCAGCAGGCACTTAGGGACCCACGTCGCGTTATTCTCCCGTAGTGGCGTTAATGCTTAGCATGTGACTAGCTTTACCTTTTAGTCCTCTTGGTCGCGTCATAAGACAAAGAGAAACCATTCATGTTCATGTCAATTCGTGCCTTTTGGAGGATCTGACGTACTTTAAGTTGCGCTTCGCCATTATTCGAGTTTACGTCATCATAATGCGTGTATCCCCGTCAAAGATAATATCATTTTATCTTGATATTTGAAAGCAGTCCATCCAGCCAATCGTAGCCCTCGCCCCTTTTCAACGTTTGGCACACGTATTCATTATGACCGAAGATGTAACTGCGGCCGGCGGCGCCGCGGCACCCGCACAGGAGAGTCTTATGGATCGTTTGTGGCCCGTACTGCGCATGGTATGCATATACTATGCTATTACGTCCGTCATGAGCATGTTCGTGCCGAAACTGCCACAGCACGTGCATTCCGACGTCCAAGACGTCGATGTCCAAAATGCGGACAACCCGAATAGTGGTCCCTCTCAACTTCAACTTTTAACAAACTCGTTTCACTTGAGTGACGCAATAAACTTGAGAGTGTATGTCACTCCTGACCAACACTTTTCATTCGCAGACGACGCCGTGGAGAGGGAGCAAGAGACGCTGCGATGGTTTCAAGACGCACTTACATACGATGCTACACCCAACCCGAAGCGTGAAGACGGCGTGTGGGCTTGTCATATAAACATCACAGTTGATGACCATTTGCTGACGAACGGCTCCTTATACGCACACGTGTTTGTGACCAAGGACGGCTACTCGCCCAACCCAATAGA
Organism: Peronospora farinosa; assembly: GCA_947646735.1. Classification (NCBI taxonomy): domain Eukaryota; phylum Oomycota; class Peronosporomycetes; order Peronosporales; family Peronosporaceae; genus Peronospora; species Peronospora farinosa. Next base: position 220,288 of record CANTFK010000072.1, on the reverse strand, counting down.
CAGTACGTACGACGCCATGAGTTCCGTCCACCGCTCCATTGAGCTCACGGCCTTCCGTCCACCGCCCAAGACTGTCAAGAAACGCAATTTGCTGGAGATGAAAGAGGAGAAAGAGCCAGAGCAGCAGCAGTCGGATACTGACGCGTACATTACAATGTGGAAACCTTCATTTTATGTGAATGTGGTGTTAGATCACACAACGTACTCGACACATCAACCACCACCGCTGCTTGTGTCAACGGAGATGGACATGGATAAAGAAGCAGGATTGTATTCGCCGGTGCTATTCCTGAATGATTTCTGGCTCCTGGAGGAGCATCTTATCCCTATAAACGACACACTGACGACGTTACCGCTAGACATTTCATTCTACCCATTGCCTATGTACAAGTACGCACTGTACACGCAAATGGAGCAAAACTTTCGCAACCAGGAGGCTACAGGCGCGTCCTCGAAACGAGAAACGGACAATATGAAGAGCATCTTTCTTGAGACAAACCCTTATCTGCTGGCAGTGACGGTGATGGTGTCACTGCTGCACTCGCTCTTTGATTTTCTGGCATTCAAAAACGACATCAGTTTTTGGAAGAATCAGAAGTCGCTTGTGGGCTTATCGCTGCGTTCCATCGCACTCAATACGTTCTTCCAGCTCGTAATCTTCTTGTACCTGATGGACAATGACACGTCGTGGCTGATCCTTGTTCAGTCAGGTATTGGTCTTGTCATTGAAGTGTGGAAGATTAAAAAGGCCCTTGTTGTTTCGCGTGACGCCAATAACAGACTTGTTGTGTCGGGCGTGGAGAGTTACGAAGACTCACCAACTGCTGAACACGACCGCGTGGCAGTGGCTCACTTGTCGTATGTTCTGTACCCACTGATTATTGGTCAAGCTGTTTACACGCTCATGTATGGTGTGCACAAGAGCTGGTACTCGTGGGTCGTTTCGAGCCTAACGAGTTTCGTGTACGCGTTTGGGTTTATCATGATGACCCCGCAGTTGTACATCAACTACAAGCTAAAATCGGTGGCGCACTTGCCGTGGCGTGCCATGGTGTATAAGTCACTGAACACGTTTATCGATGATTTGTTTGCTTTCGTGATCAAGATGCCGTGGATGCACCGTCTGAGCTGCTTTCGTGATGATCTTATCTTTTTTATCTACCTGTACCAGCGTTGGAAGTACCCGGTGGATGCTAAGCGCACAAATGAGTTTGGTCAGGGTCCCGTTGAAGACGAAGATGTATCTAATGCTATTGAAGGTGCTGCTAGATCTGCTAACGGCAACCCAGAGTTGATAACTGATGCGACCCCAGAGTCTGTTGCTGCTGCTGTTGATGAAACGGAGGAGGTTCCACCTCCGCCGTCTACCCCTCCATCCACAGAGTATCTAATGTCCAAGCGTGCCAACACACTTGAGGAGACTGCGAGGCTGGCGGAGTAGAATCTCACGTCGGGAGCAGGTGAAGATGTATAGAGAAAACCGTGTGTTTGAAAGCAGCGATGTTATATAGGTATGAATGACCTTTTTCTAGCTCGTTCGTTTGTGTTGGTTCTGGATTGGCTTGCTTTAAGTATCTTGGGATACAACGGGTGAAAGATGGGGTTGGCTTCACACGAGACTTGCAAGGGTAGATGCAGTGTCCAAGATCCTGGGTCTTATGTTAAGGCTCGGCGTAGAGGCAAAAACCTGCGCTGGATGACGATGCTGATAATCGATATGTCGCGTTGTCAGCTGTGAATCGCGATGCTTTCATGGCACGCGTGACGCCTTTGAACAACATGCTTCTTGATGCATTGCACTCGCGCATATCACGAAATCCGCCGCGAATCAGGTTACTACTGCTAAGCCGCCTGGAAAATATAACATCAATCATTTGTGAATAGGTGATCGACCGTAGAATTCAGCCTCAAGATGCTGCAACGATGATGTATGCTCGGTTGCAAGAATTATCAAGTCTGAGGACGCGATGAAGTAAACTTGCGCATGTGATAGATTTCCTTGTGCTTTCACGCGATGCATCCGGGAATCCTAGCACCAGTGCATGAATTGTACGGGCGAAGTGATCAAACAAGCTTTGCGAATTCAACGTATTCGCCCTGCAAGATCAGCAGACGCTGTCCAGTCAGTGGTTCTGCTTTGATTTGCGACTTCCGCGTACGTAGTTGCCACACGAGCAGTTCTCCTTCGATTTTGGCATCTAGCTTGTCCATCATCGTTGTACTATTTTATAAGCAAGCATAGCTCCGTCGCATCATGCTGCTTGTGCTTCGTTTTATTCACGGGTCTCCGTTAATGGTGGTCTGCGTCACTCGTGCTATGGTGCGTTGAACTGCTTTGAGTTGTTCCTGGACATTGGAAGTTGGCACTGCGCTGCCTGTAGATGCTTTTCAGTCGCGTGCGTCGTTTCTAGATTGTCATCGACGGTACGCTTTGTCTCATGTATCTGAACTTGCAGCCTCGAACGCTTAGCCATTAATCTCCGGACATAAAGATGCAAGCTTCGCAAGCTGGACGATCCTAAAACCGCTTGGCCCAGGTATTCACGCAATCCCGCAATCTGCGCGGAAACTCAGCCTGCTCAAAACTTGCTACTCTTGCTGACATGGCTGCTGCCATAACTCGAACTGTCACTTTCCTCCACTGTCTCATCCACATCAAAATCTTCATCCTCAATATCGAAAGCAATTTCGTCTACCACCTGCTGAATAACACGATCCACCGCGCTCATCCGCTCTACTCCACTACTTCCAACCACAGGTGCACCTTCGTCTGGCCCAATATATCCTCGTAGTCGCCGCAGCCTCTCCGTCAAGACATCCACTGGCATTGCAGATTGTGCCTTTTCGTTCTTCAGTGCTGCCAATCGACCTGTCAGATTCGCACGATTCCCCTGCAAAGCGTTCGCGTCATCCTGTTTAGCAGCAAAGCGACGCAACTCCTCTAATCGCGCACTGATATCTATCGTCTGGGAGATCAACGTCACTTTCTTCGGCACAACACCAGCAACAGCATTCCTTATTCCTTCCTGTACCTCCTCCTCCAGCTCTCTAATTGTCCTCTGCAAGTCTCCTCTCCTTTCTCTCAACAGCTCTCTCGATCTGGCATCCACGACTTTCTCAGCCTCCCCGAAACCTCTCTCTGCCTCCTTATAAAGTCCAATAGCCGTCTCCTTATCTCTGCTCTGCTGTGCTCTTACCAAGGATTCAAAGGCGTCATCCAACAGCTTCTTCTCATTTTTTTCTCCTCGTAGACAGCGCAATAGCAGCTCCCTCGTCCCTTCCCCATCCACAAAAACCTCAAGGACTTGAGCATGAGCTGACGTGTGGTACAACTGAGTGCGTCTCACGTCATCCAATGGCCTCACAGACAATTGCAGTAGCTTCTTCGTCTCCTTTAAGTCTCCGCTGCGCTTGCACGCGTCGGCTGCATCGCAATTGAGGACCAAATACTCAATTTGACCCAATTGTAGCACAGTTTGAGGTTGGCTCCAGAACGTCAGAGCTTGACAACGTACTAAAAAACGTTCCTGGCGATAACGAGGTGAGCAAAAGGTCCTTTTGGGCTCCACTAGCAGCCATGCATCGTCCTGGAAATTCAGGTCTGACGACGACATCGACAAGTTGGATAATGTTCAATTTATCCACACCAAATATCCGGCTTTTATACTGCATACTCTTATTACATAAAATTAAAAAATAAATTTTAACACTCAACATATAGGCAATAAAATAGAAGCGACCAATTTCCACCAGTACGTCACACTCCTCAATAATTTGACGTAGATTGTGATTTATCTCCCAATCATTATGGATGCTTGTCATAGTAAACGATGGCCGTCCGACATATAGTCGCCAAGTTTGTACTAATCCTTGAAAAGCCTAATATTTCCTTAATTCAATTTGCTGTTAGGATACTTGCGTGCTAAATCTGACTATCGCTTCGTGTGTCCGCCTACATGATGTAGAAAATCTGTCATGAGAGTGCAAAGTGTCAATCATAACAATGTGATCCAACCGGTTCTCCGATGGATTAGCAGTTGACTGGCAGAAGTCCTTTACGGATCTCAATGTGTTATGCTTTCATTTGTCAAATGATCTCTAGCATTAAGTTCATCAAGTTCTGCCCAATATGATGCTCACAAATACTCACCCAGTTGACGATGATACGTACGTGGTAAATTCTACACGACATAGAATAGCAACACCAATCTTTGTATGCAACAAAAAGCTTAGACAGACGCCAAAGAGGCTGCACGCCTCATATATATGCCTCGACAACAAACAAAGGGTCTCTACGAGCGGTCGTCTGCAATCACACCTGTTGCAACTGTTAAGTGTCGACTTGCAGGGCTCACCTCACGTTGTGTTCAATTGCAATAATGCTCTATACACTGCCGTACTGCAAATTGGTGTCACTGGACCGTCAAATTGTCGTTTAGACTGAGCTAGCATAACAACGCAGAGCCATAGCATTCAAATTGATCTTTGGCTCGATCTTCCGCGTCTTCTGTCATTTTTGTAGGTCCAAGCAACACACTCTCTTAGTGTCAAAATGCTCGTCGTAGCTGAGTAACATGTCGCTCGACTGGCGACGTATCCCACAATGAAAAGTAACAACCTAGCAGCAACGACGAGCGCGTAACGTTGGTCCACTTCTACGGCGGTGACTTCAAGTCGGTATAGCACACGATCAGACAAGACGAAAATCCTTTTTTCTCTATGGTCCTGGTGAGTGGAACGGAGACTTTACTTCATCCACTACATGTGCATGCATGTACGAGTGAATTTGCACAAACTGCAAAACGGTTTTTGGGCAAGGATAAGAAACGAAACCTAGATGTCGTGTCAGCAGTGTCCGACTTCACCCACGACAAAGCCCTTCCGTGAGAATCTTGCTGGCATACTCGTGCACTTCATGGCAATCTCGGTGCGGCTACGTCATGTAGAGGTCAATGCAAGAAAAAAACCATATCGAGCGCACTCTTTCAATCTATTGTTGTCTGTCGTCGCCATGCCCTGCGTCTGTTCTGCAGCAGAAAAAACGCGTAAGCGGGTCATCGTTGTTAGGATCCCGTAGCAGTGCTTTCTACTATTATGTACGAACGCTTTTGTTGCATCATGTTCAAGCAGGGAGCTTCAACAATTCAGTGTAGCGTACCAACTAATATAGGGAGTTACAGATAAAAGTCATACAGCGTCATCCTAACATTATCTTGCCGGCCCATGCGCATGCTTCACAACAGGCCAACGTTGCATCGAGTAGATGCTAGTAACATAGAGAAAAACACAAGGAGATGTTTGAACGTAAGTAACTATCCATCCAATTTTCCAACTAAAAACGCAGCACAAAGACACTGACTCGATGAAAACAAGCGCTGGACTGTGTTCAAACGTCGCAGTGCAAAGGAGCGATTGCAAATCAGTGATAACCTCAACGGCGCAACGACATCAGCCACTGACTCTTCCAACGTTTTAACTTGTCTCTAATCTCGCATGGTACCAGCTTTTTTTAACTACGTTGGTGGACAAGTGCATGCAATTCATTTGTTTTTTTGCCTTGTACGAAACATCGTATAACATGTGGTGTTGCTTCGGTCTAGTATATCTCCTACCTCTGATCTCGGTCACCAATGCCGTGCACCTCACCACAACAAAGCCATCGAACTCTTTAGCCAAGTCCGACACCGCTACGGTCGCCCCGTCGTCCTCCACCAACGGCAGCTGGCACATGTCGCCCGTGACGGTCGTCCAGGCTCGTATTCAAGGTGACGCTCCTGTATGGAACAAAGACGCCAAGATGTGGCTGTCTAAGTTCGGTGACACGGCCGAGCTTGCTTATATGAACAACTTGGACACTGTCAACATGGCGTCGGTCGAAGGAGCTTTGATGTTTGTACAGGCGGAAGGGATTAACGTGAACGAACAGTCGGTCAAGTGTGAACGTAAGAACAAGATGCAGTATGTGGTCTTTTACGAGGTGATGATCGCTCAACCAGCGTACGGCATCAAATATTACGAGAACCACACGCCCCCTGAGTATGGCAAGTTTGTGGCTATGGACAGTGCCAAATGTACAGACGAGAACAGCGATTTGCCGGTGGATTGTAAGGTCTACTACGGACTGGACGGCGAGCCTGACATTGGTCCAATGGTGGGCAGCAACCTACAGACATCGGACCTTCGTGCACCGTACCCTAATAACCAATGGTTCTCGTACCCAAGCTCGTGCGCACAGAAGCTGCGTGAGGAGAAGACGAACAAGTGTCGTGCTGAGTATCCTGGTGGACTGTGTCCTATGGGCGTCAAGCCTGATGGTGACAAGTGCACGTTCAGCTACAAGATCCTGGGTTATCTGAACATTGACGATCTGGTTGGGATCACTGAGATGGGCTACAGTAGTTACAAGGAGTTTTGTGAGGACGGAGGGGTGGAGTTCAAGGCCACGAACACCGGTAGCGGCTTCAAAGTGGAGGAGTCGATCGACTTTTGGAAGAAGCCGGGGGATGAAGACGCCAACTCGAAACGTGCGTCCAAGATGGTGGAACTGTACAATAAGCTGGTGAGCAAAGACACAAGCTCTAATATGGAAGCACTTCCGACGATTAAGAAGCTGACAGCGGTGAACCCCAAGTGTTACGAGAACAGCAAAGCGTGCGCGACCTCCCAGTACGGCTGCAGCCGTACATTGTATTTGCAGATCTGCTCGGTGTGTAAATCGGCAGGCGATGGCTGTGAGGTTGCTCCCTCTTCATTCTCGTTCCCAGAGCTGAAGCTGCCAACCCACTCGTTGTCTTCCTCGTCGACTAGGGGTGCCGATACCTTGAGCAGCAGTGACACTGCGATTTCCAAAGACGGTGGTAAAACTCTGTCGGACAGCAGCAGTAAGAACAAGAACCAGAGCAGCAGTGCTGTGACGGGGACAATAGTGCCAAGTATTGTGGCACTCGTGGCTCTAGTCACTATCTACTTGGTCTAAACCCTGCGTGTGTGTCAATTTTTTTGCCTGGTATGTATTAACGCGCCCTTGCTGACAGGAGTGTTCATAATGACGAGATAAAGGTTGCAAATCTCAAGTATCCCGACAAATTCATTGTGTTGCGAGTTTATGCAGATTTGCAGAGCTGTTTATAGTATACCAAGCTGCTAGTGATTTTTTACCAGGATCTAAAACCGCAATATTAATTTGACGTCTTGGGTCATAAAAAGAGTCTTACCAGTATGATCAAAAGTGCCAGTAGTAAAAAACATACTGCACTTTGTAAAGTATACATTAAAGAATTTAAATTTTTATGCAATAGTAACGTAAGTAAAAACTGTCTCGCAAAACAGTAATAGTATATACTACTCCATTAGTATTCATCTATGCATAAAAGCAGAAAGGTGAGCATATCGATATAATTGTTTTAACAAAGGCATATTATATCAAACCCGCATTGAGATTTTAACTATGATCTCAGTTTTTATTCTGCCATTTTCATTTCAACACAAGAAAAAAGCTCACAAGCTGAAAGCTAAGGCTCCAATGTGCGTCGTTAAGAAACGCCACGAGCAGGGCATCAATTGTTTTTCTTTATATAGATCTGAGCAGAAAAAACACGTTTTTGGTCGGTGAAATGTATAGAATTGCGCATTCCTAATTGAATTTATGGCTGAAACTCGGCACAACGCCTATCGTCACTTGCTCGATTGCACGCTGGACACATGGCTAGATTGATAGGATGTATAACAACAACTGAAGAAGTTGCGGCAGCGAAGCCGCTGCCGCTTTGTATAGACATCAGGCTGCTTTTTACACAGATGTTGAACCATGAAATGTCATTGAAAACGCACTTGGCATACGTCCTAATATTCGGCTACAAAGCTGGACCAGCTCTCTTGGCCATACTCGCCACTTGGTGCCAGCAATGGAACAGGGACGCACTATTGTGATGATTACCTTACACTTTAGTTTATCGAGTTAGACGATGGTTGGAAAGTGGTTAGTTGGTTGCTAAGGGAAGCTTTCTTTCCTGCTTTGAGAAGTATACCACGTCGAGCAGCGATAGCGAGCACCGCTATGGTGTTGCATCCAGTTAAAATCTGCTTCATGATGCTTCCACCATCCGTGTCATATCTACTTGGTATGTAATGACAGCAAAACAATCAGCTAAACTGACACAATGGCTTACACATTATAGTTCATACAAAATGAAATAAAGCTTGCATTCAAGATGTAAGGCACCTCTTGTTCTACGACAAAGATACACTGTCTGTCTATGCGTGCATAACTGCAGAGACGACCTCAGGTACATTGGTTGACCAAGTCGGCCTTCCTCTTCATGCACAGACCCACCGTCCTCAGCTCTCGGCTGCCACCTTCTCGTACGTGGCCTTGTATGTTAATCTTGCCACGACTTGACACGGGCCTGGCTGTACTGATATGTGATGTACAAATCACTTGAGGTTTGAGCATCACTGCAGAGCACGACCAACCGGCAGCAGTGACCTTGCCACTGGATTAGACGTTGAGCTTCGATTTCGTCTCTTTTTTTCTGCAAAAGCCATCAGCGGCGCAGTACAGGTTGTGTTCATTGACTTGGCATTTTATGGCCTTGTGCTTCCACTCACACTGTTCATCCAGCCCTGGTCGTACAAGCTCGCCCAGGACGTGGACGCGCAAGTGCGACGACGCATTGGCGGTCACGCCCAGCAGGGCAGCGATGAGCACAGCAAATTTCATGACAACAGACATTCGGACGAACACGACGAGTGTGATTGCAGCAAGAAACTTTTGTTGTTCCTATCAGGTGGTCAATTGGAGAATGAGCAATTAGCGACGGTGCACAACTGGAGTCCTTTCCAGTTGTGTGGCTTCATACCATTTCGAATATTTAACGTCTAGAAAACTTGGAATTTTACGTGATGTTGTTTTTTATGGTACAAGTCACTGTAAGAATTTATGCGAATCAGACGATCTTTGTCGTTGATGATTTGTGGGTTTAAAGATACTTCGAAATAAAATGGATATGTTTTAACTTAAAATTCCACCATGCCATGGGTACGTTTCTAAGGACAGTTAGAAATGACATGGATGTGTGGCCAGATCATCAACATCATTGACGAAGCACTAAAAGGACAACTGAACTGAACCTGGCGCACACCAAAGAAAACTATGAAAAATCGACAAGACGATCGTCGGTCTAGTATTGGCTAACGCAGTCTCAGAAGACGAACTTCCTTAGTAGAAAAAGTGGCAACGGTACGCCATTGCTACGACCTCAACCATTGTAATAAGTAGCTTAGCCAAACGCTGCTGGAATTCCGCCTCTCCTAGACTACTGAGCCTAGCATACAGTGCCGATCAAAAAGGCCTTGCGTGGCCACAAATAGACTTTGTGGATACTTAGTATGCGTTATTTTTTCCATCGAACCAGTTCTTGGTTCGCTAAATTTCTTTGAGAGAATAATCCAGCGTGATGGACAGACAGGCAAGTGCTCTGACGACTGAAACGGCAAATGGCTTGAAGCCACACGCGGCTTTCTTGGCTAGGCTGTCACCCGATGGCATCGGGTGCCTTAATTGATCACTTTCTAATTTGCACAAGGCAAAAAGCAGCAGATATGGTTCCAACAACAACACAAGCTTTTGAAGTCTTCAGTGAACGTGATCAAATCCACGGCAACTTGTCCATCCTTACATACACAGAAGAGGAAGAAGTTCAAGATTATTTTGACGCAGAGTGGGATGAGCAAGATGTTGATGTAATCACACCACTCGCACCCAATCCAAGCGAAGACGCCACGTGGGACTCATGCACCACGTCAGACTCATCCAGTGTGCTCGGTGGCTGCACAACCCCACCAGCAACATCCATGAAGGTTATGTCTCGTCGGAAGAGTTATCCGCTGCTCAATTCACTCTGTGAGACTCATTCATTACCGAAAGTAAGCTCCATGCCACCTTTATATCGACCGAGTGAGTTGGGTATCGGTCTCACTAGCATCGTTGGGGACCCCCGTGGAAACAAAAACATTCGAAGGAAAATGCCCTAAAAAACCCTCAATTGATAACGTGTTAATAAAAAACAAATAAAGTGTAGCTGTAAAACTGAAGTTGAATGTGTAAGAATGATGCAAATTAAGTATGGGTACGGTGGACATCCATTTGAGTACCTTACGGGGGGATATAACGTTTTGGAAAATCAAATACATACAAAAGAAAATGAATAAAGCAAAAGTTGGTAAACATAAATGCTAGCCTTGACAGAGGTTATAACGTATTGGAAGATAATTTAGCGGTGCATCTAAATCTTTTTTAGACAAGCGACAGTCCATCAAAGTCGCATTTTCTTCATGAAGACGAAATCGACCATGTCCAAGACGTGTAAAAAAGCGGTCCACCCCATGCCAAGTACATTAAGTAGTAATACTAACCCAGAAAACAATACAGTTGGTAATACAGCACGAGGTGCTGCAACTGGAGCCGCAGCTGGGATGGGTCTATGGGGTTTGGCAACGCCTATTGTTAATTTGGTAGGCTTTGGAGCTGGTGGTATCGCTAGCGGCTCGACTGCTGCTTCGATGATGTCTGCCGCTGCAGTTGCCAATGGTGGTGGCGTAGCCAGTGGGAGTGTCATCGCAATTATGCAGAGTATTGGAGCTATTGGACTGGCGGCACCACTAGGTCTAGGACTTGTTGCTGGCGGAGCAATCATCGGTGGCACTGCACTTTTCGTTAAGGCCAAACTGTCAATGGCGAATCGAGCCAACTTGACCGATGCGGCTAATGGAGCTGACGATGAAAATGAGGACAAGGGTCTCTGGGTCCTTGCTGAGATTTCGCTCGATTCCGGAAAAACGTCGGTGAGAACCTTTGACGACGAATACAAAGCGCGCAATGCCTTTTTGAACTCTTTCGCTATGAGTAAAGCGTTGTTTGATCCGGAACAGAAGATAGCTTTGGAACTTGGATGGAACGAGTCCATGACCGAGACAGTAGGAATGTGAGGATTCAGATGCTTGCGTACGGACGGACGAGATTGTAAAAATTTAGCTTACCTCGCAGAGAGAAGAAGAAATGAAGGACAGTTTTTCACGCCCACGCTACGCATGCTTGGGCTGATTATATTGCAATAATGTTCTGAGATGCAGGTGACCATTTAGCAGCAGTAGGGGTCTTAGATAGCAACCACGGCAGCTAGCGTGATGCTCCTGTCTCCCTCCATGCCGCTGGAGCCGCAATCGAAGCAAGTATATGAGCAGCAACTGAACGCCAGTGGGTGTTGTTCCAAGCGATTCTGCTGCGGCGTCGTAAATATCCCCATCCGTTAGCTCAAGCGGTAAAGTGGGGTGCGGTAGCATTCTTCTGAGCATTCGTGCGGTCCCGTCGATGATAAACTCGTATTGTCCAACAGCTGAGTAGCTCAACCAGTACATTCCACGTGAAGCTTAGACCTTTGGTGGCAAACAATCTTGTCGCTTTGGACCTCGTGTTCTGCATCAGTTATCTATTGGGGCGTTATGGCGGCATGGTGGCCACTTTGTTGCTGGCATTGTTGCCCATAACGAAAAGCCACGCTTCAATGCGATGCCCAACTACACCAACGAGGCATTTCTTGCCTAAGATTATCGATAACGATGGAGCAACGTGATTAACGACCTTAGAAGACGCGCAAAAGAGTTGGGCCATCACCTCCATATAAACGTGACTGGTGCTGCTCAGATGGTCAGTCCTAATCTTCTTTCCGTGTATTGTCGGTTTAATTCACCGGATTTCTTCGTACGCGTGCAGTGAATGGTGTGGTGTTGTCAGCATTTAAACGCCCGTATCTCGCTACAAAAATCCTGTGAAAGCACGAGACCCTGACGCGTACTAGCTCGTGTTGAAACATTTCTATCACCATGCTGAGATTCTAGTGCTGTGGTGCTGTCGATCCTGGGACAATGCGTGGCTTATTGTTGATTGCAAACTAGTGCCACTACCACAACCTTCCAACGTGGCACAGTAGGAAACAACATTGCTTCAACGAAACAACTTATGCTACCAGCAAGCAGGTAGTCTTTAATCTGCGAGAACGTGTACAGTTTCCACCTTCGTTGGCTGGACAGACTAGACTATCCGCATGATGTTTAGCAGATAGCGAGAAGACAATCATCTTATAAGTGTATGAACGATTGTGGGTGCTGATGGATCTCGAGCACTTGAAAACAGCTATTCTGACTCCAGAAGCGCACAAGTTTACACAATCAGAGCTCGTTACCATTACATCGGTACGGAATGACTTGCGATCGAGAAAATCAAAGGAAAGAAGTCAAGCAAGTAGTGTCAGTTTGTTGAAACGTTTGGACAAGATGTGAAGCAGGAGAAACTATAAGTCGACAGCACTTCAATGCTCGTAGCCATCACTTTTTCTTTAGCCTTGAGCTTTATGATAGGCATTCTGCGAAGGGCCAGATGTGCTTTGAGATAAACAAATTAACATGATGATGGCAAACTCGCTGACCAAACTTCCTGCCAACTTAGAAAGCCTCCTTACTAGAAATGCGATGCCAACTTAAGCAAAAGCACCATCAACGAGTTCGGATACAAAATCAAAACCAAATGAAGTTGGATTCGCCTAGCCTTTATGAATGCTCCAGCGTGAACAAAAAGAATGTCAGACAGCAGCCATCCTACACTTACAGCAGGCTGGTGATAAAAACGGCCACGAGAACCGACGTCAATGAAGCCGTCACAGAGCTGCTTGATGAACCAGAAGTTCCCGGGCCTGAAGAGCCATCGGATTTGGCTGGCAGCTTCAGCTCTGGGAACGAGAACGTAGAGGGAGCAACCTCACAGCCATTGCTTGACGAGTTGCACACCGAGCAGATCTGCGAATACAATGTACGGCTGCAGCCGTACTGGGAGGTCGCGCACGCTTTGCTGTTTTCGTAACACTTGGGGTTCGCCGCTGTCAGCTTCTTAATCGTCGGAAGTGATTCCATATTAGAGCTCGTGTCTTTGCTCACCAGCTTATTGTACAGTTCTACCATGGACCTCGTGCGGTTTGAGTTGGCGTCTTCATCCCCCGGCTTCTTCCAAAAGTCGATCGACTCCTCCACTTTGAAGCCGCTACCGGTGTTCGTGGCCTTGAACTCCACCCCTCCGTCCTCACAAAACTCCTTGTAACTACTGTAGCCCATCTCAGTGATCCCAACCAGATCGTCAATGTTCAGATAACCCAGGATCTTGTAGCTGAACGTGCACTTGTCACCATCAGGCTTGACGCCCATAGGACACAGTCCACCAGGATACTCAGCACGACACTCGTCCGTCTTCTCCTCACGCACCTTCTGTGCGCACGAGCTTGGGTACGAGAACCAGAAGTTGTTACGGTACGGTGCACGAAGGTCCGATGTCTGTAGGTTGCTGCCCACCATTGGACCAATGTCAGGCTCGCCGTCCAGTCCGTAGTAGACCTTACAATCCACCGGCAGATCGCTGTTCTCGTCTGTACATTTGGCACTGTCCATAGCCACAAACTTGCCATACTCAGGGGGCGTGTGGTTCTCGTAATATTTGATGCCGTACGCTGGTTGAGCGATCATCACCTCGTAAAAGACCACGTAATGCATCTTGTTCTTACGTTCACACTTGACTGACTGTTCGTTCACGTTAATTCCTTCCGCCTGTACAAACATCAAAGCTCCTTCGACCGACGCCGTGTTGACAGTGTCCAAGTTGTTCATATAAGCAAGCTCGGCCGTGTCACCGAACTTAGACAGCCACATCTTGGCGTCTTTGTTCCATACAGGAGCGTCACCTTGAATACGAGCCTGGACGACCGTCACGGGCGACATGTGCCAGCTGCCGCTAGATGACGGGTTAGAAGTAACAAGTTTGTCAGACGAAGTGGAGTCTTTAATGTCGGCAGCCGAGACAGTTCCTGGATCGGCCGGTGCCGAAACAGGTCCTGCATCGGCCGTCGATATAGGTCCTGCCATTGGCATGGAACCTGAAGTGGTCGGAGTGCTCGAAGACTCCTTGGTTACCATCATGGTGAGATGCGCAGTGTGAGAAGCCAAAGCCAGAGGAGCTCCAATGAGAAGAGAGAGAAACAATCCGAAGCGGTGCCACATTGTTCACGAGTTCGATCAAGACACCCTATACGCAAATAGTAGATACTGTAGATATCCTACAAAAGGAATTGGTTAATGCCCCCCCCCTTGATTTGTAGAGGACACAGGATGGGGATGAACCTGATTTTTTTGTGCAATGGGAAGGGAATCACATTGTTTTTGGTACAGTACAAAAGGGTCTCTACCTCGGATATGGCTGTAGACTAGCGAAATACGTCGGAAAAACGACCTTGATACCATTTTGTAGCGTCCCATGGCACCTCATCACGAAGTCACTACTACAATCTTATGGCACATGACAAAGACATCGGTGCAGGTTTAAACATATTTTTTCGTTGATGTTATTGTGTACTGCTTGCTTACTGAAGCAGCCCCTTGAAATAGCTAGACCGTAAACAGACCGAATGAACGAGCCAAAGGAGCCACAAGTTGGCTTGCGGCTACGACAGGACGGGGAATGAGTAGTCTGCAGGAGCCTTCTTACAACCAGGCTCCTCGCCGTTACACACCGAACAGATTTGTGAAAGCCCTTCACGCTTGCAACCGTATTGAGCCTGTGCACATGTCGCGCTATTTCGGTAGCAAGGCGGGTTCGATTCGGTGAGCACCTCAACATTTGGAAGCGGGGTCATGTTGGGGATGGAACCGCTACTTGACATTTGGTTATACATGTCAATCATTTGAGTGGTGCGCATGGCATTCGCCTGTGGGTCACCAGAATTTTTCCAAAAATCAATACACTGCTCCACTTGGAATCCTTGACCAGTGTTCGTAGCCTTGAACTCCACACCGCCACTTTCGCAAAACTGCTGGTAGCTGCTAAAGCCCATCTTGGTAATTCCAACCAGGTCGTCGATGTTTAAGTAGCCCTTGATCTTGTAAGTGAACGTGCAGATCACTCCATCAGGTTGTACTCCCATGGGACAAAGACCACCAGGGAACTGAGCTCTGAACTCATGCGTCTTCTCCGCACGGTATTTATGAGCGCATGAGTTTGGGAATGAAATCCAGGAAGTGCCAGGGTAAAGTGCACGTGGATCCGATGATTGAAGGCTGCAGCCAACATTCGGACCAACGTTTATGGTTCCGTCCAATCCGTAGTAGACCTTGCAGCTTTCAGGCAAGTCGACTCCTGCATTCGTGCACTTGCCACCGTCCATGGCCACAAATGGGCCAAACTCAGGGACATTGTGCTTGTTGTTGTAGTACGCGATGCTACTGGTTGGCTGCATGATCACCATTTCGTAGAACACAACGTACTGCATCTTGTTCTTGCGCTCGCACTTGACCGACTGTTTATTCACGTTGATCCCTTCAGCCTGAACGAACATTAAAGCGCCATCAATAGATGCCATGTTGACCGTGTCGAGGTTGTTCATTTAGGCTTCATTCGTTGTCGAACCGTACTTGGAGAGCCAGAGACCCAACTCTGCGTTCCAGACAGGAGGGTCGCCTTGGATGCGGGCCGTCATGATGGTGATAGGTGCCATGTGCCACCCGGTAGCGTTGCTAGATGTATCAGCAGTAGCAGTAACACCTAGTAGCGCGCAGAGCAGACCGAATTGACGCCACATATTGAGCTTAGAGTGAGCTATCGAGACGAGCGGAAGGGTGCAAAGTCACCGTGACAAGGTGAAAATTGGAATGGGATTGACGTCGAGATGTACGGCCGACCTGCATCAAATTGTACTACAAAGGGATGATCGTCCGTACGTGGCTGTATAAGGTCAACATACGACAGGGCCCATCCGTCGGTTGTTCATGGCTCAGGCCGCGTTACCATTTAGAAATTTTAACAAGTGGTAATGTACGCAGGGTGAGTAAAAGTCGACATTGTAAGCTTTAGGAATCACATGTGGCTTCATGAATCGTATGGAAATGTACATATATATATGCAAGTCGTCAAGGGCTTCAAGTGTCTTTCACATGACTAGCTATTTCATCACTTTCCCAAGTATTATTCAACAAAAACGTAGTCGATCGCTAGTTGTGAACAGACAATATGCGAGTGGATTCACTCTACGACAGCTGATACTCTCTCTTTCATTGAAGATAGAAGACGTTACCGTGACAACAATGTTTAGTGATTTCATTGGCTCAAGTGTCTTACTACCTGAATGATACCCCTCATTTTCAAAGCCCGGAAGAAATGTGACGTTTGTCTTTGATCTTTAACTTAGTATTCGTTATGATAAAAGAAACATACTTTCAAGAAATCTGTCGAGCTAATAACTAACACTTCACCATGCATACAACACATCTGTTGCATACCCTCACCAGCCTATAAAACCTGATCTACTGTACTTTCTAGCATTATACCGTCGCTTGCGTGCGGACTGAACTGCCAAAACGCAATTACAAACGTCCACTCGACATTGCGACATGGACAAAAGTATGGGTTCATTCTCGGATTTGTCAAGCATATTTGATAGTGGTTCCCTATTGAAATGGATCAAAGAAGAGTCCAACACCACTTGCACTTAGTATAGTACAAACAAACGATTGGGGGGGGGAGGAACATAACTGTATACTGCTGAAATCAAGTGGGTTTTCTAGCTAGAGAGAGAGAGGGACAGACGAGTCTATCTAACTTTTAGTGATAGCAGGATGTCTGTCAGGTCGATCCTAAGCGCCTGGTTCGTCACACGAATTTTTTTTGTATATTTGTGTTGCTTTGCCAACGCTCTCGCTTTGCTACGGCTTGAAATTGCCTCATGCAAGTTTTTTTAAAATTCATAAACGCTACCGGCGATGGTCACATTCACTTGCTGAAACATCACTCGGGTCTGCTTGCATTTTTTTGCAAGAGTCATCCAAACCTCCATCGTTCTTCTAGATGAGCTTCTGCCAGCAAGCTTGCGCGCACGGGCATGTCCAGCAGATATGGTACAGTGTTTCCTTCACTCCTTGGCAGCAGTGGAGCTTGCAGCAACTATTATCTTGTTCTTGGTCTGGATGGCAGCTATTTAGTTGCCTCTTTGCGCTTCTATAGACGACCCAAACATGGTACACGGTGAGCTCGTTTCGATGAGCCCATAAATTGATTGCTATCTGCTGTAAAACTGCTGTCTGCCACGCACTTCCCCGCGCTGAGTCCTTGACTGTCTTCAGCGTTCGTATCAGCATGCTTTCCACACCTTTGTAGCGACGAAACGGTTGTTTCTTCAGGGCCAATAGTACGTTGTTTGTTCGCGATAGTGCTGGACACGCTTGATGGGAACCTGTTAATGACTGAATTCGCATAGAATACGATACCCCCTGCATCCTAGCCCTTTCAGAACCGCTGGCAGTCGGCAACTGTCCGCTGATCCGCACGCTGCATTCCTGTATCTGGAAACCAGACGCATCAGCTTTCACAAATCAAGTGTCAGTACTGCTGCTGAATCTTCACTCTACACAAGCTGTCAGGATGCAGGTGACGTTAGTCGCACTTCAATTTGCTCAATACCGACGTCCGTCCCGTCTTGACGTGTTCTGCAAGATAGCAGTGTTCTGGGAGAAGCTATGCGAGACCAACAATGATTCCAGCGCCAAGCGGCGACTCGAGTCGAGATACAGCGTCTTACCACGTCGCAGGTATGGGTCTTCTTCGCCATTCTTATCCACATAGAGACTTCCCCATACACACCGTCGTTCGTTGCCTAAAAAGAGGATTACGGTGCACGCACGCAGTAACAAGAAAGCACCCAATCCAAGACCGCAACGCTGGGCATGCTGAGTACACTCACCCACGCCACCACCTTCTTTTGACTCGCAGCATGCCGAAAAACAGCACATCACTTCACCACAAAAGAGGCACAATCCTGGATGTTGGGGGACCTGGGCGCATTGGTGACAGACTCCTGTCGGCTTCTCGTTGTAACGGATAAACAAGTCCATGTACACGCGCGGCAGTGGAATGAGAACGCGGTAGTTTGCTCCACTAGAGGCGATGGCGAAAGCTCGAGACGAAAGTAGCATCACTTGTTGCTGTAGCGGAAACATATCGGCCAGAGAAGGAGAATCACAAGTTACCAGCGCCTTAGAGCGAGCTTGCTGTCGAGAAACGGCAGCCTTTGCTTCGAGCTGAGCACCCCAGAGCTGGCACAATGCGCGCTGACTGGACGGGAATATCTGACGGTGGAAGAAGAGTCTCAGAGGGGGTAAATGAAGTCTCCGCAGACACTTTTCCAGCAGCACAGACGCCGAAGGTGATTCAGTTGACGCCGATGTCGAAGAAAACAATCCATCACACACGGCACAAGACTCGGTAACAACCTGGGGCGCTTGGGATTCGCCGTTTCCTTGACTATCGTTGTGGTGTTGATGTGGCATTGGAGGCACGACGACATCCATGAGCAGAAGCATCTGCTGAGCCAGTGGTAAGCACAACACGCTCACTTGTTCCTCGATCGCAGCTTTGTTCTGCTTTCTTTGAAGCTTAACGTCAGGCGACACGATCGGTTTGCTCTCCATTAAGCGAGACCGCGCCAGCATCAGCGAAATCCACGCAGATGCGTCGCGAAGCGACTCTACTCCCTCAAAGTCACGAATTTCTTTAGTATTCTTGACATTTGCTTCTTTCCTATTGTTTGCTTCATTAGTCGATGACTGCTGCCCATCTTGCAGTGATAGATAGGCAAGTGATTGCAGCACCTGGGCTGTGAACAATATCCGCGCCGAGAAAAATGCTTCAGTGAGTAGCTGCTCAGCTGCTACATCAGCGTTCGGTGTTGCTATGCTTTGTCTCCACATCATCCTCATTGCAAAACACGTCAGCAACCGCGGGTGGCACAATATTGGCGTCCCAACTAATGCTGCATTTGTTGTTTCCTCGGAGTCACCCGTTTGCAGCTGGTAGCGAGTATTATACTTAGTAGTGCATGCATCATCATCTTCTTCAACGAGCACTTGCTGGCCGAATATCAGACCATTGAGTCGTGTCATAACGCTCTCAAACTGCTTGTCAGTCGGCGCTTCTACCACAGTCCATGCCAATGAACTTGGAGTATAAAACGCCACTGCAGCTGCTGTTATATCTGCAAGCTGGCGCATTGAACGGAGCTGTAACGAATCTACAGCATCCGTCTGCAAAAGTGTTTTTTCACGTGCAGCCACGCGTAATTGCACCTCTAAACAATGCAAAAGCAATTGCCACGCTGGAGTTTGGGCACCGCACTCCGAGCTCAGCTGCTGCATTTCCAAATCCAGGCTACTCTCATCGCGCATGGAGCTTGTCAGGAGCGTCGGTAGGTACAACTGGGCACGCACGGAACGTAACACGATTTCGTGACAGAAGGCGCCAATCTCACGCTCTACGCTTACATCTTGCTCAGTAGGACCCTGCTCACCACAAAACGACGTAGAGCCAGCAGAGGATCGCGACCTGGGAGATAACGACGATTTCGATGCAGATGACAGCAAACGCCGCCTTAGACGCAAACTCGACTGCGTCCGAGAGCGCCGTCGCTTGACTACTGGCGAGTCATCGCGAAAACTCATCTGGGTGTCGAGCCACTGAAGGAAGTCCAATGGATCCTGTCCATCGTCTTTCTCTTCCTCTTCTTCGTCCGATCCAAGTTCCATGTCCATCAACTCAGTGGCTGATACCCGCTCACGAAGCTTTTCAAGGGAAATGCGCGGAACCAGACAATTGGAAAGCCGGCGACAGATTGGACACACAAACTCCATATCACGCTCGCTAAGAAGGCGGTCTTCACCACTTGCCATCTCCAAGGGAACACGGCCGTGCTTTTGCTTCCACAACGACATAAGATACGCCTTTAAGCATGTGTGATGAATAGCGTGGCCACAGCTCCAAACCACGCTGTCCGGAAGCTGCATGCACGTTTCATCGGTATCTCCTGGTATACGCACGCGGAGTGAAGGTAGTCGTGATGACACAAAAGGACGGACGTCCGAACTCGTGGTAAGTAGTGAGCATTTTTCCATTTTGTGTGGCATATTCGTCGGCAATATCATACCCACAAGACCAAACGATGATTCACGGGAACGTGGGTCGCACGGTAAACGACACAAACCACACTCTTCAGTCTGAGGCAAATGATCATCTAGCGAGCCGCAGTCGTAACTTACGGAGGATGAGCGTTCCCTCTCGTCGCTCTCGGCCGTAATTGACGAGCTTCGAGTGCGTCGCCTGCGCCGCCGTCTCCGGTCTTGACACTTTCGCTGCTTTTCTCTCATATGAGCGATAGCTGAGGTAACATGATCCAAATACAGATGCACATCTACCTGACCAGTAGGAAACCCCCATTCATCTTTCTCTTCCTCATGGTCTTCTTCCACATACTCATCAGACTCCATTGCTTCGTCATAGCTGTCGCTATTAGAGTCCACATCTATGCCGTTGCCTTCTGTAACATTACGATTACTTTCCATGGTCTCGTCTACCAATGTGTCACTGTTGCAAGACAAAAACTGCAACTGCTGTGACCGCATTTTCTCTAATATCTGTTGCTGTCGTCTTCTTATCATCTCTTTTGCACTAGGCTTTGGTTGTTCGCCACGTGTGTCGACGCTGTCCCATCGACCAACGCGATCAGAATTGGAGTCATTGATACGCTCTATCGACTGGGCATCCACCTTTTTTTGCTCAATATACTGTGAGCAGGCTGCCGATTTATCACGTAGTGATTCAAGAATCATATTCACCATAAAGCGCGAGTCCTCCATCCCCCTTTTGTCTTCAGCGAAGAATAGCAGCAGCGACAACAAACTACATGAAGAAGTTGTTGCTTCGTTCCCCTTGTACTGAGCATTGGGTTCTAGCGGTATCTCGGTACAAAGTTTGAAGAAGAAGCTGCTCTCTTCCTCGAAGCATTTGGCAATGTCGTCCAGATTTAGTTTGCTTTCGATAACAACACAGTTTCCCGAAGTTTGCACGCGCTGGCTCCGAATATCCTTTGGTAGCATCTCGACCGCCACGTACAGACAATGCAGTGCAGCAAGCAAAAGATTCTCGTTTGTGGTGCTGTCTTGATCGTCGCTGTCTACTCGCTCGCTTTGGTGCTGTGCGACAATCTTACGTTTGTAGTTTTCAAAAATGACGAACAAAACGCTGGCCATATACGACGAATTCAACATCGTTTCGGCAATCGCACCATGCATGTCAACGCTACACGCTCCTTCAAATTGTGCGCAAGGCAACATGGACAGGACAGCGGATGTTGTCGAGATATCATTTTCGCCACTTGTCCTAAGAACACTCTTGCGGGTGTTTTGTTCGCATTGCTGTGCTTCAGATGGCGTGAAACATTCAAACAGAGGAGACACTCGAGACCACAGATCGGGCTTCAATTTCCACGACCCACTCATCTTGAGTCCGCATCCTAAAACGCTGCCGCTTCGAGAAGTACGAGAACCACTACTGCTTCCAACTGGGTCGTCATGTACACCAACGTTCTCCAGTACATGGGTAAGAATTTCCTCCTCTTCCAACTCTGCCCATTCGTGCGCTGGAAGTTGCTTAATCTGCTCCACCAACTTCATGTCTGTTCGCATGATTACCTCACTACGCGTAAACGGGCCTAATGTCAGCCAGTGCATGATCTCGCGCTCAAGAAGCCATACCGCGGCTGTTTCGGGTGAGCTTGCAGATGCCAGTTTGACAGGTGCCAGCACAAGCTGAAGTAAGAGGCGCAGCGCCTCCTCCACAACGTCTAGCTCCTGGCGCAGCTCACGACTGTGGTCAGCGTTGCCAGCAACGTCACCAGTTTGCATGATAGTCGGCGAGCTTAGTCCAAGCACATGCGAATCACGAATACTAAACGGCAACTGCTGAAAGAAAATACGCGCGAAACTCCCGTGCGGAAGGAGGGTAGCCCCCAGTTGGCATAAGAACAAGTCAGAATGAAGACCGAAGTACCGCCAATGTTTTGAATGATAATGAATCAACTGTTGCAGCATCACTCCACCATTTCGTACCCATAGACCAGCTTTAATCTCTCTCGAAAAAAGAAGCACACGGAGAGGGTGATCCAGCGCGCTATACCAGAACGTCAAGTCCTCACGCTTTTCAGCATCAGTAGATCCCATGCCCAGCAACTCGCGCCAGTCGTTCAAAGTCTGGGGACGCACAACGCCGCACAGAGCATGAATTAGTGCTGCGTACATTTGATGAAGCGGAAAGTGAAAGCTCTTTGCACTTGCGCCCCCATGAGCTACAGTGCCCTGCTCATAGTACTTAACAAGCTGAGTGACTGTTGCAGCCTCGGTATCCGCTGCCTCGCCAGGACCAGCGGAAGTTACAGCTAGTTCTGCCGCATCAAATACGAATTCGAGTCTTCCATTGCGTTTCGTCCACCGGGCCAGCGATGCTCGCACGGGTTGTAAAATTGCTCGAGCCAGCGCAACAGGTCGGAAGGTATCTACTTCTAACGGATTGAGCGGTGTGCCACCCGTAATTACTCCCATTGCTCCTTGTTTCCCCGTTGTAATACTCTGCCACACCTCTCTGGAAAAGCAAGCAGGAATGCCCGTAAGGAAAGCACTAAGCAGTAGCTTCATTTCATAGTCTGCTACAAAAGCAAATGTCCAGTTTTGAGACTCATACTCGACATGTTGGTGAACATGACGAGTCTGTAAATCCATATGCTGCAGCAACTCGAAGGCTTTCATGAGCTGCGCATACACTGACGCCTCGCGAAGAACACGGTCGTCTTCGCCAATGCAACGGTAAGACCTCAATAATACTTCCGCTGCGATCTGTGGATGTACCAGTAGTGTTCGTAAATCGGAGCATAATCGGGCATATATTCGTTTCTTGTACACATTTCGTCCGCAGTCCACCGTTTGGACTGCCCGTAACACAGGCGGAGCCTCTGGTACAGTTCCTATGGCCACCGTAGATGTGCTGCTCCCATTTGTACTGCTACTACTAGTTGGGATCCCATTTATAAGAGGCTGAGGCAGGATAGTCATTAGCCGGAGAGTACTTCGAAATAAATCATTGAGCTTCTCTAGCAAAAATATCATTAGCCATTCGACACAGGATGATGGTGTCGAGTCGGACGCTGGAGCAAAGATGCCATCAACATGATGTGGCTGCCGCCGCCGTCGACGACAACGGGTTCCTTGGGTCTCATGTGTGTTGAAAGTAGGTCGCATCGACGCGAAAACAATCTCCAGTTCGCGCAATTGTGCGTTACTGTGGAAGAGCTGGCAGAAGAGACGATCAATAAATCGTGACAGGTTTCGCATGCCGTCTTCATTGTTTTCGTCGCTAGCAGTCAGGTACAGCTCGATAAAGTACGGATACCATTCTACAAAGTGGCAAGTGTACATTTGCTTGAACGATTGGTCGAACAGTAGCTTCAGGTACAACACGCCAAGCACATCACACGTCTCAACAGGCAGCAGTACCCCTGCTTTTAGAAATATATCAAGCATCAGCAGAGGTCCATGATTGAAAGCTCCTCCCATCACTTCTTCTCCATCTGATTTTCCGGTTATTGGTACCGTCTCGACTGGTCCTTCTTCAATCGGTTGCTCAGACAAACTCTCTAAGGTGCTCATGGTGCTCTGAGTAGACACCGCATCCAGCTCAAATCCCGCTGGTACCTCTTCAAAGAACATCCCCGATATCACCTTGCGATAATAAAGACAACTCATCGAGAGCATCTGCAGCCACGTCAGCGTCTGCTGCAATCTGTCAACGTGCACCTTAACAATCGGAGGAAACGCCGAGCGCAGCATTCCTGTCCTAGGCAGCATTCGACGCGGATAGAATGGATCTGCATTTTCTCTTGCATGTGGTCTCAAACACGACACATGTACTTCACGTAACGTTTCGACGCAAAACTCCATAATTTGCCTTACAAACATCTGAACAATCGCATTTTCTTCTGGATGCATCTTCATCATAGTCACTTTATCTTCACTCTGTCCTTTTTTCTCCTTTTGAGCACTGTGGTTCTTGCAAAAACCTTGAGGTTTCCAAGCCAATGGATCTCCACAATCACAACAGCCACCAGAAGAACAGCGATACACTCGATAATCATGTCCTTCATGGTCCGCTGGATCAAAACATGCTAGACACATACAACTCGAATCCGAGAGACCACAAGTCCTGCATCTGTACGCCATATGGTCTCCATGCCACACTTCTTCACACTTGAGTCGCTTGATACTGCCATAATGAGTTGCTAAACACTTGTGAAACTTCTCGGGCAACTTCAACTTGTCGCAACTGTCTTTCATACCAGTAACACGCTCGGTTTGCGCTACATTCCTGCAACTTTCAACGGTATTTCGGGATAACGAGCAACAAATTGAACTCGTCTCGTGTACCGGTTTTTTCTCGCGGTAACTGACGTGTGACCGGGTATGTGCAGCCATTATAACACATAAAAAGAACTGGAGTAGCTTCGAAAAGCTCTTGACTGCTGAATTGGCTAATAATTGCTGCGTCAACAGGCACTGAGAGGCACGAGATGTGGTCAAGAAGGCGGTAATTAATTCTTGCTCGTCGTCTGAGGCGTCGTAGGCACTGAAAAACGACGTGAGACGAGCCTCTAGCGCCATTTCCACATCTGTAGATACTGAGGAACTGGTTGCGTTGCTTTTCACCGCTTCTGTAGCTGTCGAATGACCGAGTGACGCCACAACGTCGGACTCAGTGGCTTCTGTCTTGGTCATCTTGATAATGAGCTAACTGGAAGCGTTAACAAGTATCGGTTTGATACCGGTTTTGAAAAAGATAATTTGATATGGAGAACGAAAAAGGTCAAAATAAAATAGGAGCTTTTAAACCCTGGGATATATGATATGGTATCAAGAACCAGAGATTGTAAGTAAAATAAACACGGCTGTTTAGAGCTTCATGTCAGTGGGCGATGGCACAGGCACATGCTGCTTCAGGTGGTGCACACGATAATTGAGTTTATCCACTTGTTTCTTAAGGGCGTCACGCTCAATGCGAGCGTCGTCACGTTCCTTACGTAGCTGCTCTAGGGACGACCCTTCCTTCTGCATTGAATCTACAATACAATACACGACATACGTCACATTGTTAGTCTCTTTTTATCCAGTGCTACAAATATTAGCATTGCAACAGACACAGATAGATGCAAATGCAGAGGTAGTTGATACCTCGGATAGCGCGTAGCTTTAGCAGCAGCTGTGTTTGATACTCGCGGAGATTAGCGCCACCTACAGGACCATCCACTTGCTTTATCTCATCTGCCAGTCGCGTCTCGATGACGTCCATGCGGTTTAACACGTTCTGAAAAAGGAGAGAGAGGAAACAGGACGATCATTCGGTAAGAGAGTGCAAGACAGGGAACTGCTGGGGATTCAATCGTACGTTAAGATCCATGTTGATCTGGTCCAGATCCTGAAAAGCGATGCAGACAATAAAACGATACAGAGCAGTGAGAACGAGGTTAGTGCTCGAGCGGTAGTCGAAGCAGACGTCTCTCTATATAAGAGCGCACCTACCTTCGCCATTGTTTATTTGATCACGTTAAAAAATGCAATTTTATATTTGGTCCACTTTAAAAAAAAACATTTTTCATAAAATAGGTACTGTTTCCCATTTCTAAAAAAAGGGTTTTTCTAAAAGTGTTCCGGCTCAAACTATCAAGGTTAATGGTTTTGAGCCGGAACACTTGACAGCTGGAAATTGACCACTACAGATAGACGCGAACCGAATTCAGCCAATACCCAAATAGTCTTACCCCTCCTAGAAGATAGTTAGTAGATCAACGTGTGACAGGAACCGTATATTATCGCTCGTGACGTTTAGAGTAGTGCCATGAGCCCTCCAGCGGAGTTAAATCTTTTGAATGATGGTTGACAAGGGTCCTTAAAACGTGGAATGATTTGGCCCTACAGCACGCAAGCTTGGCATAATTTACACCTCATTTGAGCGTTCCATCTATTAATAAAGCACACATATAGGCAGCTTCCTACGCGATAGGGAAAGTTTGTAATGCACGTATTTTCGCAGCAACCGCTGTAAAATCAGTGTTGGATTGAGCAAATCTTTCGCGTCCGTATCCTTCGACCTTAACCCCTAGTATTGCGAGACCTCGTAAAAGGATTACTATGGTTCAAGTGATACTACACAAATTTACTTGAGTTTTGCATCGATCGATAGGTTAGACGATAAACAAGGACAAGATTACATACATCCTTAAGAGTTTGTTCTTGACAAAACAGCAGAAAGATGAATGGGGATGCTGACAGAAACATTGCACAAGTTCCATTTGGTGTTTCTAGAACTTTAGCTGCCGTTGGCCGACATCGAACAGCCTTCTTTGGATCTTTATTAATAATCTTGTGAGTGTGTTGTTGATACATATCTGATGCTCGTGCTATCAATCACAGTACGTGGTTTACGGGCGCTGTAATACCACGTGCCTCCGTACTAAAAGTAACTAGTAAATAGTCTTCAAACAAACTACTCGCCTAAGCACAGACCTTTAGACATACGATAAATCATATAAACTGGTAACACTTGTATATGTAGAAATAGGGCAAGCTTGTTGATACATACGAACACTGTAATGTGCTGGGGAAGTGCAAGTTACACATTGTTACAGATGGACTGACTTCCGCGGACAAGCCATGCCGCTATGGAGTAAGTGTTAGTAAGAATTCTTGATTGAGTAAACGGATCAGTTCCGTGTTTGATCAAACTAAGCTCAATTTCGTACGTGTTGTACGTATTTGATCTTAACAGGATTCTCCACCTGAGGGCATAAAGTATACCTCTTTTTTGACATATCGACTTGTTTAGTTACGTATAAGTGTAAGCTTCGTGTCACGGAATATATTCGACGGCGTCGTGTTTACTAGTTGCTTGTACTTTGACCAAGAAGCGTGACCGCATGCACGTTTAGTCGAGTCGCTTTGGTATGAAACAAAGCTTCAAGTACCGGTCGAACTTGAAATCCTGAGATCTGCTGGCAATCAACAATATGCCTAACTCTCTCGCTCAATGCCACGTGATAGTCCACTTCGGAATCGTCTTACTCGGTGATCAATCAACTCTTGAAAATTCAATGAACCACTTTCCCACCACGTCCAAACGACAAGAGCGATGGCCTCGTGTTGCCCCGTGTCCCTGCAGACAACCACAATGCCGACTTCGTGGACACCATGATGCCGTACTACCGGTCAAGACGAACAGCGAGTCCTCTTGTGTCGCTCCACTCTAAAGTTGGATCCGAAGGGGAAGCGTCCACTGCGCTCCTCTTTCTCACTGGTGTAACAGTTGACAGATCATCGCAGTTACGCAAAGTAAACGGGACGCCGAGATTGATTGAAGACGACATCAAGGAAAGGCACAAACGTAAACGTGCTGAGATCAGTAAGTATCGTCGTCGGGAGCAGTGTCGAGCTAATCAAGCTCGATACCGAGACAAACAGAAAATCGCACAGTTGGCACTGGACAAGAGTGTTGAGGAGCTGCATCAGGAGTTGGAGATTTTAAAACGTCGATATCGAGACGTGTCGTCTCACGAGAGGAGTAATCATAGTTCATGGTTGATTGCTGCAGAAGTCTTTCGACTAATCGAGACCGGCTTCCGTTCGCCGTGGAGCATGTCCAATACTCAGGAGATGAAAAAGTATACGGAGACTCGACAGATCGTGGTTACTCTAGAGCGAGCGTTTGCACACGATGTCGCGATGGGTGAGCTACGCGGAGTTGATGCTTTGATGGATCAGCTGCGATTATACTCGCATTGCTTTGACAAACCGAGCTTGCAGCTCCAACGTATCGAGTCGGTCGGTTCCGTGATGTCTGCCCAAGCAAAGCTCAGCGTGACGGTGACTGAGTTCACGTTGCAGTACCTTTTTCCTCATTTGGAGAAGCCAGCAGGTGAATACCAAGTGAAAGCTGGCCGCGAACAATTGTACCAGCAACTATTGGGCCAGCGTCTTGAGTGCAGCTGCTTGATGACTTTTTTATTCGACAAAGATAGTTATCGTGTGGTGCGTTTGGCGACTACGATCGACTTGATGCCGGCTTTGCTACGGGTGTTGGGGAGTCTAAGGGACGTATCGATAGTTCTCGAGCATGCTCAAATTTCTTCGGAGAGCGTGATTAGCAGGCTTGATGCTGTTAGGGATAGCATGTAGTGAAGATTTATAATTTACATCGAAGTATATGTTAATAATTCGATGCCAACGGCAGTTTTATATGTCGTTTTGGCCCAAACTGTAGGAGTGAGTCATAGTATGACAAGCTAGGACGGATACCTGCCCTTTCCACGGCAGAAAAAAATACTACATGAGCATCGTTTACTTGGGACTTTTGCTAAAGAAAACAGCATTGTTTTACTTATTTACCTGATGGAAACATGCTAAACAAACAAGATTACCACGAAATTACCCTCGATCCCTTATATCTCCGTACCTATTCACTTTCTTCAAGAAAAGTCTGACACGTACCGATTCGCTTGAAACTCTCAAGACGTGTTGATGTTACAAAAGATCGTGTTTGACAGGTTGTCGGGTGAACATACATCCTTTTCGGCATACCCATACCGAGATTGTAGCCCGCAGGCATATCCTGCCTGTGATGCACCCGGGCTTATGTTAAAGCCCACGGAAACATGGTCCGCAGGACGCCCTCTAACAGACCAAAACTGCTTTGCTTTGATGGGCCCTTTCAGTGCTTGCCGACTTGCTCTTTCTGGGAGACCTCCGTCCGATTGATCCGTTCGGATGGGTCCCCGAGCATAACCAGCACCATGTCAATGGCCGCCACGAACGCTGCCAACTTCAATTCAAGCGGTGGTCGTCGGTTTGTTAGGGCCGTCAGCTACCACGACGGGTCCAGCTTGATTAGCTACACCGCCTGATTGGGCTCATAACCTGTAAAAATTGATGCTTTTAGTTGATGCACTTGTGCAAAGGTGGATAGAAGTAAAAGTAAAATATATTTAGCATTCACTACTCTTGTTTGTCAACAGTACAACATGTATCCTAAAGGCACTGCAACTTGATCATGTATGTGTCAGATGGCATCCGTCTCACCTGCCCATCTCGGTGGTCCACATTGCAAGCGTAGGGGCCTTGTCCTAACTGTCAAAAAAAACCTGTCTTCTTTTGTCCCATCTGTCTAATCGTCACACAACAGGTGTAATGAGGCACCCTCCGACTATACTGATTACAGGATAGTCTACTTTCACTGATTACAGTGAAAGCAGGTGCCTTAAAACCTCTCTTACACAAGAGGCAGAGGAAGCTTTACTTCTAAACAAACGCTTAGAAGTAGAGGAAAAGAAAAACTGTATTTAATATAGTTAACTATCTTAATAAAACTAATCTGTTATAACCTATGTTAACTATATTAAACTACAACTATGTATGTTGACGACTTGCCCTCCACTCATTGCGCGCGTCTATCGGTCATTGGTCAGCGCGTTGGTTGATATGATGGCCCATATCAACCAATGAGAGGGCATCTCCAACTTCAAGGAGATCTAGGAACAATATTGGAGGAAAAACCCTGTCCGATTCTTTCATCGGACTTGGCTGCTGAGTTAGACGGGTTTGCCCGTGTAACTCGTGAGCTCCGTTGTGATGTTGATCACGAACGGGATAAGCGTCGCCGCTTAGAGGACATTGTGCGACAGCTTGGGTTTGATCTCGGGCAAACAATGCTGTCGCACTATTGGAGAATGAACGGCGACTTCATTCTCTGAGTAACGAGCTGGCGACAGCTCGTCAGGAGATCGTCCAATATCATGGAAAGATATCATCTCTACACGACCAGATATCGAATCTGGTTCGTGACAACAAGAATCTGAAGGGGATTCTTGAGAGTAATGGCTATTTTCGTCGTTCGAAGAAGCCGCGTACTGAACGTACGGACGAAGACGTCCCACGTAAACGTAGGATGCGTACGCATCCTGCGTGGCAACTCGATCGTGTATGCGTTGCCTAGGCGGCGCAATACACGAAACGGGCCGATGTACTTGGGCAACAATTTATTGATGCCCACGTTAGTCACTACATGTTTGGGTAGGTTTACTGTTGACAGTAAAACTAAATCACCCTCAATAAATGTTTGAGCATTTGCCCTTCCATTATTGTCTGCATTTCGCTTTTGCTTATCCACCGCTTCCGCGATGGAATCTTGCACGAAACGGACTACCGCTTCTCGAGTCAGCAGGAAATCCTCAGCTGACTCGTTGCTTTTGGCTGCAGTGCATCGTGAGTGCACTGCAGAGATATCGGTTACTAATTCAGCGAGAACATTACTGTTCTCACTTGTGATACCTCGAACGATGCTGACATCTTCAGCATCGTTATCAGTAAGAGCGTCATCGCTCTTACTTTTTTCCTCTTCACCAAAGTCGAATGGTACGACTTCGGTAACTTTCGCGTCTACCATAACGTCGTCGCGTGATGAGCAAGAGCCAGATTGGTTCTCGCTCGAGCGAGTCCCTCCCCCATTGAATTAGAGTCACCCTCTACTAAGGTGGGAACACGTGGGTGGCGAAGGCCATATACGTAGAACGGTGTATGCGTCGTGGAGGCATGCACGGAGTTGTTGATGGCAAATTCGACCATTGACAAGAACTCACTCCAACTCGTAAACGAGTGGACGTAACCTCGAAGAATCTCTTCGAGGACGCGATTGGCGCGTTCAGTCTGACCATCAGTTCCTGGATGGTCAGAAGTAGACATTGTGAGCCGTGTTCCAAGTGTTTGGAACACGGAACACCAAAACTCAGCCGTGAACCGGGGGTTTCTATCGGACACAAGTTCACGGGGTAAACCGTGCAATCGAAAGATTGTATCGATAAACACTCGAGCACAGCCCTCTGCTGTGATCGACTCAGGTACAGCAACAAGATGTACCATCTTGCTGAACCTGTCTAAAACACGAGAATACCATTATTCCCGTGAGCGTCTTTGGGAAACCCAAAGACGAAGTCCATTGATACAGGCTTCCAAGCACTCTGCCGGAACGGGTTGAGGCTGCAATGGTGCACGGAGTGAAGGCCTAGGCTTCACTCGTTGACACACCTCTCAAGCACGCACGTACTTGCGCACAAACTTATACTGGCGTGGCCAGTAAAAGTCGAGACTGACCGTGAGGTAAGTCTTCTCACGGCCGCGATGCCCACTTATTGGTGCATCGTGACATTCAAACATGATCCGTAACCTGAGATCATGTTGTGGCGGTACAACGACACGAGGCGTGTCGTTGTTGACGGCTGTGTAGTACAGTAAGCCGTTCCGCTGGGTGTATCGATCGAGAGAAGATCGATACATGGCAGGCAAGCGCTTCTTAGCTTGCATGGATGGGTCCGTGAGATAATCCATCAGGCGTACAAGATCATTATTTTGTGCGCATGCCCTTCTAATGTCGTCGAGTAAGCTCGACGACAAGACGCTGTTACTCAGCGTGGCGACAGTGGTGTTTACATCACTGTCGGATTGCACAGTCGGCTCTAGGTCAGGCCGACGTGAAAGAGCATCGGCGACGACGTTAAGTCGTCCCGGCTTATACTCCACGGAGAAGTTGTACTCCGCGAAGAACGACAACCATCTCGCCATTTGTTGCGAGAGGTGTGAACTGTTTACCGCCTTTCGTAGTGACGCATGGTCTGTATATACAATGAACGGTCTATTTCCTAAGAGATACCCGCGAAAATTAGCCAGTGCATACTTTATGGTAAGGAGTTCCTTGTCCTGCACCGGGTAATTGCGCTCGGCCGGTTGCAGCTGACGCGATTGATAACAGACGACACGCTCTGCGCCGTCTGTATCATATTGCATCAGTGCGCAGCCGATTGCAAAATCACTGGCGTCACAGACCACATGAAATTGTCTGTCTTGATCGGCAATCGCCAACACTGGCGATTGCATCAAGCTTTGCTTGATACGTTCAAAGGAACGCTGACAATCAGCGTTCCAGTTCCACTTTAAATTTTTCTTGAGTAAACAAGAAAGATGTACTGTCATTTCCGCGTAATTGCGCGAGTACTTGTGCAAGTACGCCGCTAGCCCAAGGAACTTCCTTAGTCCCTTGACATCGACTGGCACTGGCCAGTCGGTTATCGCCTTGATCTTCTCTGGATCAGAGCGTACGCCGTTCTTTCTGACGATGCACCCAAGAAGTGGTATTTCGCTAGCTTCGAATATGCACTTCTTGAGGTTGGCGTACAACTTATGCTCGCGCATAAGTACGGACGTGAAGTCTATGGACTTCCACGTCTGTTTTCCCGTCCATAGCTTGACTATGGACGAACACATCATCGAAGTAACTCGGTGCGAATTCGCGCACCGGTCTCAATAGATGTGAAACACATCTATTGAATGTGGCTGGTGCATTACTGAGCCCTTGCGGCATCACCAACCATTCCCAGAGCATACCACTGGGAGTGCTCACTGCTGTGTACGGGATGTCCCGTTCACGCATTAGGATCTGATAGAAACCATCCATCAGATCCATGGACGAAAAGATGGTACTCTTAGACATACCATCTATGATTACGTCCTTTCTCGATATTGGCGTTTGCGCCGGTATCGTTGCAGCGTTCAACTTATTGAACGCGTGCACTATCCGCCACCCTCCTGTGGCCTTGCGCACACAGAAGGTCGGAGAGCTGTGAGGTGAAGTTGACTCCCTCACATGGCCCGCTGCTAGGCGATCGGCAAAGAACTTGTCGATCGCCTCGACCTGTTCCCGAGGCAGTGGCCACTGCTTCATGACACAATATTTTGTGCCAGGAACAAGGTCGATCTCGTGTCGAGTGCCTTTATCCTTAGGCAACTCGCACGGAACGGATTCAGGGAATACATCCTTGAATTCGACCAAATCCTTGTACAAAGGATTTGACTTCAGCGACTCCCAGGATTGCGATGTATATCGTTCAATCCGAGTCGTCTTATCAAGGACGCTTTCGTCCATTGATGAGCTGCTGAGAACCCGTTCGTTCTCGGCAAAAACTGTTGCTGACCGAATGTCAGTCATGTACTCGTCTTCTGCGACGAGCACACAGATCTGCTTGACTTTGCCACTACGCAGATCACGCAAGAACCTTTTAGGTTCTAGCGTAGGCAACTGAGTTATCTCCGAAGTTAATTTCGGAGGCGCGATCAGATCAAGCGTATAAGCGCCTACGTTTGATCCGTCATTAACCAAGACGTTCAACGTCTCGGTTACTTCCTGGGGACTTATTCCCTCAGGGCACTGGGGACTTATTCCCTCAGTGATTATTTCCTGGGGACTTATTCCCGCAGGCTCGATGAAACTTGTTCCATCGACTTCCTCTAGCTGTGGTGGCGCAACCACAGCGAGATCCTATACGATCAACTCTCCAGTTGATCTAGGATTACCGTGTTGCCGCTTCTGGGCAATCGGTTTACTCTTCGGTGAATGCTGCCCTCTAGGCGAGCATTCATGTCCCGGTCCACCCGACTTATTCGAGTGGTGGACCTTCAGCGCTGCCTGTGCTTGTGCACAGCCGCCGGCAGCTTGCTCCACAGCGTGACTGTCTGTCACGCTGAGTTCTTGTGCAGTCGTACTAGCGACCGAACCACAAGTGAGGCCATCACACTCACTCGTAGTACATTCACACGCTTGTGAAAGCTCCAAGACGTTCATCAGATGGTCATCTGATGAACAAGCGGCAGGCATCTTCACGGTTCGATGCTGCCAGCCGACCCATGGCTCGTACCTTCTGAGCCATGGTAATCCTAGGATGACATCAAACTTGTCATCTAGGTCAAGTACGATGAAATCATCATCGTACTTTTTGCCTTCAAGCGTGTAGTGAATTCCCACTACACGTTTCTTTACTGTTACGGATGCGCCAGTTGCAAGGCGCACCGTCATCCTCGTTGGAGTAGGCTCAACATATTTGAGCCTACGATCGTCTAGCGATTGGCGCCGAACAAAGTTGTTCGAAGCCCCACAATCAACTAGGGCGCGAAGTGACATGTTCTTTGTCACTTCGATCTTCAAGGTGATGAGGGATACCTCATCACTGGGAGCGGCAACACACAGTTACTGTGTGTTGGGAGAAACCTTCGTCAAGAGTCCCGCGAACTCTCTTGACGTTGCTGGATCAGTAGGGCGCTCCGCCCCTACTGACCCCGACCGTTTTTTGATGGTCCACCATGTTGTTGCGATTTCGCAGCAACGTGGGACCCACGTCTCTGGCCCTTCTTGGCAGACGGTCGATCTTCACTCCCAGTGTTACGAGACACTGGGCGTGGGGCACTACACTCATAAGCGTAGTGGACCAACTTCTGACAGCGATTGCACTTTTGCAATCGCTTGTACCCTGGAGAGCGAGGTCGCTCGCTCTCTACATAGGAGAGGTCCATTGGCTCTGGACCTCCGCCCTCTGTCGTCTCGGTGGGCGATAGGATCCCGAGTGGACGTGAGCCTGTTATAGGCTAAAGTCCTCCTGTTCCGCTGCAGAGATCGCTTGATCCAGCGATTCTAGTTCCAAGCGGAAAAGGTGGGTCTTAATAGTACCATCTGTCAGACCTTTGATGAACACAGTAACCTGCGTGTGTTCATCGATTGGGTTCAGTACGATACAGCTAACGAGGTATCGTACGTGTTGGGCGTAAGCGTGTATCACGCTTACCCTGTTTCAAATCCAGGAGTTCAGCCCGAGCCCTGAATTCGGCGCGAGGCGGTTCAAACGTGTGTTTGAGCCGCGCCTTGAAGAAGTCATACGTTGGAAAAACGTATGGGTCGTGCAGTTTGAGCCCTAAGGCCCAAGCTTTGGCACGTCCTGCCAAGTTCGACATGGCGAACTTGACCTTCATCGCATCGTCATCGATGCGACGAGCCTCGATGGCATCGTCGAGCTCGACGAACCATCGTAACAAAGAGTCGCTTTCGACTGCCTTGTACTTGGAGACATCAATCTTCAAGGACTGTATACGCCGACCCGGCAGCAACAGCACTAGCCTGCTGTTGTCTCAACAGTTCAGACTGTTGAGCACCCTGCTGCATCAACAAGTCAGCTTGTTGAGCGCCTTGTTCTCTCAACAGTTTAACCTGTTGAGAAACTTGCTCCTCTAGCAAGGTGAGCTTCTTTACAACTTCGTCAAGTTCATGTTGTATGAACTTGGCGATGGTTGCATGTTGGTCGTCTTTTCTAAGAGAGAGCAACATGGCACCAACGGCAGGGTTGCCGATGGTTTCAGCCATGCGCTGAACCGCATTCCATTCGAGGTCACTCAAATGGCGGAAATCATCACGCGTTGCGTGATGACGTTCATCACCCGCTGATTCCATAGCGGGTGGTGCGGTGGTCGTTGAACGGACCACGAAGTGCTACCAGGTGTAATGAGGCACCCTCCGACTATACTGATTACAGTATAGTCTACTTTCACTGATTACAGTGAAAGCAGGTGCCTCAATTACCTCTCTTACACAAGAGGCAGAGGAAGCTTTACTTCTAAACAAACGCTTAGAAGTAGAGGAAAAGAAAAACTGTATTTAATATAGTTAACTATCTTAATAAAACTAATCTGTTATAACCTATGTTAACTATATTAAACTACAACTATGTATGTTGACAACTTGCCCTCCACTCATTGCGCGCGTCCACCGTTCATTGGTCAGCGCGTTGGTTGATATAATGGCCCATATCAACCAATGAGAGGGCATCTCCAACTTCAAGGAGATCTAGGGACAATATTATAAGAAAAAGTAATATTGTCAAATATTATTAGTTATAATAATATTTTTATTGACACTTCATATAAGTGTCAATATTATGTAACGGGATCACCGTTACAACAGGCCTATCAGGTGAGACCGTCCCATGATATTGCACTTAAACCTTTGAAAATCCGTGACCCACTGATCAAAGAGTGGGCTTTCGGGGGATCTGCAAATGCATATATACCCCTGCCTCATCTCTCCCCTTGCGCACCCACATCTTGACCTGGACATCCAGCAGTTTTTCAGCGATGCCTTTCCGTAGTGTCGATCTTCACTAGGACCTTGGCTATATCATCGTTCTTGTCATTGCAACGGGTCACCCACCGACTATATGTAGTATACTTACAATGATGAAAATGTAAGCAAATACCTCGTTGCTTCACGTACACTGATGCGGCAGAGGAAGCGAAACAACTAAACGAACACGCTTAGCTGTAGGAATATTCAATATAGTTCTTTTATAATCTAAATCGTCTGAACCTTACATATGTAACTACGAATATGTATGGCGGCTATCCCTCTCACACTTATTGCGCGCGTCTATTCTTCATTCGCCAGCGCGTTGGCTGATATCATGGGAAATATCAGTCAGCAAACAGGGCATCTCCAACTTCAAGAAGATGCAGCGATAATATTTCTTTTGCAAGATAATATTGCTAAATATTATCAGCTACAATGATATTCACATTGATACCTCATGATACTGCCAATGTTATGTAACGGGCTCACATATTACATTTCCTTTTTTCGATCTTTATTCACGTAACTAACATGTTGGGTAGAGCATCGCCCTTGTAAAAATCTTCTAACGTCTTGAACACCACTCGATGTGTCAGATTCAAATTCTTCGGATAAAGTGACTCGACAAAAGCAACTCACTTGTCAAAGAGCGGGCTTTTGAAAAGGTAGTCTTCTGTCTTCTGGAGCATCAAAAGCTTGAAAACGTCCGCCACATCTCAATCCTCATGCTTCCATACCACGATCATACTGCCTAGCCGTTTTGTAACGATGTCTTTCTTTTCGTCGTTTTTGTTCCCTCAACTCGAAAACTCGCCAGAACATCATCGCCCATACGATGATCTGCCAGGGAGTCGGACATCTTCCGATCTTTTGTGTCACCGGGGCACCCGAAATCTGGACTTCGACTTGACGAACGTGACCCACTTATGACAGAGTGGGCTTTCGGGGGATCTGCAAATGCATATATACCCCTGCCTCATCTCTCCCCTTGCGCACCCACATCTTGACCTGGACATCCAGCAGTTTTTCAGCGATGCCTTTCCGTAGTGTCGATCTTCACTAGGACCTTGGCTATATCATCGTTCTTGTCATTGCAACGGGTCACCCACCGACTATATGTAGTATACTTACAATGATGAAAATGTAAGCAAATGCCTCGTTGCTTCACGTACACTGATGCGGCAGAGGAAGCGATACAACTTAACGGACGCGTTTAGTTAAAAGGGAAAATTAACTTTATTTAATATAGTTGAAGGCATCAATAAACTAATTCTCTGATTACCTTACTCTATCAATATTTAATTACTAATATGTATGCTAATTACCTGCCTTCAATCGGGTTGAGCACCGCTTCCGTCTGCAACGTAGTTTTTGATATGACGTTCACTATCTTTGTTATGCAAGACCTACCTTCTCACTACAAGTATTCGCTGTCGATTTCCATATCGTAATACAACAACCTACCTCTGTGACCTTACTGTAAGAGTGGAGTGAAGTAGTGGTGCACTTGTGCACGTAGAGGTAGAAGTATAAGTAAGATATATTAGGCATTAACTACTCTCCTTCGCTAGTGCTTTAACATGTACGGTAGAGTCAACTGCCACTATACCATTTCTAGTCTGTAGTCTTCGTCTATCCCGCTTCGCCACATCTGTTAAGATGTCACAACATTAGCCAATTTGGGTGCGGTCGCAACTTACCGGGCACAGGGTATAGCCCTTGCCTTCAACACCTTGCAACCTGTCAAAAAACGATCGTTTCTAACACTTACATCCCGTTAGCATTGATTGTAGCTTCCCATTGTACGTGACAGGAACTCACCCTTCAACTTACAGCTCCGTTGCAACGTATTGTCAAACCTTGAGCTCAATTAAGACTATGTTCGATACGCCTCCTTCGCGGCTATCCTCGCTTGCACACCGATCAAGCTCGATAGACGTGCAAGTCTTCGTTCGTCAAGTGTCTTCGCGAAAGTTTTCTCTGTATTCGACTCAACGGGCACCTTTGCAAGCTCCACTATTTTTCAGCTTGACTTTCTCTCGTACTAAATGCTACCTTTACTCAATATGTCTTTTTCGCTTTGAACATGTCAATTTCACGGCCAGAACATATGCACTTTGACTATCGATGCCGATTCTGAAAGTGATGCAAGGATTTAAATAGGTACTAGTGAGCATGAGGCCAATATATGTATATATATATTCGATCGGCTCTAAGGAATGTCTACAGGTGGCTAGTACGTTTGCGTGCACTTCAGCTTAAAAACTGCCCTGTCTGTTTTTTCTGGCGCACAGGTGTTGCTTGACCAAAACAACCTTTCTATAAGCTAATCATATATGTGCCAATAAAACTCTTAATAATTGAATTATAAAGCGAATTGTATGATGAGGAGTGGAAACATTGAGCTGTATACAAACGAAAACATTGAGCTTTGTACAAAAGGTGTAGCGGAGCTGCACAGCTCTTTAGCCAGAGGAAGACTTTTGGCTGGAAGCCTCTTAGTTCTAGAGAACTAAATAGAGTTAAGGCTAAAAGCCACTTAGTTCTAAGGAACTAATTAAACGACTTAAAGTCACCCTGTTCTAAGGAAGTAGGAGAGACTTTTAGTCTACAAGCAATAAGCTTAAGGTTTAGAGAACCAACGCACAGAGTGCAAGAACAAGCTAGAGCTTAGAGGTTCAGAGAACCAACGCACGAAGTGCACAAGAGAACAAGTCAGAACGACTTGTGATCTTAAACTCGAAGGAGAACTGATTTTATTTATGCTTTAAGATTATATGAATAGTCCTACTTTAAGTACACTACGCTAGATTAATTACTATAATAGTAAATATAATATGCAGACTTTGCTATTGAACGACGTATCGTCTAAACATCTGTGTATGATGTACTTAATACAGCGTTAGTGATTTATCGAATCCCAATCGATAAGATACGGTATTACCGAATACCGTATCTTAACGCTCATACTTAATACCTCTCTAAAGAGAAGTATAATAATGCATTATATGCAATACAAAGCGGAGTTTAACCGTAAACTCTCGGAAAGACGCTACAACCGTCGTGTAACCCCGTTACACCCTCCCTCACTAGACTGACGTTCCCATTGAATGTCACTCGACATTTTTCCTCGTAGAGGTAGTGTTTTAACGAACGCTTAAAACCTTACGGTTTGTTCACGGCACATAATATGACGCCTCCTGGTAGTGAGTCACAGACTATTCGGGACCTCATTGAAGACAACCTTGACGAAGCGGTTGATTACGAAAGTGACACCGTCTTTGTGGGACCCGATGGGTCCCCTTTAGCCACCCTCACGGGTGAAGATGACACTATTCATGCACCGAATCCGTTCCCTGAACGTGGTGCTGCAGATGCGCTAACAGAGTTACGTGACCCGCCTGACGTATCATCAACGGTAACGGTTACCAACCCACTCGACGAGCGGCAACAGCAGGCCATCGACCAAGAGGAAGGCGCCAAGCGCCGGACGAAGAATATGGCGAAACTTCAGGACCACCGACAGTAATGGTTTAAACCACCTACGGTGGAAGAACGCCTAAAGGAAGCATCTGGGCATTCCCTTTCTGGCTGGACCATTGGGTCTGAGGCCATTTCACCTGAGGATGTTGCCACGCGCACGGCACTTCGACAACGATATCTGGAGCCTCACATTACTACGAAAAGTCTGTACTTGGCACGCCTTAACAGGCAAGTGCGCGGTGCGCCAGTTCCTCCCATAAAGGGTGTTCCTATCCTTCTGTTTGCGGGGGAAATCGAGGACGAAGAAGACACTGCTTTTAGCCGCTGGGCGCATCATGCGCGACGTTTAAGCAGCATGTGGGCCCTACGGGAAAGTGCCGATGTGGAAGATGTTCGACTCGAGCGAAAGATGCGTTACGATTACGCTAAATTGAAGGCCCGGGGAAAATTGAAATCCCAACGAACGCATTATGCGTCTGCTACCCAGCATCCCAATGTTTCGGCTACACCTGTAGCCGCGAGTCCACGACAGTCTGAGGACGCTAACCCGCCCACGCCCACCATTACTGGTGAGAAGCGTCACCACCAACAGGCTGACCCTGCGCACGACGCTCAAAAACGTCCACGGCGTATGGGCAGTCCTGCCGAAGGGGAGTCTCAAACTCCCATGAGTTCCACGAATCGGGATAACCCCGCCACTTTACCAGATACTGGTGTTGACCATGGCGGCGACGCTTCTGCAGTAGACGCTCCACATGGAACTGTAGGTTCCCCTGCGCATCAAGCAAAGCCGGAGGAGGCCGGTGTATCGGCACAAGCTCATGCCGAGCTTCTTCAAGAGGTGCGGTCCCTCCGTGAGGAGAGGCAGGCGATGAACTCCCGGCTTGAGTCCCTGGAAGAGAGTCGGACCCGAATGAAGGGTCAGATTGACCTGTTGGCGCAGATGCTTCGTCCCGCGACAATGCCAATGGGTCGGCGCGAGCGCCTTAATGTTTACTTGGGACGGATCCTGATATGGTTTGAGCATGCCAACATAGAACACAGGAAGTGTACGCAATTTGCGAGGCAGATTAAGCTTATACGCTAAGCCTTCCTTGGCCACGACCGTAAAGGGTCCGATGAAGCGCGGACGCAGTTTTGTCTTAAAGACAGCAGATACTACATTGGGAGGTAGATTTTTAGCATTAAGTAGTACTTGGTCTCCGACCTCATAATAATTAATACAGCTTCTGCCTTTAGCATCTGCCTTTAGCATCTGCATATTCTTTTTGTTTATCTTGACTATCAGCCATTGCATCTTGCACATGTCGTAAGACATTTAGTCACGTTGCGAGAAACGCATTTACCTGTTTCTTAACAGTATTAGGGCTGACATCAGCAAGCCAATCGTCAACCTCTCCCCCACCAAGCCCTGAACCACTCGGTGGTAGCGTTAACGGAACGCGTGGGTGTGTGAGACCATTGACATAGAACAGGGTGTAGCCGGTAGAGGCGTGCACGGAATTATTGAGTGTAAGCTCAACTACAGGGAGCATAGCGCTCCATCGCTTAGGCGTTCAGCACAAACACTGCAGAGTCAACTTCAACAACGCGATTCACGCGTTCGGTTTGACCATCGGTCTGCGGATGATCCGCTGTGGACATGTCCAAACGGGTGCCCAGCACCTGGAAGACGGACTTCCAAAATTTACTCGTGAAACGAGGATCACGATCAGAAACAATTGCCATTGGCAAGCCATGTTGGCGAAACACACGATCGATAAACAGCTCCGCTGTACCCACATCATCGATCGAGTCTGTCACAGCCGCTAAGTGAGCCATCTTGCTCAAGCGGTCAACAAAGACCACAATACCTGTATTGCCTTGCGAATCTTTCGGTAGGCCAAATACAAAGTCCATACTAATGGACTCCCGGCATCCAGTGGGAATAGGCAAACTAGCCAGCGGCGCTGCCGAATGGGGCGAGTGTTTCACCCGTTGACACGTTTCACACGTACGCACATATGTGCTCACCCATTTATATAATTTGGGCCACCAATAACTTTGGCATACTGCCCCATAGGTCTTTTCACGACCCAAATGACCCCCAATGGCGGTGTCATGTACCTCATAGAGGACACGATACTTCAGGTCCTCGTCATGAGGAACCACAATACGCGGAGGATCCGCCACACCTGTGCGATAGTACAACAGCCCCTCATCGATAGAATATCGATGGAGGCTCGCACGTAATCGTGCCGACAATTTAATGTCCGAGTCTTTAAACTCATCACTGCCAAGAGCATGTAGCAACGCTATACAGTGATCATCTTTATCATACGCCGTACGAATGAGATCAATGATAGAAGACGACAACGTCGTCACATGAGCAAGCTCATAGTCAGGTCTGCGTGACAAAGCATCAGCCAAAGCATTTTGCTTGCCCGGCTTATATATCACCTCAAAATTATATTCGGCAAAGAATGACAGCCATCTGGCCATTCTCTGCGAGAGATGCGGAGACTTAGTCGCAGTGCGTAACGACGCATGATCGGTATAGATCACAAAAGGCCTTTAGCCCAGCAGATGAACTCTGAATTTGACCAGGGCATACAACTGGTCACTGACATTACTATGCGATAAAACAGACGCTCTGCGTCTCGCAGCCGCCATCTGGCGACGCTGCCGTCTCATTGACGAGACCGTACTCTCCAAAGTACTTGGGATATTATCATCCCCAAGGTCAACAGACCCCTTGTCATTTACCTGCCCTATGCGAGGGCTGATGTCAATATTGACATCCAGTGAGTCACTAGTACCAGTGGATTCACTAACAAGGTCATCGACCTTCACTTGCTCTATACGAGATCCGATGTCATTACCGACATCCAGTGAGTCACTAGTACCAGTGACCTCACTAACAAGGTCATCGACCTTCACTTGCTCTATACGAGAGCCGATGTCATTACCGACATCCAGTGGGGCACTAGTACCAGTGACCTCACTAACAAGGTCATCGACCTTCACTTGCTCTATACGAGAGCCGATGTCATTACCGACATCCAGTGAATCGCATTTACAGCCAATATCACTAACAAGGTCATCGACCTTAACTTGCTCTATACAAGAGCCGATGTCAGCACCGATGTCATTACCGACATCCAGTGTCTCGATATTACTTTGAGTATCACTCAACGGAGTACGTGCCTTCCCACTAGGTGTCACTGAGCTCTGCTCGACACGATTTTTGTTGACATTGGAGTTTATCAACTCTGACACTCCAATGTCCAGCACACTAGCTTACTCAGTAATTGACTCGCGTCAAAAGCGCTTTTGTTTCTTAGCGAAGGTGGGTTCATGACTCTTCAAAGCTTCGCTAGGAACATTGCGCGTTGCGCCTAAGGTTTTGGATCTCCAATCGATCCATGGCTCATGGCGTTCCATCCAGGTCAAACCGAGAATGAGATCATATCTCGAGTCCAAATTTAGGACAATACAGCGTTCAACGCTATTGAAGTCTAAGAACTTCACACTTAAGTTCAACGGAACTTTAGGGACGGTGACACGTACACCTGTCGCGAGGCGTACGGTTATACTATCACCCTCTTGCGCTTCTAGCGCCTCAGCATACAGCTTGCTCCCTTCAAGGGAACGACGTCAGACATAAGTACCTGACGCCCCTGAGTCAATTAGAATTAACCATGTTTTCTCCAAACCCTTAACGGTTGTCGACATAACCAACAAGCCTGGCTTGTAATCTTGTACAATGGAAGCATCCACAGAACCACCTGGGGCTAAGCCCTGTTTACCTTTACCTCCTAACCGATAGAACTTAGTTCTTTCCCAGTAGGGCGCCCCGCGCCTACTGGGAGTTGACGTTTTCCCCTGCGGTGCTCGCCTTTTGGCTAGGAGCCCTGGTATCAACCAAATACCTCTAACAGGGCGGAACCCATGGACCTCAGTCAAGCGAAAATAGCTGAGCTTCAAGCTGCTGAGCAGCAAGGTAACATCCGTAGAT
This sequence comes from Peronospora farinosa, assembly GCA_947646735.1. Classification (NCBI taxonomy): domain Eukaryota; phylum Oomycota; class Peronosporomycetes; order Peronosporales; family Peronosporaceae; genus Peronospora; species Peronospora farinosa. The sequence continues at coordinate 176,813 of CANTFK010000072.1, read as the reverse complement.
GTTACATGTGCGGAAGCACTAGGCATCTCCGCCCTAGTTTCCCGTTGCGAAAGCAACGTTCAAATCGGCAGAGCCGAAACCCTGGCAGACCATATCGAGCAGATTTAAAATTAAATTCAGCGTTAAACGCTATGCTTACTGCCTTTTCGAACGTCGAAGGCTGGATACGGAAAACTTCCGTCCTGGCGACCCCAGTGCGAAGTACTTCCATAAAAATGGTTACTCGGACTTCCTCTGCCAGTGGGTCCTGCTGCATAGCAGCAATGAGAGTTCTCAACTCTTGGACATAGTCCGACAATTCTTTCTTACCCTGTCAGGTAGCTAAGAAACGTAAGCGCACACGATAAGCCTGATTAGGCGGTACAAACACACAAGTTAATTGCTTTTAAAGCATTTTCCCATGTGGAAAATGCAGCATTTACAGAGACATCGCTCGTTAGATCCCACTCTCTAGCTCTTCCACCAAGCTTCGAAATGGCCAAGCCAACTCGTTGCTTATCTGATACAAGCATGGCGGCATCCATTGCCATTTCAACTTCTCGGATCCAGAGGAAAAGATTTTCTCCCCCCTTCCCCTCGAAGGTCTTTACGTTTATAACAAGTGGGCGAGCCTTTGGCTCTGCATCGGGCACAGGTACCGGGATGTACTGTGTAGGCGCAGCTGACGCTGCCTGGTCATGGACCTGCCCGAGGAGCGTTGCTTCATAACGCATAAAGGCCTCAAGACGAGCATTTAGAACCTCGGGGCCTTGCGCCAAAAGGGCCTCGATTTGATCGGGCCCGACGAACGCCGATAGTTTATCTAAGGCGAATCGTTGTGCCTCAGAGAGGTGATTTTAATTCTCCATCCTCACAGAGGGTCAGTCTTCAAAGACTCAGGTGTAGGATTAACTACAAGTGCTACCAAGTGTAGCGGAGCTGCACAGCTCTTTAGCCAGAGGAAGACTTTCGACTGGAAGCCTCTTAGTTCTAGAGAACTAAATAGAGTTAAGGCTAAAAGCCACTTAGTTCTAAGGAACTAATTAAACGACTTAAAGTCACCCTGTTCTAAGGAAGTAGGAGAGACTTTTAGTCTACAAGCAATAAGCTTAAGGTTTAGAGAACCAACGCACAGAGTGCAAGAACAAGCTAGAGCTTAGAGGTTCAGAGAACCAACGCACGAAGTGCACAAGAGAAAAAGTCAGAACGACTTGCGATCTTAAACTCAAAAGGAGAACTGATTTTATTTATGCTTTAAGATTATATGAATAGTCCTACTTTAAGTACACTACGCTAGATTAATTACTATAATAGTAAATATAATATGCAGACTTTGCTATTGAACGACGTATCGTCTAAACATCTGTGTATGATGTACTTAATACAGCGTTAGTGATTTATCGAATCCCAATCGATAAGATACGGTATTACCGAATACCGTATCTTAACGCTCATACTTAATACCTCTCTAAAGAGAAGTATAATAATGCATTATATGCAATACAAAGCGGAGTTTAACCGTAAACTCTCGGAAAGACGCTACAACCGTCGTGTAACCCCGTTACAAAAGGAGCAAACGTCGCAAAATAGAATGTAAAATCAACTTTCCTAAATGAATCGATAATGTGCACCACACCACATCCAAAGATAGGTCATCAACTTCATTAAATGCTTGTACGCTATCTCACCACCATTCGTAAATCTTTCCAACGAAGCATCACCACTATGAGTACAAGCTGCATGATAACGGATGCATACAATAACCTTGTCCTGTCTCCAGAAAACCCCACTGCTGCCGTTGGTTCTTCCCTTCTTCTTTGACTTGCAATACTAGAATTAAATTCCTAAAAAATGTTTTTTCATGGCAGTTGGTGTTCTTGCATGGCCTCGGAGATACGGGCCACGGTTGGAGTGATGCTATGGAGGTTTTGTCTAAGAAACTGCCACATGTAAAATTCGTGTTGCCTACGGGTAAACGATATTGTTAATTGAGATTTTAAGGGAATCATTGGACTAACGATATCCGATTTTTGGGATATCTCACGTTTTTATTATCAGCTTCGTCAATGCCAGTAACGCTTAATATGGGAATGCAAATGCCTGCATGGGTACGTTGATGATAAGTTGTAAAAAAGAGGGATCATCAAGTGTATTTACTTATAAAAGTGTGGGGGTTGGTTTGTGTAGTATGATATCAAGTCTTTGGGTCGTGTGGATGGAGGTAATGCCGATGGAATTGACACCTCCCGTGATCGCATCATGACTATTATTGAAAAAGAAGTGGGTGTAGTGCATACAAAATGACTGTCATTGCTCGTAAAATTGTTATTACACTGGTCATGCTGTTTGTTTATCGTAGGTGGCTGAAGGTATTCCCTCGTCGCGTATTGTGCTCGGAGGATTCAGTCAAGGCGCGGCATTGTCGATGTTTTCGGGCTATCAGACCAAGATAGTGCTTGGTGGTATCCTTGCAATGTCGGGATATCTTCCGCGTTACGACGTACGTTTTAGGTCTGTTGGAGTGAACTATGAAGACACAAGTTTGGTTTGACGTTGGTTTTGTGTCGGTCGACACAGTCGTTCCAACTCACCCCAGATACGGCAAATGTGCCGCTGCTCATGTGCCACGGCGAGCAGGACCCGGTCGTGCGCTTTGATTACGGCAAAATGTCCAAGGTGAAGCTGGAAACGGCGGGCGTGAAGAATGTGGAGTTCTACTCGTACCCGGACATGGAGCATAGTGCCTGCATGGAAGAGCTGGACGATGTTACCAAGTGGCTCCAGCGTGTGATTCCCGAGACGCAAAATTAGCCTCTACATATTGTAGAGACCCGCACCATACAGTCACTAAGATTGCATCGTCTTTGTCAATCGTAAACCCATAGGATAAGAGGGCGTTTGTGTCTAACACTTTTGCTATCAATTTCGTCAGACTAGCATGCGTTCTGTACGCGCTCTCCATTTGCAGCTCGTCCTTCAACGATCCGCGATGTCATAAATCACATTGTTTTTCGTACCCATGCAGAGATCTTCTGGCCCTAAGCGATGGTCACTGATCGTGGCGAGCTACGAGAACAAATGATGATGCAGCATCGTGTCCATTTGAAGTACGAGGGTCGACTTTTTCGACAGTACCGCAACTTCACTGATCATTGTCGACATCACCATGTCAGCACATTCAACAAAGCTCAGCATCGATTAAAATCAAAAGCAAGGTAACTATCATGTTAGAATCCACCGCCACAACGCAATTTCTAACTGTGTCACGCTGAAACGCACTACTTGTGACCTCCAACAACAGGCTTGACATTGTTCAGACTATCACAAAAATAATACAAACTACAAGTAAGATTCCTGTCCCAATCAACTCGCACCGTCTCAAAAAGAATCTACTAACGTACTTGATGGTGATGCAAAGATTGCTGCCCTTGGGCACATCAAACTTTTTCGGGTGCGTACGAAAGTGGTTGATAATGTTAGACACGTCGAGTCCTCGTTGAGTCGATTTGTTCCCCTTCTTCTGCTGCTTGCGCGCGACTGACGTCTTGTGCGGTCGCAGCTTCACGATTGGGCCCGTCTTTCTCCCCTTCTTCGCGGCCAGCACAAGTCCAGGCCGCCGCGTATTGATAACCGTCTGTCTCTTGGCCGATGCCACAGCAGCGTTGGCTCTTGCACGCTGTCCACAGTTTACAGGAAGAAGAAGGTCAACAATTTTGGTCCTTTCAAAATCCCCTCAACTCTCTTCTTTCTCGGCGTACAGCAGCTTTTGACACAGGAACAAGTACTGTTTTCTTAACATTCTGCTGCTTGTGGCTCTTGGAATTTGTTTGCATCTTCTTAGACGTCGGGACTTGCTGCTGCTTTTTCTTGACGGCATTTGTTTTGGGGTTTTCCTTCTTGCCTTTTTGGATTAACGTGTCTGTAACAGTAGCCATTTCATTATAAAGATTAGAAGAGGAAGAAGTACATCGATACGACAGAGTTACGACTCTTTTTACCGAGAGGAAGAGCGAGTTTCTCTTCGGGGGAAATGCCAAGCGCGAATCCTCCAGGTGTCGCCATTCTTGTCGTTATTGTATATGTAAAATAAAAACGGGTGGTCTTATATTTTCTGAAAATTAGACATTAAGATCGTGTAGCCATGTATGGATGGCTACATCTGAAGTAGCGTTTTGAACAATGGCGCGGCGACTCGATTCCAGTTTTCCGGCCAGTGCTAGTAAGAAAATAAAGAATTAGTGTGGAAGTTCAAAGGAAATATAAATGTATCGAATTGTGTCACCTCGATAGTCTTTAATGATGACCGGAGACGGTTGAGCTGCGCAGTGTCCGTCGGGTAGCCCTTTAGTAGATTGTAAAGTTGGGTAGAAAGCTGCTCTGATGAATCGAAAACGAGACCGTTCCTATGCAACGATAAGATGAGACGACGACTCAAGCGATACAGAAACTGTAAAAGCTCGACAAACGTACTTGTCGTGCTTCACAAGTTCATCTAGACACTTGTATCCAATAGCACATACTGGAAGGCCGCAACCGAACATATCCAATACTTTCATCGGTAAATCCAGGCCGGATGAGGAAGTATGCAGGCATACACCCAGATCCGCACTACCCAAAACAAGTGGGTAGTCGCTGGCTTCGAGCCACCTACAAAGCAGGCAAATTGTCAGAAGCAGGCCTCTTTGTTCGTCATTCCACAGAACAGCACCATACATCGTAGCAATCCGAATGCGCTTGAAGGCTAGTTGTCTGATCTTCTCAAGATACATCTCCTTCTGAGGCCCTTTGCCCGTCACCACAACCAGCAGATTCGGGAATTCGGACACACTCAGCAACGACGTACACTTGTCTAAAAGCTCCAGTGCTGCCAGCAGAATGCCAAAGTCTTCGTCTGCTGTCCAGCTCGTAGAGCTGATGATCATAGCTGGTCGGTTTTCACGAGGTTTTACGACACCTTTGCTCTTCTTGCCGCTAAATCCACGAGTCTTGCGTGTAAGAAGTGATTCCTCCAGGTTAGCCGCGTTCTGTCCCCACGTCACCAGCTACGAGCATAACCAGACATTTCGAAATTAGCGAATTTGATATGATGCGAAAACAAAAACCCTTATTGTACGAACATCATTGCAATGTTCGAGCTGATCTCCCACACGCGCAAATAACTCATGTTGAGTATAAAGCGACGTGGGTTTGAAAAAGTGCGGAGGCTTGTCATGCAGCACCGTAGCTTCAATTTTCCAAGTCTCTCTCAACCACGCCTGCATCGCGTAGGTGACACACAAATTGGCATCAGCTTTGCGTCCAAACACGCGCTCGACCCACTTAGCGATCTTTTCACAGACAAAATCAGCAAAGCACACCAAAAATCAGCTTCAAAAGCACCATCAATCAAATATCAACTCTACTTCGTACCTTGACTAGAACATGTTCACTACCAAGAGACAGTGCTAATAGACTGTAGCCTAAATTGTGCCAGTCAATGACGAATTTGGCACCTTTTAATCGGCAGCCAAGCCACACGACCACAAACGTCGGGATCCTGTCCAGCAAAAGAGACCACAATGGTTCACAACGACCTTCAGACTATTAGTAACCCCAGTGTCCATTCCTTTGATAATCAACCAATTGGTCGCTCACGTCGGTGGGTTTTGCAGCAAAACGAGATCCACACTGCCCACCGTCACTAGCAGCAGATAGAGCAGTTGCAGCAATTGCAATATAACCTTAATAGGTGCCAATAGCAGAAAAAGCTTTCGAGGCAGTCGCTGTAGACGCGGAGTGAAGGTCAGTAGGTTGATGTTCGCCTGGCGTGACACGTCGAGCACACAGCGTTCTCCCGCGTAGCCCAAGAGCGTCACGCGTAGATTTGGAGACATGCGCGCCAGTGAAAGCGCATGGTATTGCATCCGAGGACTTCGACCCACATCACCTAGAACCATTACGACAGCGTGGCGAGATGACTCGCGGTGAGGCACATGAGATTTCTTGGTCGATAGACGACGCCGAGGGGCCATGAGGATACGTGTGTGACGTGGCGCAAGGGGTGAAACTTTCCACCAATCAGTGAAGCTATAATTGACGAAGATTCATTGATTACTTTTGGTGGTAAGACTTGTCAAATCATCAGAGGTAGAAGAGGCACTACAAACAGCATAGACATCAAGAAGCAATAGTGCTTAAAACGGTTTGTTCATGGGTGACAGTGAGCTGGCATCGGATTCTGTCTTGTTTTCTCGGCTATTGTCCATCTGTATTTTTGTCACTTGAAGTGACGCTGTGACTTTTGACGTTGGGGACGTCAATGGCCATTGTCTGGCGTCATTTGACGTTTATTGTTGCGTCCATTCCTTGGCTAACAATGGATACATCATCGACGAGTATCGTACCGCACTGTCAGCGTAGAGTCGAGGCTTGATGTCGTGAGTTTTCTGCGGATATTGGGCTTGGAGCGTCGGAGACGTCTTCTCCTTAAACTGAATGAGAGACTGTCGAGGACTGTTGTTAGTTAAATGCTTGAAAGGCGACAGAGTGGCCGACAGGGATGCATTGGATGCAATCTGAGCAGTAGAAGTGACGCTAGCTCCTTTCTCCACGAGTCGAGCTCGCTCCTTCTGTATTTTCACCTCGAAGTAGGGCATCGTTTGGTTAAATCTCGCCAGCTTGGTGAAGAACTTCTGGGCATGGGTTCGCACTTGGGTTGGCGTTCGTGTGCCAATGAGGCGGGCTATCTCGCTCCACGCTGGTACTTGAAACATATTGAGTCCCTTAAGGAACCACTGATGCTCTTCACTGTTCCAGCGGCCGATTGCGATCTGCTTGCTGCGATGGATAACTGTCTGCGCATGTGACTTCTGGTAGATTTGCAGTTGCATACCTTGCGCTCGGACGTCGAGCTCTGAGACGGCCATGAGAGGGAGCGGATACGTCGGTGAAGGCAGAAACTGGTTGGTTCGAGCAGATGGTGGCTGTTCGTCCGTCCATACGTAGGGAGGCAATGAAGTTGGCACTGAAGATAACGTTGGTGAGAAGACGTACACGCGTTGATCCTGATTGGTACCTGTGCTGTAGCCGACACCACTGCTGGTGTCCTTGGTCCAGCCACTTTGAAACGATTGCTGCTGCATCTCCTGAATAGAGGTCTGAGATTGGGGCGTTGGCAATGTGCGTTTGAGGGGTGTGGGCTGCTGCCACATTGTGCGACTAATGTTGGAGTACATGACCAAGGCTAAGCTTGCCTTGCAGGAGACTGCTGAGTAGTGAACGTCGAATTTGAAAGTAAGCACTGCTCTGGGTGCGGTCGTCGACGTCATTTTTCTTCGCGGCACCTCTCACTAGCCCATCTCCACTTAAGATCGGTGGCATTCCATTTTCTAGTCCCTCATCTCGAGCCAGCATTTAAGTAGATCGTCCACCCCCAACAGTTTGTCGGCGTGGAATGGGATCTAATGTTGTTGGCGGCAAGTTTTTGCTTTCGAGGGTCGCCAATAACAAATATCGTTTGCTAAGCTTAATGCCGATGAAGCTGTTTACAACTACCTACGCCCACTGCTTGATGGTGATCTCGTCGTGACCAATGCACGAATGCTGCAGCCACTAAAGCTCATTGCAGTGATAGGTGCATGCTCTCTCGTCATACGAATAATAGCTACAATAGATACGACCTTGAAGCAAAGGCTGTCAAAAAGTTGCTGAACAATTCGTGCGATTTCTAAGCCAATATGAAACTCTTTAAAACATACACATCGTCACTAACGAAGTGTATGTTTTAATTCCTATGCGGGCGCATGTCTACATATGCCAATTTCAGTAGACAAAGGCTTTTTAGGGCTAATGGAAAACTGCACTATACTTTTATTGCAAGTTTTTTTACATTGCGTATTACCGACTATTTTTTCCTCAATCGAAGCGTTGAAAAACAGTTATCAATTCTGTGAAAAGTTCGCAATATAACGGACATTGAAAAAAATTGTCCTAAGCAAGCAATAATTGATCTTGGTAAGCAGCTCTTACATAATTATGAGGCTGCTTACAAAGATTAGCTCTTGCATAATTATGATCTTGGTTAGCAGCCTCATTATTATTCAAGAGCTGCTAACCAAGATCAATTATTGCTTGCTTAGGACAATTATCTGATTATGGGTCGAATAAATATGAGACTTCTCATTTAATTGCAACATTTTCTTTTTCTGCCTATCGTAAAAACATAGAAGCGAATGATGGCGGAGCTGTCATTCTTCGCTCGCCTCGTGCTGACGCTACTATTCTCGGCGCTATCTCTCTTCTTCTATAAATGGCTACAGAAGCCTACTACGTTCGCATTGGGGCCTTCAACTAAGCGCTCTAAAAAACGCGGCAAGAAGAAACTTGCCAAGAAATCTGCAGTTTCTGACTCGGTGTCACCTCTTCAGGAGCTTCCACAGAAGTCTATAACGCCTGCAGCATTAGAAAAAGACCCCGTGGCTGTAGATCAAGCAGATGAAATCGATGACATGAGTGACAGTGACTCTGATGACGACCGCTCGGCCGCGGAGGTGCTGGCCACGCGCAAGTTTAAGCCCGCGAGTCTCGGTGGCGACCGTCTCGCCCGCAACATCAAAGCTTCGTTGCCATCTAAGAATGTCAGATTTGCAGTGAACCAGAATGTACTGGCCAGATATCAAGGTCGAGATCGGTGGTTCCCAGCTACTATCATGGAACAACGCAAAGGCAATGAGTATCACTTGAAATATGACGACGGAGAGGTAGAATATCGAGTCCCGGCCGAATTCATCAAACGACAGCCGACAAAGAGTAAAGAGAACGTAGACAATGAGGAAAATGATGCTTTTCGCGCTGTGAAAGCTGAAAAAGTGGAAGAAGTGGCTGCAGTGCAAGGGGAGGCGTCAGACTCTGGATCGAGTGCATCGGACGATGATGGCTGGCAAGTGGTGGGCACCTCCAAACGCCAGGCGCGTCGTGTGCAAGCGGCTTCTCCGGTTGAGCCGTTGGTTGATGGTCTCACAAAACGTCAGCGGGAAAATCGCCGCAAAAAGGAGCGGCAACGCGAGAAGAAGGAGCTGCTTCGTCAGCATGCCCAGAAAGACGACTTGGACGCCCGAGCACGCTGGCGCTACGTGCCGTCGTAATGTAATGACTGATCGAGCTGACATACATTTGAACGAAACAAAGCAACCGGCAGTGTACTTAACTAATTGAAGCCAGAGTGCGACGAAATATAGGAGGCATGTTTCGTAGCGATACTGCTACATGGTAAAACATTTCAGTACGGTTGCATGGCCTCGGTGTTTTCCTAAGACTTGGTAGCAACTTCTGAAATTTTAATGACAGTTTCATGGAGCGCAGTTTACCCCCCGCCCTTAAAGATTAGTCACGTATTCATCTTGCAAAGTCAGTTTGGCATCTGTTCCGATGCGGCTTCAGCACTCTGCTAACAATTATATTCATATTGAGCTTTTGCCCAGTGTCTGACGGGTTGCTTTTTCTAAGTACATTACAAAAAGCAATACAAACATGTCCGGAGTTGCCACTTTGCGAAACGTTTGCAGATAACGGCGTGATCCTCATATTAACAAGGCAAGTTTGCTTATCGCTGACTTTGAGGAGCTAATCTGTAACGGGGTGAGTTCGTTACATAACATTGGCATAACATGAGGTGTCAATGTGAATATTATCTTAGCTGATAATGCTCGACAATATTATACTAACTTTTTATATTCGGCAATACCACCTTTTAAGATTATATTGCCGTCGTATCTCCTTGAAGTTGGAGATGTCCTTCCCATTACATAATCCGTGTCGAAGACTCGCCTCTGCAGCTACTACTACTGCAGCCACTCCCTTGACATGTAGACTCAATCTCCTTAATCTCGTCACTTCTGCCAATAATAAAACAGCTTTGGGTTTCTCACCCAGCGTTTTATTCATCGTGTTACATTGTACCGTCCTAGGCGGGCCAAATACGACTGTTTCCCAAGATCTCGTCTTGTTGTTTTGTCGCATTTGAAGTGGTGACTATCTGCCTGGATCGGCCTAACTTAAAATTTCTTCTTAAACCTTTAAGGAGCACTTTAGCAGCGTCTTCGCAAAATATTACCTGTAAGCCACACGCAAAATCATGCGCCGCACCCTGTTCATTATGGTGCGACGCATCCCCTTGGCTTTGCCATTGCTAGGCTTGATTCCGTGGCTCACGTACTTGACGCGCAAACCGGCTCCTTGATACACGAATCCAACATCTGATGCTCGCCACCTCCCTCCGTTTTGAAACGCGAATTCGGCAGCTGTATTGTATCTCAAAAAAGGCCATGATATACTCTTTATAATTGGGCTACGATATCCTTCAAAAAGTCCCGCAGTATGTAGACGGTGATAATAAAAGTTCTCTATGTACCGGTTACCGAGGTGGTCTTAGCAGTTATCGGCCCCATGTCGTCCGATCATGCATCTTTACCAATCATGTTGATGGGCTAGGTGCTGTCGTATCCTTGCATGACTGTCGATTCTATGTTTGCGTTCCTTAAGCACATGCTATAAAATTTGCTTGATTTACGTCAGCGAGAGCAATTTGTTTGTTGCCTCGTTCTGCGTCAACACAGACATCAAGACGTCACCAACACTCTTTGCTCGATTGCGTCCCAGTACATGCACGAAGAGAACGTTTTTAAAATCTTGACATAAGAAAAAGCAGATTTAACATTCATACCAGTAATGACACGGTGTCACACACGCTAGGAGCTACCATATCGCTTGGCCTCAAGTAGACCGTAGGTTATTATATCCCTCTTCAGATTTTCAGCATACTGGTCGCAGCTTGACAGTCTGTCCCGTTACTGATACACTGATAAGTGCAGTACATGACGTAGTGCTGCTCCATCGCCGGCGACACACTCGCTCGCATAGTCCTCTGTGTTCTCCAGTAAGTCAGCATCATAAAACTCCTTGTGTTGTCAAAGCACTCCGCCTTGAATTTTCCCCGCCTTTCCGCACGTGTAGCACTTGCGTGCGTCCGACTTTGTACCCTGCACGCTGTAAAGAACTTCTCGGCCCTACTCTCTCCCATATCCGTTGACTGCGCAACGTGCGCTAAATTCTCTGCCTATCGCAGGTTATCAGTGCGGATCAAATTTACTCTAGCCAACAGCCACACTCTCATTTATAAAAAAAACTCGATTAACGCGTACGTAACTGCCATCAGGGAAGAGGTTGCTAGCATCAAATATCACGGACAATGGATTCTGAATTCAAAAAAGAAGAAAGATAGGTTAAAATTATTATTTCCAGCTCATCTCGCAATTAGCCTTATTGTGGGCATATCGACTGTTTTGAGAAACGTGTTTTCACTGTCACACAGTCGCTGCTCTATATTGCAGAATACAGTGTGACTGGCGATGCACAAAACGAATGGTTTGCTATTTGTAGAGGATTATCGATGGAAGCTTAAGATATGGCTGACAATTATAAATGAAGTACAGGAAAATGTTCGTGAAGGCCTTAGCGACGCGGATTGTGTAGGGACCGCATCTGTGAATGGAAGGGTGATATGCTTGAATGGTACGGTTGCAGGCTGGATGTGTCGAAAAATAGGTGAGCATGGCATTATCTATGATGGAGGCCGAGTTTGTGGCAGCATCACTTGTGGCGAGCGACCCGCTAGGTTTGATTAAAAGCTAGTGCTTGGTGAAATTGAATTGCTTGTAACCAAGCCGATGCTAATGCACGTCGATTATTAAGCTGCAATGACGCAAACACAAGGTGAAGACAGCGCAGGTGGAGCAAAGCAGATCGCTGTATGCCTCAAGCTCATCAATGATTACAGCAAAAGGAAGTGATCAAGGTGGTGTAGGTGAGTCGTGTTTTATGCGAGCTGACGTTCTCACCAAGACGCGCGCGGCCATTGATGGAACTACGATAGCTAATCTCACCGGTGTGGAGACATCTCGAAGGAGTGCTAAAAGGACGCAGTTAATGTTGAAAGGCTTCAATCCTCGCCTTTTACGAAAGCGACCCACTTGGAGAAGAGCGGTTTTTTAAACAGTTTGCCTTCGGTCAGGTGAAAATGCAAAAGCTCCGAAATTTGCCACATCTTTGCTGCCGTGTATCGACACGTCGAACTAAAAGTCTAGCATTTTTGTAACGATGTGTTTTGTTTTGTTAATCTTTGTTCCCGCAAGTAGAGCACTGGTCAAAATCCCTCTGTGAGTGCGTAGTTATGGATGCTCGAGGTACTTTTGTGAGGCAGCCATTCTGCCATTAAATTTGTGGGCTTGTTTTCAATTACTATGTATATTTATAGTGTTTGAAGCAAGCGTTTGCTTTGTTGAATACATTAGCATGGAATAATAAGATACAGCCTTGGTGGTCTATTTTGTTGATTTTACGCCAGAATAAGCACAGCTGGAGGTATTCATATTCCAGCATCAATTCTTGGATTGCTCAAAGATGAGTTTAGGGGATAGCGTCCACTATAACGTTTTATTAATCAAAAACGAACGTTAAAGGATCGAAGATTATAAAATATCATTGTACAGTAGTCTTAATTATAAACTATGCCGACTTAGGGTTGGCAGTCGCTTACCTTAAATGAGCTTGTCAGCACCGTATAAAAAAATAAAGTCTTTGGCTCCAAGGGAGTATGGTTGCAAGGCTGAAACTTTAAGGAATTGACGAAAGAAAACCACCAGAGTAGAGCCTGCGGCTTACCGGAAAAGTGATGTACTAACAACATCACGAACATTCCCTTATTGACCACTTGTATTTTTGTAAATTTTTCCAGCACTTTTTTTCCACTTTAGAAAAAAGTCGCCATCATGATTCGTGGCGAGTATTAGGCCAGAAACGTAGTATCCAAGTCTTGGATCCGAAGAGCTAATTCAGCGTTCTTGACCACCCGGCAATGCATGTGAAGGTTCTGGACAATGGGAGCGTGCAAATTCCCCGGTATGAAAAAAAATTCGACGGTACCTCACGTACCCTCCCTCGGGATGCCGGCATGTTTACTCGATTATCTGTCCGTGATTACTCTTTATGCAAATCTGATGGGTCGTTGACACGGTGTATTGACGCACACCGCGATAATCTCTATGTGCGATGAAGATTGGTTTTAGAGATTCTTTTTGCACTTTTGTATTCTCAGTGCGGAAAAACCGAGAATTGAGTCGCATTCCGTGTTTGGAATAGACATCCTCAACATCGATCTTGCGTTCTCAGCTAACCATGCGACCAACGCGGCAAAAATCAGTTTCATCGCGCTGGAAAGTATGCTGCGCTTAGTAAGGTTTAAACATGATGGTGCTGGCAGCAAGTTGCAATGTAGAATTCTACATGAGGGAAACATCAGGTATTGGCAATAAGCTTACCCAATGGCCACTCATTTGCCTTTCCAGACAGCTTGGACAAGAGGAAGTGGGTACGCGTAGACTTCTTCGTTAGCTGGCAGGATTGGACAGCGATTTTCACTTCACAAAGCCAGCGATTTGAGTGCGAGACGCATTGGGTCGTCTCCGCTGCAACTCGAAACGTCGAGTTTAATGACGTTAGACCCCATGACAACTGCGGGAGTTGAAGCTTTCGGGCGTAATTCGGCGAGCTCGTGGTTGACGAAGTCTTGAATGGCTAAACGTTAAGGCCCATCAAGCGTATCTTTGAGCATGGCAACAACGGTAGTAAGGCCGGTCAAACCGGCCAGGTGACGCAGAGCTTCATACTCGAAGAAGGTCAGATGTTCGAAGTCATCGTGTGACAACACCCCTCCCCCCGTTAAGGCTCTGTATCGTCGGAGCGCTCATTTTGTTGTAAGGACTACAAAGTGCTACTAGGTTTAATGGGGCCAAAGCTCCGTTACTTACACACATTATAGGCCTTGCGAGGAAGCGTAAGGAATCACGCAGAACTAGTGTACTAAGGTGAATTTTAACTCTGAATTTCATATTTTTATGTTTTTTTAGACTAAGTACGAGTGGTTACCAAACTCATGGGAACCACATAACTACATATCTCTTTCATATTGACTGATAATGAGACTGATTCTCACTTACCTGGAGAAAGAGATACGAATGGCTACACCCGCTATCTCGGGTGTAGCATGTAGCTACTTATGTATTATGAAATTAACTATATCTACTTGTGTAACGGTTAAATCCATTAAAGAGCAAGTGAAGGTCGATGAACTTGTTAGTGCTGTTGGGTGGAATAGCGGCATCCACTGGATGTAGGTAATGACATCGGCTCTCGTATATAGCAAGTGAAGGTTGATGGCCTTGTAAGTGATGTCACCTGCGATAGTGAATCACTGGATGTCGGTAATGACATCGGCTCTCGTATATAGAAAGTTAAGGTCAATGACCTTGTTAGTGATATTGGCTGTAAATGCGATTCAGTGGATGTCGGTAATGACATCGGCTCTCTTATAGAGCAAGTAAAGGTCAATGACCTTGTTAGTGAAGTCACTGGTACTAGTGACTCATTGGATGTCGGTAATGACATCGGCTCTTGTATAGAGCAAGTTAAGGTCGATGACTTGTTAGTGAAGTCACTGGTACTAGTGACTCATTGGATGTCAATATTGACATCGGCCCTCGCATAGGGCAGGTTAAGGTCAAGAAATCTATTGACCTTGGGTATGATGGTGTACCAAGTACTTTGAAGAGTACGGTCTCGTCAAGGAGACGGCAGCGTCGCCAGATGGCGGCTGCTAGACGCAAAGCGTCTGTTTTGTCGCGTATTAATGTCAGTGACCAGTTATACACCCTGGTCAACGGAGTGACAGGTGATGTAGATGGTGAGGTTGACCTTGAGGCCCTCCCATCATTAGATGCTCTCTTAGAGCTATACGAAATGTCTGTGGATGAATTTCGTCAAGCCTTGAAGGCTGGTGCTCTATCCGATATGGTGGTCATTTGACCTAACCTCGAGTTGAACTCATCCTTGCTTGTCGATGAGACAGTCCTCCAAGATACAAAGGCGGAACTAAATGCACGTAGTGAGGCATCTATTCTGAAGGACCCTTCAGATCCCTACTATCCTTTTAGTTAAGGAATTCCAGGACGTGGTGTGTCACGATCCACCGTCGGTTCTACCACCTGATAGGGGTGTACGTCATGAAATTGACTTGGTTCCTGGAACCAAATACTGCGTAACACGGCAGTGGCCTTTACCCAAAGAACAGTGTGACGTCATTGACGAGTTCTTTCGTGCAAAGCACACGGCGGGCATGGTGCGCGAGAGTAAATCTCCGCACTCGACACCCACTTTCTGTGTTAAGAAACCAAATGGTAAATGGCGTATCGTTCATGCTTATAATAAGCTCAATGCAGCCACTATATCTGCACAGACGCCAATACCCAGAAAGGATGTTCTTCAGAACAATATGGTCGGTTGTACCATGTACAGTGCGCTCGACTTAGTCGATGGTTATTATCAATTGCTCATACGAGCTAGCGATATTCCGCTTACTGCTGTTAGTACTCCGAGCGGTATGATCTGGGAGTGGTTAATGATGCACCAGGGGTTGTCGAATGCTCCGGCTACGTTTAACCGTTTGGTAACGCAATTGTTTCGGTTTCATCGAAGCTATGCGCAGACGTACTTTAATGGCATTTTTGTCCATAGTCGAGCTGAACATGAGCGGTCGGATACCGATAACCATATTGTTCGTTTACGAGCTGTGCTCGAGTGCATGCGCACTAATAAGCTATATGCTAATGCATCTAAGTGCATCTTTGGGGCTGAAGAAATTCTCTTTCTAAGTTGCTTCCTTGGGAAGCGAGGCCTAAGAGCGAATCCCGCCAAGGTTAACGCCATAGTCGATTGGCCTGTTTCGCAGTCTCATAAAAACTTGCGCAAGTGAGTTGTCCTTACCAATTACTTGGATTAGTACAGCGAGAATTACGCTGATATGGCTCGGCCATTATCCAATCTCCTTTAAAGGATGTGGAATGGTGTTGGCATGCCGAACACGAGAGCGCTTTTCAAGCGGTGAAGGCTAGCCTTCTTCATGCTTCTATTTTGGCTTTGCCGGGTCCTGACCGACCTTTTAGCGTAGTATGTGACGCTTCAATTTTTTCCATTGGCAGTGCTCTGTTACAAACGGATGATGAAAGTCGTAAGCGTGTGAGTAGAATGTTGATGACGACGATGATATCTGTGCGTGTTGTATTGAGCTGGGGTTTGATGCGATGTTTTCGACACCCGTGCTTTCGATCCGAACTCAGATCGCTGAATCCTACGCGAATGATTCCTTCTATGAAGGAATCATCAATTATCTCAGGGACCCAAGCGAGAATTTACGAAAATTTACTCGCGAAGTTGACGAAACCAACACGCGACAACATCAAGCGTTACGCGCTTGAAGGTCCGTTGCTGACGTACACGATGGACGTATTTGAATTCACCGCGTGTCGTCATCCCTGCTGATGACGACCTTCGAGCCCGATTGGTTTATGAATTTCACGACAGCCTAGCTGGCAACCACCTGGGTCGCGAAAAGACGTTTGCGGCTATTCTCGCGTATTTTCTGGCCCCGAATGTATAAGTACATCCTGAAATGGGTGCGTTCCTGTGAAACTTGTCAGCGTGTGAAGCCCGCGCCGTCTTCACAAGCCCATTGCGTCCGCTTCCGATTGCTACGGAAGCCTGGCGCTCGGTCAGCATGGATTTTATCCTTGGACTTCCACCGAATGAACAGAAACGCACGGGCGTATTGGTTCTATTGGATCGATTCAGCAAAATGGTGCATTTTTCTCCGGCCTCCGCCAACATTACGGCAAAAATGACAGCGAAGATCTTCATTGATCTTATCTTCAGGCATCACGGCTTGCCAGAATCTTTTGTTTCGGACTGTGACCCGCGTTTCACTTCGGCTTTCTGGGCCGAATTATTCCAGCTATTGGGCACGCGGTTGCTTATGTCTACGGCGGGCCATCCAGAGACGGATGGGCAAACGGAGCGTGTGAACAGAGTGCTCGAAGATGTCTTGCGCAGTTATGCAGCATCTTTCTCATCATGGAGTTCATTTCTTCCACTTGTAGAGTTTGCAAACAACAATGCTGTCCATGCGTCAACCGGGTTGACCCCCTTTTTCGTTAACAACGCGAGACATCCCCGCGTTCCGGCGCTTCTTGCTCTCTAAGCTTCAGAACACTCTGTCTCAAAGCTTGGTGGGGGAGTATCTACGGATGGAATTGCGCCGAAACTATTGATGATTGATTACGATGCGCATAAGGTTGCTGCCGATGCACCTAATACTGGTAATTTCGTGGCCAACGGCATATCGACTCCTGACGCGATGCATTCCATCGCGTCTCCCGTTGCTAATTTTGCCCCAAAAGAGGACTCGTTGCTTGTAAGTTCGGCTGCAGTAACCGAATTTCTGCTATTACGACAAGGAATCACGCGTTTTGTGCGTGATGCATTACAAAAGGCAGTCGACAAGCAAAAAGGAGATGCAGACAGAAGAGGTCGAAAGAATATGTTGATATTTCGAGAAGGTGACAGAGTATTATTATTAACTAGTGGATTACCAAACACCTCAGTGACAAATTTGGGCGCTAATAATTGGTGCCACCATATATTAGCCCATTTCGAGTTGTTAAGGTGTATGGTGACGTTACACGCTAGAAATACCTACATCTATGCGTTTGCACCCGAAGTTGTACACCCGACGTTCTATGTCGGGCGCCTCAAGGCTTACCTACCGGCGTATCTCCCTTTGAATCTTTCCCGCTCTTCTCTACCGGCTCAAAATCCGACATCCCTTGACGACAACGCTGACGACGACTGGGATCAAGTCCTGCCCGAAAGAGTGCAGACTCGATCTGCTGGGGTCCTCCGAACGCAGTCGTCTCAAGTTGACGTAGGCGTTCAACCAGTACCCGCTGCTCACGCCGGGTCCGCTCAGCAGCCTCAGTCGCAGCAACCGCACGATCTCGAGCTCTATCAGCTATCTCGCGAGCTCCAAGTAGGAAATTTTTCGACATCTCGGCTTAAGCGCGAAGTAGGCGCAGCACGTCGTTCGACGTTACAGGTGCCCGATTGCGAGAATCGGCGCTCATCGCCAGAGGTCCTCCGTCGAGATGCTCCTCCTCCCTTAATTGATGCATCGGGTGCACGACGTTGGATTGTCGACCGGATTGTCGATCACGAGGATCACAAGTCCCGGGCGCCGAGTAATAACTCGGCGCCCATGAAGAAGCATGTCGAGAAACATTACAGGGTTCGCTGGTTGGGATATTCCCCGGCGGACGATACATGGGAGCCATCGAGTACGCTGTCCCAAGATGTCCCGGACGTGGTCGAGGACTATGAGTCCCGTAAAAACACGGTGATCGCGACCGACGCTGCCGATTCCAGCCCCAATCTCGCGAGCAACGAAACCATGACGACCTCCCGAGCGACTACGAGACCTAATACGAGGCTCGGGAGCATACGGATGATACGGTTGACGACCTCGGCTACGTGAAAGCCCTCGGCGATCGTAAGGACGCGCTCTCACTCGCACACCCGAAGTTTCAAAGGCTTCTCTTATAACGGGCAATCCATGGACGAATATGATCGAACATGCCCCGCGTACACACAAAGTTGTCCCATTCCTGCCAGACCGGTCGCGATCTGCCCATGTTGCACGTTGGACATCCCTCACGAACGTGGACATAATAAACGTGATACTCGTCACAAATCATGCGACAGATGCGTCGGCGCAGGTCGCCAATAGCGTGTCTATCACGAGATCCCTCGCGACCATCTAACCAGGACGTAAAGGACGTTCCTTTACGTCCGCTTGCGTCCAGCGCCAGATGAAGGCACACCAAGATCTCTGCAAAGCATCGGCGGTATATGCGGTGTTCGCCACTTTGTCTCTCACTTACAATATCACGTGAAAAGGTCCTTCATGACCTCCAGTGGCTCGGGTTCGACAGCACCTTCAAGACCACGGTTTCAAGTCCCCATCAATGACCTGCGGCGCCTGCTCCCTTCGGATTTTCGCTTGGTGTTCCCAGTTCTGGTTGTCAGAGACATTGTTTCGTGGACGCCTAGGGTCCATGCTGCTCAGTTAAGTCTAACTGAGCAGGTTCGAAGTTACGCCCTTGTTCGAGAAGAAACTTTCTGCGATTTGCGCTTACGTTGAGTTAAGCGCAACTTAAAGAGAGGGGGGGGGTGATGTAATGGGGCAACCTATTACATTAGTAGTTATAGGGATAATACATAATTACATAAGTAGGCATAGGGCAGTATCCGATTAGCGGATACTGCGCGTCATTTTATTATTGGTTTATTTTTGGGGTACCAGACCCGATAATTAGTCAATAATAAATTGACTTCCGTATTGAGTGGATCCCATGAGCTAGGGTACATCTTCGCACTTACTGCGAAATAAAACAAAACAAAACTAAACAGAATTATTTTTACGAGTTAATTAAGAGCGCTTCCTCAGCGCCCCCTTAGTGTAAGACGGTAACGGGTCCTTAGCCTGCTACACATAGCGGTAGGCCAACAGCCTTCCAACAAGGAAGCGTGTGTTCCCACCCGCATTCACCAACACAGGTGCCGCCCGATAGGAGCGGCGATTACGCCTAAACATTAACGTCTGCCTATTCTGTAGTTGTTCAGTCGCAGGCAGAGATCGCTGCGCTGAAGAAAGAGGTGGCGGATCTCTCGAGGCAAGTCTCGCGACTGACTTCGGATCTACACTCTGTAAATACGAGAGATCCTCGATGAGGACTTCGCGTTAGACGCGGGTATGAACGCCTGAGGCCCGTTTGGACATACACGAGCGGCTATAAATAAGAAACCGGCGTTTAACGCGAAGTCCTCATCGATCACGGAGTCCTCTGTCGTCGGTCTCGTACACGGAAAGTCGTTTACCTTCCCCGTCGCCTGATCGGCAACGACGATCAACTCATAATCGGCGTCACCATCGGTCTCGTTAGACTGATGCGGATATGTGATCTCTTGTGGATATACATACCGTTTCAAACAATCCACGTAAAATACGGGGTGCGTCTTCATACACGGTGGGAGATTGAACCTACATTTTAGGTCTCCAACTTCTTCAACCACTGTAAAGGGCCCAATGAATCGGGGTAACAGCTTAGTAGTACCACCAGGTAGTACAGAAATTGCATTTTTAGGTAGGGTAGCAGTACTTAATAGCACTTTGTCCCCAACACTAAAGTGTTCACTGTTTTTGCGACCATGCTGGTCTGCATATTGTTTTTGCTTGTCCTGTGCGCTTGCCATCGCGTCACGGACTTTACGTGTGATGGCTAATCGCTCATCCACAAAGCGCTGAGCTTCGCTCACGCTTTTAGCATCCGGATCGCCTATGACGCCTCCAAGAGGTCGTTTATGGGTCGACGCTGTTGATAACACTATAGTGTCATCGTCTAGGGGCACTGGAATTTCCGGCCGTGCCTCCTCATTGACACCTATAGGTGCCGTGACCAATGCTAAACTAGAAGTGTCATTAGGGCAACTTTGGCCCTTTTTGGCATTCGCACCGAGCGAAGTGAGGGGCCCTCCCCCACTAAGACTCGGGCTGCGTACAAACGAGACTGGCGTTCGAGGATGACGCAGTCCGTTAATGTAAAACGGTGTTTTACCCGTACTGGCGTAAACACTGTTATTAATAGCAAACTCCACGAATGGCAATTGCTTGCTCCATTCTTTAGGATACGCAACACATCCGCCACGACTCGATTGGCCCGTTCTGTTTGGCCATCCGTTTGGTGATGATCAGCGGTTGACATGTGGAGCTTGTTTCCCAGCAGCTCAAACACATGTCGCCAAAAACCCGACGTAAAACGCGGATCCCGGTCCGATACTATGGACTCGGGCATCCCGTGTAGTCGATACGTGATCCAGAAACAAGAGGGCAGCCTCTTTTCCTGGGATCTTGGTGCTACATGGTGCCAAATGCACCATCTTGCTCAGTCAGTCTACAAAGACAACGAGCCCCGTCCTGCCTTTATGGTCAGGCAGTAAGCCAAACATGAAGTCCAAACTGACCGACTTCCAACATTCAGTTGGAATCGGCAGTGAGTTCAGTGGCGCACTGATCGAAGGTGCAGGCTTTATGCGCTGACACTCTTCGCAAGAGCGAATATAGTTGGCCACCCACCGGTATAGGTGGGGCCACCAAAATTCCTCTGACACTCGTAAGAATGTCTTTTCACGGTTCAGATGCCCACTAGATGGCGCATCATGGCACTTGTGAAGTATCATCAGCTTGAGATCTGTGTCATGAGGGACATAGATTCTCAAGGGATCACAAGGTGACACTTGATGCCATAACAGGCCATCACTGTAACTAAAGCGATTTAGTTTCGCTTTGAGGTGCGACGGAAGGGTAACCTTTCGTCCACCAAAATGATCCAACAGCAGGAGACAATGTTCGTCCTGACTGTAGCACTCCTTTACATCGGAGGCCATTGAGCTCGTCACATGGTAGGCCTTCATGGCTGCCAATGTTGACGACTCACCTTGTGCTTTCGCACGAGACACACTTTCCTGGTGTCTTGCCTCGAAGTCTGGTCTGCGCGATAACGCGTCAGCCAAGAAATTCGACTTACCCGGCTTATATTCAACTTTGAAATTAAATTCAGAGAAGAATGTTAGCCATCTCGCCATTCTCGGCGAGAGGTGCGGTGAATTTACAGCGGTTCGCATTGATGCGTGATCCGTATAAACCACAAAAAGGTTCGGTGCCCAAGGGTTGCACCCGAAACTTTACAAGGGCATACTTAATTGAAAGTAGCTCCTTGTCATGCACAGGGTAATTTTCAGCTCTGCGGCTTTTTGAAAGCCGAGACTGATACGAAATGACATGGTCAACGCCGTTGTCATCCTTCTGCATGAACGCGCTGCCGATTGCAATTTTGCTTGCATCGCAGACGACGCTAAAGGGCTTATCCGCGTCTGTCAGTGCCAAGAAAGGTGCCTCTACAAGAGATTTCTTCACTAAAGTGAACGCATCTTCTTGCTTCTTTGACCAAGTCCATGCTGCATCCTTTTTCGAAAGGTCAGACAATGGCTTAGTCTGCTCCGCATAATACTTTCTGTACTTATGCAAGTAATTAGCAAGCCCAAGGAATTGGCGTAGATCCTTCACAGGACGTGGGACTGGACATTCCTTTACCGCCTTTACCTTTTCTGGGTCTGCTCGTACACCATGTGCACCTACGATGCAGCCCAGTACAGGTATCTCGGGGACCCCTATTACGAACTTTTGCAAGTTAAAGTATAATTGGGCGCCACCCAGAGTCTGCAACACAGCGTCTCTCTCTAAATGACGCTTGTGCGACTCTATCGCGCTCAGACCTTCCTCCGCCCTACTATGCACGAATACATCGTCAAAGTAATGGGACGCGTAGGCACAGTGCTGACGCATCACGCGAGCTACCAATCGGTTGAATGTTGCCGGAGCATTTTTCAACCCTTGTGGCATCACAAGCCACTCCCACAGCACACCTCTTAGGTTGCTTACTGCCGTTTTGGCTACATCGGTATCTCGCATGAGAACCTGATAGTAGCCATCCTTCAGATCCAACGCGGAAAAGATAGTTGACTTTCCCATGGAGTTCAACATGACATCTTTTCGCAAGATCGGCGTTTGAGCCGGAATGGTGGCCGTGTTCAGCTTATTATAAGCATGAACCACGCGCCATCCACCTGTTGCTTTACGCACAAAGAAGGTCGGGCTGCAGTGAGGCAACTTGCTCTCACGTACATGTCCCGCTTTGGCTCGCTTGCCGAAGAACTCATCGATATAATGGACTTGTTCCTTTGGCAACGGCCATTGCATGTTCACACAATACTTGGTGCCAGGTTCCAGGTCAATCTCGTGCCTGATGCCCCTATCGGCCGGTAGGCGGCTCGGCACTTCTGCTGGAAACACATCACGGTAATTCCACAGAACATCGAAGACCGGACTGTCCTTTAAGGCTTCCAGCCTTGAGAAGCGTTTTTTGTCGGTTTACAAGACGCTCTCGTCCATTGTGGACGACGAGCAACAGTTCACCACGTTCTCTTCTGGAACTGGTGCGACTATCTCGTGGATCTTTCCTTCCTTTAGTTCGGACAGGAACTGATCCCACGTCATCTCGCGAGAGATTTACTATCTCCTCGGCAGATGCCAAGACAAGTTGGAGCACCTCAACTGTGGATGTCTCCGGCATCTTGTATTCGACGACCTCGAACAATTCGTTCATAGGTCCGTCCTCTTGGACCGAGACTGATCCTAGGGTCACTCGTTTCGACGTGCGCTTGATCGTCTTAATACGTCTGGTTCTCGTTGTTCGAGTCACCATGACCTTTGACCTGGAAGAAGGTGTTGTTGCTGTATTAGCTAACGCACTCCTTCCAATCGCACCAGGCTCATGGCTCTGTGCCGGTTCTTGTGGCGCTTGACTTCTTGTCATCCCACTATCCACTACCACAGGCTCTTGGCTCTGTGCAGGACTATTGGACGCATGACTACTTGTTCTCATCCCATTCACTACACCAGTCTCCTCGAAATGGGTAGACATTTGTGTCACGTGACTTTCTGTCAGGACACTTTTAACTACTCCAGGCTTCACGAGCTGGGTGGTTCCTGGTGCCGATTGACAAACCCTCGACTGTGTGTTGGACACAGCATCAATCGCATAAACCTCTCGCAAGAGCACATCCTTCCCGGTGTCTTGCGTAGAGCTAGCGACTGTGCGTGTACGCCAGTCTATCCATGGTTGGTGTTTATCCAACCAAGGCATGCCTAGTATGAGGTCATACGGACTCTCCATACCTAGCACAGTGAGCTTATCCTTGCAAAAGAAGTCACTGAAACTGAAGGCGAGTTCAATTTAAACTCCCTCCGATTTAAAGAGCGCGCCGTTCGCTAAAGAACGATCGCCTCTTCTCGCTTGTTGTCCTGGAAAAGCAACTTATAACTCGCCGGTCTCTTTTTCAGAGTCGCGAGTTTCACAAAGTTTTGTGATGCACCCGAATCTACGAGAAGGGTCATCACTTGGTCATAGCCTCGTACACGAGCGCTATAGACCAAAAGAGCTGAGGTCCGATCTTTCGGTACCTCAGGGACTATGCTACCCATTTTTTTTTGATAACTCTGAACATAGGGGTAGCTTCAGAGTCCTCGACAGTAGGGTATCCCGCCCCTACTGCGCTCCCGCATTTCCCGACCCATCATTGGCAGGTGCTGAACCCGTGCGTCGTGCCCGCTGATTCTGCGCACCTCCCTTCGGGCAGGGAGCCTTCTTGCTGGCTGCCTTAGCACCATCAGCAAGTTTGGCATAGCAGCGAGCCATCATATGGTCGCGTTTGCCGCATTGTAGCAGAACACGTCTGCATTGCCTAACTCCATTGGGGTGGCATCTGACCTCTCGGCCGACGGCTTATAGAAGGCTGTCACCGAGGCACTGATGTAGGATTGCTCCTCAACCATGACAATTTCAATCGCCTCCTCCATCGTCGTTGGCACCTTTCGAAAAAGGGCCTGACGCGATGGGCCGCGCCGTAGTTCGTTCATGAACGTAGGCACCTTAACGCGTTCCGGTATCGGACCTACATTAATGAAAGCCGACATCGATCGCATCTACTGCACATACTCTTGCAGAGAGCGTTTCACCTGTCGTGCTCCAAAGAAGCGCGCCTGAAGTAACGCTCCATTGTTAGGCGGCTGATACATGGCGCGAATCTTTGACTTTAAAATGCCCCATGATGGAAACGCATCAGTGTTTGCCATCAGCGCAGAGTAAGCCCACTCTGAAACTTTGCCATGCAAATTTGATATGGCAAGAACAATGCAAGAGGTTGGCCAGGGCTTGTTCACCAAGTCCCTGCACCAAGTGCTCTGCCAACTTCCTATGGTGTTGGTTTTATGTGAGATAAAGTACCCCAATCCACGTTAAAAGACATCCGTATCCACACGCACGCTCAGAGAGACGGGTCGTGCGAAGGACTACTAGTGCTACCAAGCGTAGACGGGCACTTCGAAAAGAAGCTGCCACGTATTACGCGGGCACACACTTTCAAGCAGCGTGAGGAAGCTTTTAGACCGTCTTACCCCCCGCGTGCGGTGGTGGTGGTCGGCGCTTAAGCACTATACCAGCCGTTGCCGGTCGCTTTTATGCGAACCGCGCAACAAACAATTAAGGGGTACCTCACTTACGACACGCTAAAGCTTATACAGCTTCTCGTGCGCAGTGTGCAATGTTTAGTAGATTCAATACTGATTTATATATAATTTAATAAACTAAATATAAAATTAACTACTGACTGGTTAATTATGCAAAGATATAATACGCGTCTTTTTAAAAACGTATCGTTACGTGCTAGCTTAAAAATATTTTTAAGCTCGCTGGTGACGTCCGTCTGTGACGTCATCATGACGCCTATTCCCAACTGGGCGTCATCCCCGTTGAGTGTGAGCTCATCCATGAATATCACATTCACGAGGGTGGGTCACATTAATGTGCGTCTCGTTAGGAGAGTATCCCTACGTGCGACCTTAAAACATATTTAAGCTCGCTAGTGACGTCCGTCTGTGACGTCATCATGACGCCTATTCCCAACTGGGCGTCATCCCTGTTGAGTGTGAGCCCATCCATAGATATCACATTCACGAGGGTGGGTCACATTAATGTGCGTCTTTTTAGGAGCGTATCCCTACGTGCGACCTTAAAACATATTTAAGCTCGCTAGTGACGTCCGTCTGTGACGTCATCATGACGCCTATTCCCAACTGGGCGTCATCCCTGTTGAGTGTGAGCTCATCCATGAATATCACATTCAAGAAGATGTGCCACATTGATGGGCCACACCCAAATGGCAGGCCTAAGATACCTCGTGCCCATTAAGGCCTTCCCGTGAAGTATCGAATACTTAACGAACCGTGTAACTTTTAGCCCGTTACAGCTTGCAAGGCTTACATAGTGTCGCTTTTGACGCGCAAGATCTACCAAAAACAAGACTTACAGCCAGCCTCGTCGTCTAAAAGCGATTCGTCTCCAGGCGCTTACGACACACCGCTAATTTCAAAGTCTATGAAATTTTCCAATAATAGGTAGCCGATGTGTCGTTCGAAAAGCAAGCAGTGCATCGTATTTTTCAGTTGACAAAAATTAATCTGAAATCGAAACTGTAAAATATGTGGCTATAATTGTAGTTTATGATTGTAAGGAAACCTGACAATCACTCTGCAAATGCGCACTGTGGTCGTTCGCGCGTGGCGCCATTATCTTTGTCGTATCCTCACCTTGTACCTCCATCTCAACTAATAATTTTCCATACCCATCTCATCTTGTACCTCTGCGTCTTGTCTTTCTAATGACATCCCCCACACTTTCTCCCGCGCCGTGGCGACGTCGGGAAATCTTATCACGCTCGAGCTTTAACTCATCCAATCACCCTCTCCAACGCTCTGTCGACCCCATTACAAGCTACAACACTCTTCGCACCAGCAATATCAATTCATCGAATGTATCGTCGTATCCGATACTAGGTCTATCAATGTCGGCAGCTCGTAAGCGTCTACTCAAGGCCATTGAGCGTAAAATTCAGGAGAAAGAAGACTCGTCCAATTTGACGACAGAGTTCCGGGACCCGTTTGCATTGCTGCTGGCGCTTTGTGCCTCATTTCGCTTTGCAGATGCCGCTAGACGTGTTGTTGAAGCGGAGAGAGACCATGCCTCTTCTGCAGTGGCTGAAGGGCTGTTTCTAGTGGCCGCTGCCGTGGGAAATTTCCTCCTTAATATGATGCAGAAGCGTCGCCATCACGCAGAAATGGCCGAGAGAGCTCGAGTTGCAGTGCAGCAGATGTTGCGAGATAGTGACAAAAAGATGAAACAGAAGGAGCAGGACCAAGTGCCACCCGCCTGGCTTGGGTCTGGAACTCAGCCGACGGTTCTCTTGCCGTCGAATAGCTACGTTACGTGCTACAGAGACAATCAATGGCAACGAATGCCTATGAATTTGTTAGTGAAAGGAGATATTGTCGGCTTGATGAGTGGAGATATTGCTCCGGGAAGAGTTCGACCCGTCGAAGTGGACGAGAATGAAGAACAGCCGGTGTATTTAAGAGGATGTAAACTGCCTCCGTGGACTACAAGGCATGCAAAAGACATGACAAGGTGTACAGCAACGTTTGACCCGCCGTTGTTACTAGAGTTGTGTGGTGAGATGCGAATATTCGAAGTGATGGAGACGCCGGTGGTGCGAGATGTTGAAAACGCTCTTTTTCATATTAACAGGCCCGTGACACCGACACAGAAGCTGCAGGCACAAGCAAGACGTATAGCGGTGTATATATGCACGTTATACTCGGCCTTGGTGCTTGCAGCGATTGGACTTCGCGCGGCTGTGCAGCACCGGTCGCTTGAAACTACTCTTACGCACATTCTCCTCGGGCCAATGGGCATTTGGTTGTGTTTCGCCTCACTCAATACACCGTTGGTTCTGTTTGTTGCCGAAGCGGCTGCCACTGCGTCTATCTTAGGCTCTTTTGACAGCATCTTGGTCCCGAATGAATCTAATAAGCAAGTGTCAAAGGAGACTGCAGAAAACGACGATGATTACACTGAGAAGCAAGTACAAGAGGGGACTGTGCCGGACGTAGATAAAGGGACTTCAAAGGCATTTAAGAAAAAAAGGGAAAATAGTACTCGTATCGACAGCGCAATGGCGTCGATTTTAAAAGCGACAGTGCTGGTGCCACCCGACGTTTACGACGTTGAAGACCGAGAGAGACTGCGCTCAGAAAAGGCTCAAAAGCAATCTGCCATTATGCGGTCGCTTCAATACTTTTGGATTGTGCTTCGCTTTCGTATAATGCGCTGTGATCGCGCACATGTGTCTGATTGGCGACATCTACCTGTACCATTCCGCTCTTTTCGATTGCTGGAGCGTTTGGGAAACATCACAATGTTATGTTGCTTCGACGATGATATTTTATGCGAGCAAACGCCGTCCGTGGAGGAGATTTTTCTCCTTAACGACAAGCAGAACAACAACTCGACGGTTCTAGATCTGCATGCTGAGCGCCATTGTGACACTGGACTTAAGTTTGAAGACCCAAAGTGGAAGCAGTACTTACCGTCACTAAAGCCAATCGGGTTAGCGATCATGGTAAACGACAACGAAAACCCAGCACGACATTACGATGAGAATATGCGCTATCTAGTGAATGAAGGGCTTTATTCGGGCGATGATAGAGGAACACGGGATCCATATTTGCGAAGCTGCATGCAGCGTCTATCGGCTCACATTCGAATGCTGCCGTTTCCAAAACATTTGCTAAACCTTTCTCGAGAAATGGGCTTTTCTATCGCTGATGATTTGACGACGTTTCAAAGACGGCAGTCCATTCATATTATCTGTCCTCGACTGGCGCATCATGAACACATGAACGACCACCACGACCAGGGCCAAGAAGATACACGATATCGGGGCAATCTCAAGTCACACCTCTATTCAACAGTGATACTTGACAAGCGTTCACATCGCCATCAATTACTGTCACGTGGCCACCCTACGGTCGCGCTGGCTCACTGCAGCGAATATTGGGATGGTAAGTCCATATGCCCACTGACAAATGAGAAACAACGCGCCATTCTCGATATGTATAACCAATGGCGCGTTGAGGATCTGGAATGCATTGCATTTTCGTACGTTCCTGTCCCTCACAAGCTCAATAATCTCTTTACCCGCAATAGTTCAAGCAGCGATGGCGACAACCTTCTCGACTTACCCGGTGCTGGCTCCACTGGAGCTACGCTGCCACCTGTGTATCTTGTAGATGACAGCACGACCAGTGAATTGAACTCTCCACAGTCGATGGCGAGACGAAATAGCGTGCCATTCTCTAGCACCATGAGTGAAGATCAGGGATACGGACAAGACTGCCGACGCCAAAAGCATTCTATAATGTCACCACCAGCCACGCCAAAATCGATTGACGATTTGGCGGTAGACCAGGGTTTGATCTTAGGGGCACGAGCAGCTAAGTCAACGGGAGCTCCTCCATGCGAGCAAGCAGCACCACTTTCCAGAAGACGTGGAAACTTGACGTTAAGTGACTTTGACCTGTCCACGGGGCAGCAGCCATCCGACACGAGCTCCATTGAGAAAGAGTCAATGCTCTGGCGCATTCAGGATGACCAGATCTTTTTGGGCATGGTTGCAACAGGAGTCCAGCCAAAGCAATATATTCCTGACTTTATTGAAGACTTGAATGCTTGTGGCATTCGCTTCGTGTACTTCTCTCCACGCAATATGCGCAGAAGCAAACTACTTGCCGAGAAGATGGGTATCGAGACGGACTGGAATTGCGCTATATCACTGCGCTCACTTAACAGCGACGGCCCCGACCCTCATCGCATGACTTCAAATTACTCGGATTGGGACGTGAAAGCTCGCCTGCCGCATGGTGTAGACGATATAAAGCGACACCTGGAGGAAGTGGATAATGTGCCATTATTGGTGTCGCTTTATACGGACAGTACGCCAGAAACGATCAGCGAGATGATTTCTATCTTTCAAGAAAACCATGAAGTAGTCATGGGTGTTGGGTCTTCTTTGAAAGAAAGCAACGCACCTCTATTTTCAAAGGCAGATTTGGCGGTGGCATTACAGGGTGGCGTCCAAGCATTTTTCGATAAGCCAATTCCTCGTGGAAAAGAGCTTTCTGTGTTTTCCGACGATGATATTCAGTTTAGTCACATTCTGAACACGCTGGCGTGTGCTTTTCGCCTGAGGAGTGCCCCAGAGGATGCACGAAACTGTACCTCAGATTCTGTGGATAGCAAGGATGATGCCACTACGGGCGCAACAGCTACTGTGGCCCATCTACTCGAACTTATCCGGCTGGGACGGCGCGTGCTTACCAATTTTAATCAGATGAACACATTTATCTTCGTGTCGCAGCTTTTCATCGCCACGGTCATCCTTGCCTCATATGCTATACCTTTTCCGCATGCGCCCCAGCTGAGCTGCTCGTCGATTTTCTGGTTGTTGTGGGTATTGGTGCCGGCACTCAGTCTCTCCATGCTTGCCTCCGTAAGCGAGAAGGACACCATGAAAAAGACTCCGCGCAAGAACGCAGAGTGTGATATGGAGGATGATCTGCCGCGGTTGATCGTCTATTTTTTAATACGCCATGTGCCGTCCGTGTTGCTATCAATTGCCGTCTTTGAGTGCTTGCTTGGTTTTTCTCTTCAAGCGTCAAGCCTTTCCGACCCGAACGCTTTCGGGAGCGGGAGATTTCATAACTTCCGATGGATGGATTTCATGTTTGACAACGAACTAATGACGGTAAGGCCCCGACCAGCTACTGTTGCTGCTGCAATGGATCGCGCTGAAGCCGGTATGCTGCTGTCGATTGGCATCTGTATCGTGGCCTCGTCTTGCGGATACCTATACCGATGCGAGAGTATATTTATAGTATCCCCATTTCAAAACATCATGTGGGTGACCGTAGCGTCCGTGCTGGTATGCTTGCAATTAATACTCAGCACGCTCCGTGCAGGAATCGTTGGTGCCGATGAAGTCCTTCTTTGGCATTTTGTGAGCGAGTCAGTCCCTCGGGTTTTCTGGGTTTTAACTGTGGGCGTGTGGCCACTGGTTATAATATGCGTAGATGAAGCCGTAAAGATGCATGACAAACGGCACCTTGTGCGCTACAACAAGTTCCTTCGGATGCAGTTTGACACGCGTCTTGGCATGTGGAGCCCTAAATAACGAGATTGCACTAAAAACATTGTTATGGCCATAACGTGGCTCAAAGCGCTTATGGTGGTCATTCGGCCACTCTTGTGCTCAGCTTTCAAGCATGGCGTTGTAAATTTGGTTTATCTGAAGCGAAATGTTGTCTGATGGCACTTGCGTTTTAGTGCTGCAGCACGTGCCTTGAAATCCGGTTAGAAGAGCATGCTGTCCTATGGTCTGTATTCTTACAATTCTCTTGCTACGATAGTGACTGGCAAAAAAACGTTGCCATTTTTAGAAGAAAACCATTCAACGCCATTTGTTGCAACTTAGTCGTTGACGCACATTAAAAGCACACATGAGCTTGTTCCCTTTGAAATTAGTTGGTCGAGAAGATGGCATGTCTCGAAGAAGGCCGACGATACAGTAAGACCAAGTGACTGACTGAAAAAGTAGAGCTAAAACTTCAAGCACAACTTGTTGATGCATCTGCGTACCGCATTGTACTAAAATACGAAGCTTTAGCGAAGGCAACGTTGAGATTTAAATGAGAACACAATTTATGTTAATTCCCATTGTCAAATTTACTGGAAGTTACAACTCCACCATCCCTTTAGCACACACAATACTCGAAACGAAGTGCTACTCATTTGTAAGACAATTGACATTCTAAAATTCAATGAAGTTCACAATCCTTTTTAGCCAATAAACAACGCGTTTCATCGCCGCCAGTAAAAAAACACACACTATAATGGAAGCCAAAGTGAGTTTCCACGTACGGCGCTATCTGCGCGAGTGTGAGGAGCGCGGAGCGCATCCAGGAGAGACCGCCGTCACTTCACATTTACGTGAGACATATGCCGAGTATCAGCGCAAGCCTCAGGGTGCACTACGTAAAGTAGTGGCCAAAGTACTGAAGAAAATACAACCAAATCTACTGGAGATCAAAAACCAGGACAAATCGAGCTCCGAAGGCCCCAAACGCGCACGTTCCGCTAGCGACAGCAACAATGAGCAGCAAATCAGGTTGCAGGAACAGCTGCAGGCCGCATCAGGTGCTGGGAATACGCTGAATCGAGCCATTCAGCAGAATTATGTTAATGTAGACAAACCAGTAGTTAAAAAGGTTAAAATTGTACGAAAAAGGATTCAACAGGAGTTTCAGGAATACGAGAATCCAGCAGAAGAGAGTCGAGGCTTTGTAGTGGAACGCCCCACCGCTAGATATAGCGACGTGGGAGGAATTCAGGCCGTTTTGCAGGAAGTTCGAGAACTTATCGAATACCCGCTGACCCATCCAGAAATATACGCTCATTTGGGTGTGGAACCACCGAGAGGAGTGCTGCTTCATGGGCCGCCAGGTACGGGCAAGTCCATGCTGGCTCACGCTATTGCAGGAGAGTGTGGAGCCACGTTCCTGAAGATCTCGGCACCGGAGGTAGTGTCAGGTATGTCGGGCGAGTCGGAACAGAAACTGAGGGAACTATTTGATGAAGCTATTGCACGCGCTCCGTCGATCATTTTTATTGACGAGATAGACGCGATTACCCCCAAGCGCGAAACATCTGCGCGTGGGATGGAGAAGAGAATTGTGGCGCAGTTGCTAACTAGTACAGACTCGTTGAGTTTAGAAAACACCGGAGGAAAACCGGTTGTGCTGATTGGAGCGACAAACCGACCAGACGCACTGGATTCGGCGTTGCGTCGAGCTGGACGGTTCGACCGTGAGATTTGTTTGGGAATTCCGGACGAAGAGGCACGAGAGAAAATTTTGCGGGTGCTGGCAAGGAAGATGACACTTGAAGGAGACTTTGACTTTGCTGCGCTTGCGCGCCGCACACCTGGATATGTTGGCGCTGATCTAGTGTCACTGACGAAGGAGGCTGCGGTTGGAGCCGTGAATCGCATTTTCACAAATATTACCGAGGTAAATAAGGTGGCAGCGGAAATTGATGCGACTAGCGTGTCTGCTGAGACGGAAACGTCGGACACTAGTACTTGTGATGATTTAATGGAGATAGATAGTACTCAGGATAATTTGGTGGAAAAAGAAAACAATGCTGAGAAGACTCGGTCAGCGGCTGATGACTTGCGCGCTCAGGTAGAACCATTCACGGAAGCGCAGCTGGCACCGCTTCGCATCACGATGGTCGATTTTGAAGCTGCGATCCCGAAGGTGCAGCCAAGTTCCAAGCGTGAGGGATTCGCTACGATCCCAGATGTCTCTTGGGACGACATTGGTGCTCTGAGTGAGGTGCGCGACGAGCTATCGCTCGCGATTCTACAGCCGATTGCTCACCCGGAGAGATTTGCAGCTTTTGGTTTGTCCATGCCGGCTGGTGTGTTGCTGTACGGGCCACCCGGCTGTGGCAAGACATTGCTGGCCAAGGCTATTGCCCATGAAAGTGGCGCTAACTTTATCAGCATTAAAGGACCTGAACTTCTGGACAAGTATGTGGGCGAGTCTGAGCGGTCCGTGCGCCAGGTCTTCCAGCGAGCTCGAGCGTCCTCTCCTTGTGTTGTGTTTTTTGACGAACTCGATGCTCTGGCTCCGCGACGATCGGGTGGAGCTGGTGGTGATGCTGGTGGCAATGGCGTCAGTGAGCGTGTCGTGAACCAGTTGCTGACAGAAATGGATGGCTTGGACGGCCGTCGCAATGTATTCGTGATTGCCGCTACGAATCGTCCAGACATTATCGACTCTGCCATGCTGCGTCCTGGTCGCCTTGACAAGCTGCTTTATGTACCGCTGCCTCAAGCATCTGAACGGTACCAGATACTGAAAACGATCGCTGCCAAATGTGCCGTGGCACCGTCGGTTGATTTGGAGGCAATTGCTGGCGACCCTCGCTGCGAGGGCTTCAGCGGTGCCGATCTGAGTGCATTAGTTCGCGAAGCCGGACTTACAGCCTTGCGCGAGACAGATTTCTCAAAACTGGAGATAGATGCTACAGTTGTTTTGGGAATTGAGCATCACCATTTCCTCAGTTCGTTTGATCGCGTATTACCATCGGTTTCACGTGCTGACCAACGGATGTTTGATCGGATGAAGAAGAACCTCCGTAAATCGCGATTGACCCTAGCTAAAGCTCCAGCATTACCGTAGCCTTAAACGAACCTGCTTCTGGCGAAAGAGGTGTTGCACAAGATGACATAGGTGCAATAGCTGACGTTAACATGGCTGAAGGCAAGCACTAGCGATGTAATCGAGGAGATTTGTTCTTGGAACGTTGAACATAGCGATAACTTACACATTTCATTTCTTATAGCTGACTTTAGTAATGGAAAGATGACTTGAACCGAGTCAACTTTCTCGATAGACAAAATGGGCCAATACAAATCGCCTCGGCAATATTTTGGATCCAGAGCTCGACATAAGCGACAGATAAGGTCGAATTTTCGATGGAGTCACATCATCGACCACAAAGTAAATTATATTAAAAAACATTATTCATCTGATAGTGAGTGATATTCAGCAGAAAACCCACCGTCTAATGACACTTGAATGAAGCCACCTGGACTTAGCTAGACTAAATTATTATAAACAATTCAACTTTGAGCAATTCGCGCACGTGCCGAAGTGGGCGATACCGTCAATCTTGGCCTTCAATTCAAAGTGGCGTAGACTCCAACGTCCAACTGTTCAAGCCTTTTTTCTGACCAAGGGACGACTAACTCTTACAATTACAATCGACGGATGCTCGTTTTCCAATGTCGGAATAATCATCAGCCGAGTTCCTATCTGATCTCTGCTGCCATCGATTCAAAATAAGTTCGGATGGTGGGAGAAAGTCTAATATTAATCTGGATTGAAGAGCTTGTACGCCTTAAAAGCTGGCAATCGTTTTATCTGATCTTATCCATGGTACCACCATTGTAACGGGGTGAGCCCGTTACATAATATTGACACTTCATATAAATGTCAATAAAAATATTATTATAACTAGTAATATTTTGACAATATTACCTTTTCTAATAATATTGTTCCTAGATCTCCTTGAAGTTGGAGATGCCCTCTCATTGGTTGATATGGGCCATCATATCAACCAACGCGCTGACCAATGACCGATGGACGCGCGCAATGAGTGGAGGGCAAGTCGTCAACATACATAGTTGTAGTTTAATATAGTTACCAGAAGGTTATAAAAGATTAGTTTTATTAGATAGTTAACTATATCAAATACAGTTTTTCTTTTCCTCTACTTCTAATAATAAACCAATAATAAAATGACGCGCAGTATCCGCTAATCGGATACTGCCCTATGCCTACTTATGTAATTATGTATTAATCCTATAACTACTTATGTAATAGGTAGACCCATTACAGGAGTGGAATAGGTGACTTTAAGCCGGATGCGTCATCCGACTCAACAGAGTAGTCAACGACTAACTCTGGGTCAACATCTTCACGTGGCGAAGCGCTACGTGAACCTGCAACAGGCGTTGCAGGCTAAAGTTGACTTCCAGCAGACACATTAGTGTCTGCTGGCTGAGGCTGTGAAGCCTCAGTAGCGGCTGCACTCAGGCGTGCAGCCGAGCTCTTGGCTGCCTTAGCAGCGACGCGCATTGACTTTGTCATAGCGTAATTGTTGAAATAAAAGAAAATTCGACAAGTTATCCTTTCCCATAGTCACTAACCAGTCACTAATGTGACTGTTGGTTGAGGGGGGGGGGTGATGTAACGGGGTGAGCCCGTTACATAATATTGACACTTATATGAAGTGTCAATAAAAATATTATTATAACTAATAATATTTTGACAATATTACCTTTTCTAATAATATTGTTCCTAGATCTCCTTGAAGTTGGAGATGCCCTCTCATTGGTTGATATGGGCCATCATTCAACCAACGCCTGACCAATGACCGATGGACGCGCGCAATGAGTGGAGGGCAAGTCGTCAACATACATAGTTGTAGTTTAATATAGTTAACATAGGTTATAACAGATTAGTTTTATTAAGATAGTTAACTATTTTAAATACAGTTTTTCTTTTCCTCTACTTCTAAGCGTTTGTTTAGAAGTAAAGCTTCCTCTGCCTCTTGTGTAAGAGAGGTAATTGAGGCACCTGCTTTCACTGTAATCAGTGAAAGTAGATTATACTGTAATCAGTATAGTCGGAGGGTGCCCCATTACAATACTGGCCAATAATTACTTTCATACTTATCAATTTACGTAAGGCAACCTAATTTTCTAAGCAAAGTGATGGGCCTGTATACTGTCAGCGTTGAATTCGCGCACCTTTCCATCGGAACGACGGGTAAAACCCTAGCAAATCGCTGCGTTTAAGATGCCTATATATACTACTTCGCACCGTCGGAACGACAGGTAAACATTCTATCGACCTTCATATTATCATTTCACCTTAGTCAACCGAATATAATTAGGTAAATTGATAATATAAAGGTCAATATACTACTGGCGTAGAGTCGCGCATTAAGTCCGTCGGAACGACGGGTGAGCACCCTAGTATTTATATATTCCCATAATGAAAATGGTGTCAATCTAGTAATTTCCTCTTTTTATCTGTATATAAATTTCTTGTTTGTAAAGGGTGTAAATTTAAGGAAGAAGGGTGTGAATATAGCAGCTCCCTTTTTTATTTCACGCTTTTGGTACCATCCTCAGAATGGTTGTAAATAATATATGCAAGTTATATGAAAAAACGTTACAGTCCGACTTTTTACGACTCATTCTTCGAGATAAATCTTACTGATGGAAAACTTACACGTGGCACGTTCCCAATATTTGTCAAATCCATCCGTATACAAACCTCATATATAATGCCTTTTTCAGTCGTTACAACACGTCCTGCACTATCAAAGTTACATACACCTCTAAAAAATGCGCGTATTTGTCCTCGTCGCAGGCGTTCTGTGCGCTTTCTGCACTGTTAATGTGCGTGAGTTTCTCTATCTCGTATCTCTATATAAACTCTGGTTGATTGATTCCATCCCACCAGCGGTTGAGATATCTTCATTTATCCACAAATAATCTAATTAATATCTGTATGATTATATGATTATCCAGCACGTAGCGGCTACTAGTGACACCGTTACAAAAGCCCGCGTAGCTGCAGATAATGCATTTGCCAGTGGAGATATGAAGATGGTGCGATTTCAAGTGAAAACTAGCAGAAACGTTCCAAACGAAGGCTAATTTTGCTCACAAATTACCCGTTTTTAGGCCATTTCTCTGCTGTCCAAACTCATTGAATTAGAGCCTACAAATGAGCGCAATTTCTACAAACGATTCCGAGCTTATCTGAGTGAGCGTAAATACACACACGCTCTATCGGATTTGTCGTCGTCTTTAAACGTGAACCCCAAGTATAAGCAGGGAATGCTACAACGTGGCAAACTCTTAATGATGCTGGGACAATGTGTCGAGGCCTCTGAGGATTTTCAGCATCTCGTTGAGTACGTTACAATTTTGGATTTTATCGTTTATCTGTTTCGATGTTTTTGTTTGTTTATTGATAAGGCTACTATTCGATTGGAAAATCAGATTGTATCCAAAGGATACAGTGGGCATTGAGCAGCTGGACAAGAGCAAAGAATGTGTTTCTTACATGAACGAAGCAGAGCGCGCTCATAGTCGTGGTGACTATCAGTCGGCATATGATTCCTTGACCCACGTGCTGGAAGGTTCGGCTATATCTAGTGTACCACTGTTACTGGAACGGGCGCAACTTAGTGTGTCATTGCAGAACGCGTACGATGCAATTTCGGACCTCAGTTCCGTTCTCAAGTTGGATCCGTCCAATCTAGTCGCGTTGCAGATGCGTGGTGAAGTGCTGTACTCGCTTGGAGACAAGCAGTCACTGGAAGCAGCGCAATTGCACTACCGTCAGGGTTTGCACTCGGATCCGGAGCACAAGGGCATTAAGGCCCTGTACAGGAGACTGGAAAAGGTTTTTAAGTACGTGAACCGTGCTGAGGACGCCATGCAGCGTGGAGCTCATGGCGAAGCTGTGAAGGAGTGGCAGTCGGCTTTGGAAGTACATCCGGAACACTCTGCAATGAACAAAGAGTTCTATCTGCAGTTATGTACGAGCGAGCTGCGTCTCAAACACTTTGCCAAGGCCCGTGATGCCTGTGAGAAGGTTGTGAGCTTTGACAACGACAATGCACAGGCCTTTGCAAAGTTGAGCGAAGCGCAGATTGGTCTTGAGCTATACGATGATGCTGTGCGATCAGCAAAGCGCGCTTTGAAGCTGGACGACTCGAGTCAAGGGTTCAAGAAGAAGGTGGCTCAGGCCGAGGCAGCTCTAAAAACAGAGCAAACCAAAAATTACTACAAGATTCTTGGTGTTTCACGCAGGTCCGATGCGAAAGAGATCAAGAAGGCATACCGCAACAGGCGCTTGAGTGGCATCCGGATAAGCACACTGATAAGGATGAAACAGAGCGCGAGGAGGTGCAAAAGCGATTTCACGACATTGCAGAAGCCTACGAGATTCTATCCAATGAGGAAACGCGTGCCATGTACGATCGCGGTGAGGATGTCACAGGCAACCCGCAGCAGCAGCAGCATAACCCCTTCAGCAATGCGCACACTTTCCAGCAGGGCGGCCGCACCTTCCACTTCAACTTCGGAGGTTAGGCGAACGTTTTTTGGAATGTGCATATGTGCTGGTTGTATTGAGAGACATCTGTGGGGACTATATGGGAGGAGCTGGACGGAACAGTGACGACAAGACAGAAACGGAGCGTCAGAAGAAACCCATTAAGTCTTGGACGACGGTCAGCTCTTGATAAGTAATGGTTGGTGTTCGTGCACCTACTGCTTAGACAGTGTGTTTCACAAGGACGCCGTGTGTTATGTAGCAACTTATTGGCTCAGCTAGACCAGAAATGGGTCATAGTCATTTGGTTTAAGCCTCACCTGTCTTTCTCTTCTGTACCTTTGATTTTTCCTGTGTCTATGCATCAGAATGCTTTCGCAGCGGCCTCGTTCGTTCTGATTGGATCTACGGCGCACATACCCACAAGATTTCATGAGAGTTACTCAAGATTATCCCGTACGAGGCTGTCCAGATGACGCGAAAACTCGACCTCGCAGCACAAGAGTATTCTGTTGTAGGTCTGCCTCTTTATCCCCATGATAGGGCTAGCAAAGAGATTCAGTTACTACGGCTTCTACTAGCTAAAGAACTTTATGCGGGACATCCGATGGAGTCTTGTACAACATACATCCATCTGATACTTGACGTTTTTATTTGGTGCCTACTTAGCTGACCACAATGAATCGCTTCCGTACGGTCTTGATCTTCGGCACTGTATCGGTGACTTTCCTGTCGCGTCGTATCACCTCCGACAATCATGACGAACTTGGCGCGCCGTGACTACGATCTTTATCATCGGTGTCGATATAAGTGCTACCCAGTTCAATGATAGCATCGCATTGGATGCTGACTAATTTGCCAAATTTGACCGCATGCATGACCCAATGGAAGAAGAAGAAGAGGTACTTGGTATCTTTGCTTTTAACTAGTGCATTTGCTGCTTCTTTTTCCTACACTACCAGTATTGATGGTTTGGTCAGAGCGGCGTAGATAAAGTGAGTTGTTGTTTCACTTTAACTTGAAGGAGGCGGGATCGACGGTCTTGGTATCTGTGACTGCACAGATACTTGCTACCACATCTACAGCAAAAGCACCTCCGATGCTGAGCTTACACGAGTGGAGTGGTGTGTGTTGTATCACGATAGTTGATGAGGAGTAGGCGCAACTTGCGAGTTGAGGATGACCCTTTGGTTGAGCTGCAGCTTACGGACGGTCTGGTCTGTCTGTAAAGCTTCATCTGAAAAGGAATAGAGATGGTTCTAGCGCACGTAACTTAAATGAGCTTGATTATTCGAATGCCAAAACAAGTGATATACAACCCAATACCAAAAAAGTATTTTTTCATTAACTATCCACATGGTATTCATCTGCTACAAAGAGCAACAACAAAACCCCATGAGCTCTGGATGGGATGCAGAGGTGACGTTCTGCACCAGCATCGTCAGCCAGCGTGAATTACTTCTCAAGGTTGTTACGGCTAGCACGGATTAACTCGCACACATTATCGAAGAAAATGATGTTGCTGTCGCACACACAGCTCACCGGAGTAAACTTGATAGGAAGCATAAGCCGCGCACGCTCTACTATGGGGGCGGGTACCAGCAATCAACCGGGTTGAATTTAGTGTCCTTGCAGGCCTTTGCAGAAGATTGCAACAATGGGTCTTGCGTAGCCGATTCTTGCATCACATCGGACATCTTTAGCTTCCGGAGGTGATCTTTGGGAACAGAGTCAGCTGGGATAGGGACGGCGGAACACCCGAGGACGACGACGGCGGCAAGAACAATTCCAAAAGAGAGCTTCATGTTATTCAAATCGAGTGGTGGGTGAAGTGTCTTATTCTAAGCAAATTTGAGAATGAGTTGAAGGGATCACAAGTCATATCGAAAATAAGACAAGCACTAGTGAATGCCACACAATATCCAGTCATATATTATATCTTCTATTTACATAATGAGAAAGGGTTGTCCATCTGTCCGTACGTCGTGCTCGTTCTTTTGCAATCTGATTGGCTAATGTTACATGAACCTGAGATGGCGCTGGGCGTCATCCCTTTCAATGCGAATACACCTCGTTTATAAAAAAGCCTAGGCCCGCCTTATCAGTCATTGAGAGATTACACTCTCAACACCCTACCGACCTACTTTATAAAAAACAAGGTGTATTCGCATTGAAAGGGATGACGCCCAGCGCCATCTCAGGTTCATGTAACATTAGCCAATCAGATTGCAAAAGAACGAGCACGACGTACGGACAGATGGACAACCCTTTCTCATTATGTAAATAGAAGATATAATATATGACTGGATATTGTGTGGCATTCACTAGTGCTTGTCTTATTTTCGATATGACTTGTGATCCCTTCAACTCATTCTCAAATTTGCTTAGAATAAGACACTTCACCCACCACTCGATTTGAATAACATGAAGCTCTCTTTTGGAATTGTTCTTGCCGCCGTCGTCGTCCTCGGGTGTTCCGCCGTCCCTATCCCAGCTGACTCTGTTCCCAAAGATCACCTCCGGAAGCTAAAGATGTCCGATGTGATGCAAGAATCGGCTACGCAAGACCCATTGTTGCAATCTTCTGCAAAGGCCTGCAAGGACACTAAATTCAACCCGGTTGATTGCTGGTACCCGCCCCCATAGTAGAGCGTGCGCGGCTTATGCTTCCTATCAAGTTTACTCCGGTGAGCTGTGTGTGCGACAGCAACATCATTTTCTTCGATAATGTGTGCGAGTTAATCCGTGCTAGCCGTAACAACCTTGAGAAGTAATTCACGCTGGCTGACGATGCTGGTGCAGAACGTCACCTCTGCATCCCATCCAGAGCTCATGGGGTTTTGTTGTTGCTCTTTGTAGCAGATGAATACCATGTGGATAGTTAATGAAAAAATACTTTTTTGGTATTGGGTTGTATATCACTTGTTTTGGCATTCGAATAATCAAGCTCATTTAAGTTACGTGCGCTAGAACCATCTCTATTCCTTTTCAGATGAAGCTTTACAGACAGACCAGACCGTCCGTAAGCTGCAGCTCAACCAAAGGGTCATCCTCAACTCGCAAGTTGCGCCTACTCCTCAT
This sequence comes from Peronospora farinosa, assembly GCA_947646735.1. NCBI lineage: Eukaryota > Oomycota > Peronosporomycetes > Peronosporales > Peronosporaceae > Peronospora > Peronospora farinosa. Next base: position 135,502 of record CANTFK010000072.1, on the reverse strand, counting down.
CAACTATCGTGATACAACACACACCACTCCACTCGTGTAAGCTCAGCATCGGAGGTGCTTTTGCTGTAGATGTGGTAGCAAGTATCTGTGCAGTCACAGATACCAAGACCGTCGATCCCGCCTCCTTCAAGTTAAAGTGAAACAACAACTCACTTTATCTACGCCGCTCTGACCAAACCATCAATACTGGTAGTGTAGGAAAAAGCAGCAAATGCACTAGTTAAAAGCAAAGATACCAAGTACCTCTTCTTCTTCTTCCATTGGGTCATGCATGCGGTCAAATTTGGCAAATTAGTCAGCATCCAATGCGATGCTATCATTGAACTGGGTAGCACTTATATCGACACCGATGATAAAGATCGTAGTCACGGCGCGCCAAGTTCGTCATGATTGTCGGAGGTGATACGACGCGACAGGAAAGTCACCGATACAGTGCCGAAGATCAAGACCGTACGGAAGCGATTCATTGTGGTCAGCTAAGTAGGCACCAAATAAAAACGTCAAGTATCAGATGGATGTATGTTGTACAAGACTCCATCGGATGTCCCGCATAAAGTTCTTTAGCTAGTAGAAGCCGTAGTAACTGAATCTCTTTGCTAGCCCTATCATGGGGATAAAGAGGCAGACCTACAACAGAATACTCTTGTGCTGCGAGGTCGAGTTTTCGCGTCATCTGGACAGCCTCGTACGGGATAATCTTGAGTAACTCTCATGAAATCTTGTGGGTATGTGCGCCGTAGATCCAATCAGAACGAACGAGGCCGCTGCGAAAGCATTCTGATGCATAGACACAGGAAAAATCAAAGGTACAGAAGAGAAAGACAGGTGAGGCTTAAACCAAATGACTATGACCCATTTCTGGTCTAGCTGAGCCAATAAGTTGCTACATAACACACGGCGTCCTTGTGAAACACACTGTCTAAGCAGTAGGTGCACGAACACCAACCATTACTTATCAAGAGCTGACCGTCGTCCAAGACTTAATGGGTTTCTTCTGACGCTCCGTTTCTGTCTTGTCGTCACTGTTCCGTCCAGCTCCTCCCATATAGTCCCCACAGATGTCTCTCAATACAACCAGCACATATGCACATTCCAAAAAACGTTCGCCTAACCTCCGAAGTTGAAGTGGAAGGTGCGGCCGCCCTGCTGGAAAGTGTGCGCATTGCTGAAGGGGTTATGCTGCTGCTGCTGCGGGTTGCCTGTGACATCCTCACCGCGATCGTACATGGCACGCGTTTCCTCATTGGATAGAATCTCGTAGGCTTCTGCAATGTCGTGAAATCGCTTTTGCACCTCCTCGCGCTCTGTTTCATCCTTATCAGTGTGCTTATCCGGATGCCACTCAAGCGCCTGTTGCGGTATGCCTTCTTGATCTCTTTCGCATCGGACCTGCGTGAAACACCAAGAATCTTGTAGTAATTTTTGGTTTGCTCTGTTTTTAGAGCTGCCTCGGCCTGAGCCACCTTCTTCTTGAACCCTTGACTCGAGTCGTCCAGCTTAAAAGCGCGCTTTGCTGATCGCACAGCATCATCGTATAGCTCAAGACCAATCTGCGCTTCGCTCAACTTTGCAAAGGCCTGTGCATTGTCGTTGTCAAAGCTCACAACCTTCTCACAGGCATCACGGGCCTTGGCAAAGTGTTTGAGACGCAGCTCGCTCGTACATAACTGCAGATAGAACTCTTTGTTCATTGCAGAGTGTTCCGGATGTACTTCCAAAGCCGACTGCCACTCCTTCACAGCTTCGCCATGAGCTCCACGCTGCATGGCGTCCTCAGCACGGTTCACGTACTTAAAAACCTTTTCCAGTCTCCTGTACAGGGCCTTAATGCCCTTGTGCTCCGGATCCGAGTGCAAACCCTGACGGTAGTGCAATTGCGCTGCTTCCAGTGACTGCTTGTCTCCAAGCGAGTACAGCACTTCACCACGCATCTGCAACGCGACTAGATTGGACGGATCCAACTTGAGAACGGAACTGAGGTCCGAAATTGCATCGTACGCGTTCTGCAATGACACACTAAGTTGCGCCCGTTCCAGTAACAGTGGTACACTAGATATAGCCGAACCTTCCAGCACGTGGGTCAAGGAATCATATGCCGACTGATAGTCACCGCGACTATGAGCACGCTCTGCTTCGTTAATGTAAGAAACACATTCTCTGCTCTTGTCCAGCTGCTCAATGCCCACTGTATCCTTTGGATACAATCTGATTTTCCAATGAAATAGAATCTTTATCTATAAATAAAATAAAACATCGAAGCAGATAAACGGTAAAATTTAAAATTGTAACGTACTCAACGAGATGTTAAAAATCCTCAAAGGCCTCGACACATTGTATAGGCAAGATACGTGTTGCGAAAAGGAAGCGGTAGGTGAACAATAAGATTCTATATTGCTTCTTACTAGTTCTCTTTTCTGTCTGCCTCTTAGCCACTCGTTCTCCTAAAAGTCTGTGCTCCAACCGTCTCAACTACAGATGGTTGCTGACCAACTTGTCTACTACCATCTTGCACGGACTATCTCTGGCCAGATTATCGGCTGGCGCTAATCGAACTCACGATATTCAATCTCAACTTCCAACTCTCCTTCTCGATTAAGCCTCCGTTCCACCCTTCAACGTCCTTGAACACCCTTGATCGTCCTTGATCTCTTATTACATGATGCGCACAAGCGCGCAGTGTCGAGAGCTTCGTCGCGTTCAACGCCTTCGTAAGGAGGTCTGCGAGAACCTGCTCTGACCTGACGTAGCTCGCCACGATGATGCCGCGACGCAAGTAGTCGCACAGGAACTTGACGAGCACATCCACGTGTTTCGCCTTCAGCGAAGATGCCTCGCCCGCTATCTGCGCGATCGCCGCTTGTTTTTCCACCCGCAACTGGATCCGGAGTTTGGGCTCCACGCCCACTTCGCGCAACATCTCACGCAGGCCGAGCAGCTCGCGGGCGACCTCACTCGTCGCAACAAACTCCGCCTCCATCGTCGACAGGGATACACCACCCTGCTTCCGCACACACCAGCTGACGGTCATCCCGCTCAGCATCACGATGCTGCCCGTCATTGACTTCCGGTCCGTTTTGTCGGCGGCAAAAGTCGCGTCGCTGAACGCTTCTAGGCGCATCGCCGCACCCGGGTTGTCTTCTGGAATCATCGCGACTTTGAGCGCCGCCGTACCCTTGAGGTATCGCGCGAAGTGTTTCGTCAGCTTCCAGTCTTCCATTCCAAGCGCGTGTGCTCGTCTCGTAACCTTGTGCACCGCAAACGCTATGTCGGCGCGCATGCAACGCGCCATTCAGAGCAGCGAGCCGACCAACGACTGGAACTGGCGCACTGTCGGTCCTGGTCGCGCGCTTGGCGTCCCAAGAAGCTCCGCGTCGCCTTCCTCCAGCTCTTAGTAGCTGTCTTTGATCGGCGTCCACGTCGAGTTGGCGTCGGCGAGCTCGTTGTCGCGCAGGAGGTCTCCGATGACCTCCTCCTGATCAAGCGTGTACCCTCGCTGACCATTGTGCGTCACGCGCATGCCCAGGAACTTGCTAACCTGCCCCAGGTCCTTAATCGACAACGAAGCAAGGTTTGCGAAGAACCGCTCGAACACCACCGCGCTCGTCCCTGTCGCGAGGAGATGTCGACATACACGCCGACCACGACAAGGTCGTCGCCGTCGCGCTTCAAGAGAAGCACATGTCGCTCTCGCACCGCGCGAAACCAGCAGCAGCGAGCTTCGAATGCAGCAGCTGGCTCCATAGCCGGCCTGCCTGCTGGAGCCCATACAGGCTCCTTCTCTGCTTCAGCGCCAGCTTGCTCGTATTCGCAACGCCATGCGCTCGCAGCGTCTCCTCCGAGACTGGCATGCCACACGGCATCTGAAGGAAGATGCGGAGGTGTGGCTCCTTGTTCACTTTGACGTAGGCGTTAGGGATGTAGCCGTGCTTGGCAGGCCCCCCACGTTGCCGCAAGCGCCAGGATCACTTTGACCGTCGGCAGGTCCTTCACGGCAGCGAAGGTGAGCGTATAGTCGACGTTGAGCACCTTCTCGTTGCCGAACGCCACCAATCGCGCCTTCAGCCGCTCGAGGTCGCCCTGCGCATCTATCTTGGTCTTGTAGACTCATTTGGTGTGCAGCGCGTTCGTCCCTGGCGTTCGCTTTGTGATCGTCCAGACGTCGTTGGCCTCGAGCGTGGCGATCTCCTCTTTCATAGCCTTCTCCCACTCGTCGCACTTGCCACTGCGCATCGCATGTCCGTAGTTGAGCGGATCGTGCTCAAAAACAGCGTTCAAGACCTCTCAGCTCGCGTCTGCCTACTTCGGACTAGTAGCCGCTTCTGCGCGTTTCGACGCGCCGCCTGCGTTCATATGCTTTCCGCTCTTCTTCCGCGTCGCGCTGTTCCCATCTCCGCGACCATCGTTCACCGCTGCTGCTGGTGGTATGTCCGGCTCTTCCAGGTCTACGGCTCGATCGCCGACGTCCATCGCGCTCTAAGTTTGCGCGTTTTGCGCCTCCGTCAGTGTCTCTATGTTCTTGATGTGCTGCGTGACGACCACTTTGTTTTCACGCGGTAGCAGCACCTTGTAGCCCTTGGTTTCCTTGCTGACTTCGACAATGATGGCGCGTTTCGAGCGCTGCAGCAGCGAGTTCTTGCCGGGTCCATGAACACGTCGTACGGGGAGATGAAGACGACGATTCCGCGCAGATCCTGCGTCTTGCCCGTCAGCTCCTCGAGTGGTGAGCTGCCTTTGCGTTTACTCGCGTGGGGCTCCGGTTGAGGATGTGCACGGCGTATTGCACCGCTTCTCCGCACAACGTCAGTGGAAGCGCGCAGACAAACATCATACTGCGCGCGAGTTTCAGCACTGTGCGGTGCATTGATTCCGCCTTTCCGTTTGAAACTTGGTTGCGCGCCTCCGACACTTGGCGCGTGACGCCCGTGCGCTCGCAGAACAGGTCCACGTTGGCGTATTCTCCGCCGCCATCCGTGCGGAGCACGTGATTCTTGAACCCGAAGAGCTTCTCGAAGTGAACGAGAAATGTCTCGAATTGCTTCGCTGTATCGTCCTTTGTGCGCGCGAGGAAGAATCGGCAGTAATCGCTCTTGTAATCAATGAAGCTCACAAAGTAACGATTGTCATGATACCCTTGAGGTCCGAGGAGATGACGCCACCGATGCGATCGATAAGAGAGTGCACGCCGCTGTCTTGTTGCGACTGCGCGTTGCGCGTCTGCTTTCCCTCGAGGCATGACACGCACGCGATGCATTTGTTGCTGCTCAGTCGAATGCCCGATGACGGGTCTCGCGCTATGCGTTCGATTGTATCGGCCGAGTTGCCGGTGCCAATGAAACAGCGAGGCTTCGTGCGGCTCGTCGGCGGTGGTTTCCGTTGTATGCGTTTCCAGCGCCGCCATGATCTCGTCTCCGCCTGCACCCTCCTTGTCACGCATGGCCTTCGTCACGACATAGAGAACGTTACTGTCGATAACGACATCGAACCCGACCTCACCATCGCTGCGCCGAGCGAGCGAGTGCTCGTCGCCGTCGTGCACGAGGGCAAACCCTTTGTTCTCGAGATTGCCGTACGACACAATGTTCTTTGACGATCGCGTCGCCAGCTACACGTCCGTAAGCGTCACGACAGCCTTCGCGCCACGCGCGAGAAACCTCGAGGCTCACGCTGCCGGCACGCATCAGGTGCAGCGAATTGCCGTCTTCCATCGCGATTTCGTGGCTGCAAGCCGTCGAGTTGAGCAGCAGTGACTCGTCGTTGACGAGAAGCCGGCTGGCGCCACTGTCGAGGATCGAGATTCCTCGGTCGGCGCCCGTGGCATCGGGCACCGCAAGCACGAAGCCACGCGTGCCTCCCGAGGATCGCGCTCCGTCGATCGTTGCAAGCACAAAGCCGCATGAGTCATCCATGGCTCGCGCTCCGTCTGTTGCATTGCTCGCTGCTGTGTACTTGCAGCGCGAGCCCTTCTTATTCCTGTAGCGCTTCTTCGTGGGCGCACATCGCTTCTCGGTCAGCGCGAGGATCAAGCTAACAGCTTTACCCTTTGCGGGTGTCTCGTCGTCGTGCACGACACGCGCGCGAAAGTCAGCCGCGATGTGCCCCGATCGCCCGCATCGGTAGCACGTGATCGCGCTCTTCGTTTTGCCTTCCACGTGCGCGGCGACGACCTCACCCGACCCACTGCGCTGCTGCCATGCTCAATGTACTGCGCGAAGTGCGTCATCTCCTCGGCGTGACGCAGGTAGTCGACTCGCGTGGGTTCATACTTGGAATGCATCACGTTTATCAGCTCCGTAGAGGCGTGGTGGACGATCGTTATCGAGAAGAAGCGAGTCGGCACCACTACGCGCCTCGCCGACGGCGACCATATACAGGAAGTGCTCGGCCCAGGTGCGTCGTGCGTCCTTCTTGGCCATGAACAGCTTCATCGCCTGGCTTGCAGTGATTGACGTCTGAAACGTGCGCAGGAGCTGCTCCATTATGCACTCCAGTGTGGGTGTCTACATCCACCAAGTGTCGACCTGCTTGTGATAGTAACTTTCAGCCTTGTCGGCAAGAAAGTGCCTAAGCAGGTCGCCCTTAACGTCTTCGATCCATCCAAAACCACACGACGCTTCCGCGAGTCTCACCGCGCGCAGAAACGTACGCTTTCAGTCTAAGAATCCGCTTTGTTTTTCGAGTCCGCGGTACAGCTCTGTACCATCAAACTTGCGTATGTTTACCTTACGCTGGCTTGCCGACGTCATCCCATATTCGTTGAGACCCGGCGCACAATATCTTGCGGCGGAGCGGCTTGTTGCAGCGTCGGTAAGGCTGCATACGCCCGCGGAGGTGGCGCATACACCAGTGCGCGCTGCTGCGATGCTGCGCGCGCGGGATGGCTCGAGCGATGCGAATCTCAAAGCGATCAGATTGGTCGCGCGTTGGTACTCGCGCGGCGCCGGTGCCTTCTCCTCCGCATCTCCGATCGCGTTAATTATCATCGGTCAACCGCGCATGTTGGTGCCGGGTTTCGAGGCAAATAGGCCTCTCTCCACGGCCCCAAGCATGCTCTCCACATCGTCTCGCACTCTCTGCGACGTCTCGAGGCTCGCCAGTCGATCGGTGAGTGTGGCGAGCTCGGCGAGGATATTATCGTCTCGCTGCCCGCTCTCACGAGCGGGCCCATCGTTGACGACCGCGAGTGCGGTGGGCGCACGCGCTGGCGATCCGCGCCCAGGTTTGGCTCGCGGGACACCCCCTAGTGTTTTCGTAATCGGTTCGGTGGCTCCGGCAATTTGGGCTCATAAGCTATAGGCAAGATGCGTGTTGCGAGAAGGAAGCGGTAGGTGAACAATAAGAGTCTATATTGCTTCTTACTAGTTCTCTTTTCTGTCTGCCTCTTAGCCACTCGTTCTCCTAAAAGTCTGTGCTCCAACCGTCTCAACTACAGATGGTTGCTGACTAACTTGTCTACTACCATCTTGCACGGACTATCTCTGGCCAGATTATCGGCTGGCGCTAATCGAACTCACGATATTCAATCTCAAACACCAACACATTGCCCCAGCATCATTAAGAGTTTACCATGTTGTAGCATTCCCTGCTTGTACTTGGAGTTTACGTTTAAAGACGACGACAAATCCGATAGAGCGTGTGAGTATTTACGCTCACTCAGATAAGCTCGGAATCGTTTGTAGAAGTTGCGCTCATTTGTAGGCTCTAATTCAATAAGTTTGGACATGCGAGAAATGGCCTAAAAACGGGTAATTTGTGAGCAAAATTAGCCTTCATTTGGAACGTTTCTGCTAGTTTTCACTTGAAATCGCACCATCTTCATATCTCCACTGGCAAATGCATTATCTGCAGCTACGCGGGCTTTTGTAACGGTGTCACTAGTAGCCGCTACGTGATGGATAACTGTGGTGAAGTGCTAATTTTGTGATGTGGAGGTCCCAGACTCCAGTTGGCTTCGGAGTATAGGCCGTGGGTCAGGGACAGGGGACCAGAAAGACAGGGGCCTCGAAGGGGAGCGACCGTTGGTGGAGGACAATCCGCAGGATCCGTCGAAGAAAAATCAGTATCAGGGTACCGGTTAACCGGTACCAAAAGGAGTTGATCATGGACCCTCATTGATCGACCCGGTCCCTCATTGGTAGACCTGGGTCCCTCATTGGTAAACCCGGTCCCTCATTGGTCGACCCGGTCCCTCATTGGTCGACCCGGTCCCTCATTGATAGACCTGGGTCCCTCGTTGGTCGACCCGGTCCCTCGTTGGTCGACCCGGTCCCTCATCGGTCGACCACGGCCCCTCGGGGTTCAGCCACTCCTGACCAGTTAACACAAGGATCAGACCAGTCGACGCAAGGAATCAGAGCTTCAGGCAAGGATAGAGTAAAGGAGTTAAAAGGATAGGACTATATTAAATACTACTCAATTTGCGATCTACGTGGCACGACTCCGTCACCCAAGAAGGACTTGTTCTAAGTTACTCACTGTTCCGGGAAGGGATATATTTTGGCCCCCCGTCGAAGACAGTTGTGTAGCGAAGTTCAAGGGCGAATAGAGCTCCAGGATATATTTGGCCTGTGAGCTCGTTCGAGTAGCAACACCCCCCCTAGACCCGCTATCGGAAGCGGTCTCCCTCACCTCAAGGTCCGGGAGCAACGTAAAGGTCAGGTGGTTAATACCCCTGAAACAAGAAGGAAAAGGCCAGGGACGACAAGCGCCCCTGAAGAATTTGGCTCTAAGTCCAATCTCGACAAGGTCGATCGAGTGGCCACCTACCGGCCCACCGAGTGAAGCATATCCACTCGAGGCCTCCCCAGGTCTACCTCCCTCAAGGCAGACATCTACATCGTCACCAAGTCCTCCGAAGAGTGCAACCCGCCAGCCGACGGGTACACAAGGTGAGAGAAGGTTCATACGCGGCATCGGGGTACCCCCTCCGACAGTCGGCAGTCCGGCACAGTGAGTGGTTTGGGGTCTCATCATACAATTTTGAGAACCCATTCCACCACAATGGTGCGCGTGCCCGGATCTTCGGAAGACGCGGGATTTCACCGCGAGTCCCAAGAAGATAAAGATGTTCATGTCAAGAAGGAGCACAAGACCGAAGAGTCACGGGAAGACCGATTGCCAGTGATTCAAGAAGAAACAAACAAAGGATCGAAGGACCGACCGGGCCTTGGGAGGGGTCCGGTCAACATGGTCGAGGTTGAATTCATTGAAGAAAAACCTAAATACCCTCCCTATGTCCTCGTTGAGGACACCTTGGGTCATAATGCCTGTCATGATCCAGAGGACCATCAGCCGACGGTGAAAACCCCCGAGAGGCTAAGGTCCCCAAACAAACAACAAATCAAGATCGCGCAATCAAAGCCGACGAAGTTCCGGATGAAGGCACCCGGAAACACCAAGCCGATAGGCCCCTAGAAGGCAGGACTGGCGTCATGGACAGACGCTGATGTCACGAGGGCCTACCACCAGCGCAAGCTGAACGCGTTCCTGGAGAGCGACCCCGTCGCGAAGATCCTGGAGATCCGGCAGCTGGGCCAACTCACTGGGCCGGTGTCGACCCTACCACGGCTGCACTCCGTCACGGACGCGATCACAGCGCTGGTCACCATGCTTCGTGAAGCGAATATGGTCGCTGGTCGGTTCGACCCGAGCGACCTGCTATCCCTGGGGTTCGACAGAATCACAACAACGTTAGAGCACATGCACAAGCGTCTGTCGATCCTGGTGGGTACCACACCAGCAACGGAATACCCACCTCTGGTGACACCTACACACATGCGGTCCAACGACAGCCAGATGACGCTTCAGGACATCACGGTGGGTCCCCACATGTACGGAGCCGCCGGCCACCCAGGGGCGAATCAAGACCCATCTCAACACCGGATGCCAAGCGGCCAGAGGGAAGCAGCATCGTGGTCCCCAGGATCGTCCTCAACTGGGTCGGTCACTAGGATGCCCCTCGGCCCTACTGGAGCGGCGCTGCTCCAGGCCCGAGCGCGCAGCGCGGAGCAGGAGCCAAGTGGTCTTGAAACGGCGACGCGTGGCAAGAATGAAAATCATTCCGATTTCAACCAATGGAAAATCAGCAAGAGAAAAAACTGGAATTTGCTCTGCCCCGTGACGAAGATGCTGGGGGGGGGAAGGACCTACCTACCCGGTAGGTGATCTGCAGACCCTCTTCGACGCGGCGATGGCAAGATTTTTGAATGAACGCCAAGTACCGCGGGAGCACCCTAACGGGAATGTAGCAGGAGGAAGACCAGAGGCGCAAAGGACGACCGCTCACCATGACCTGCATCCAGGCATACAAATGCCAAGAGGCCACACGATCACCGACGTCGATATGGAATCCGTTGGTTCATGTGAGTTCGACCCTGACAACATAGATTTGAGGGGACCTCAGTCGATGATGGCGAACGCAGCGCTGGGACAGATACCAAATATGGTCCCTCGCATCAAACTCTCGGCGACCTCGGATCTTAAAGAATTTCATGGAAGAGACCAAGACGAAGACAGAGCGCGCAGCTGGGTATCAACGGTCAAGACAGCATTTATAAGAGACCAAGCACCAAATGATGAACGATGTCTCGTTTTTGGAGGATTGCTGACTGGACCGGCGCAGAATTGGTATCGTCAACTGTGTCGCTCGGTACGAGGAAACTGGAAGGACTTAATCCAAGAAATCATGATTCGGTTCTGTGGCACAGGGGTACCGAGTACTACCATGCAAAGAAAAGGTCGGAAGAGACCCCACTGGATTATCTGTACCGCCTGAATGTTCTTGGGCTCAGGGCGAAGATGAAGATTAAGGATGGGTCGCTCAAGATTCAGAAGGATCATGTCGATCACTACATTTTGACGGTGGACGACCCGGAGCTAGCAGACAAGTTGACTATGTTGCGTCTGGCGGACGTGGAAGAATTGGAGGAAGTATTGACAGCATGTCAGCGGACGAAAGCAAGACGAGGCAAGATGCTGTTTGGATCAAGCAAGTTTCGTCAGAAGGCACAGGCACTACCCGAGAGGTCGAGAGATATGAATCGCCGCTCCATACATGCAGTACGGACGCCCCTGGAAGACTCGAGCTCTGAAGATTCCAGTCCAGACTCCTCGGAGAATGAGGGAGATCTTAGACGAGTCTACCTTATGGAGAAGGAAGCGGGGAGGGATCCAAGTGTGAGGTTCTCAAAGAATGTACCGACTAGGGAGGCCGACCAACAGCGCCAGGCAGTAGACCAGCGACCCGACCCATCATCAGCGACCCCAAACACGAGATGTACATATTGCGGGTCCAAGAAACACGGAGATCTGAATTGCTGGAAAAGATTGACCTGCGACCGCTGTGGAAGGAAGGGTCACCCATCATATCGCTGCCTGTTTGTATGCCGGGGTTGTGGAGAGATTCACGAGATTGGGAAGTGCCAGATGGAGGAGTTCTATAATTTGTTCCGTCAATGGTACAACCCAGCCAAGCATGCAGGGATGTTCCCGGAGAAACTCGAGAAGATGGCAAATTAGGACGCTCGCCAGGTTTGAATCTGGTACGAGCCGAGCGTTCTAATTGTTGCATTTTTGCATATGTGGAGAAACAGCCCAAGGAGGGGACGGGTATTCCAGTTAAGATTGGAAATATATCGAAGATTGGAAATTACCCTGTGGTCCATGTTGCTTCTTTGAAAGAACCTAATAGTTTTGTTCGAGAAAGTTCAGTAATGGAGTTGGACTTATTGCCAGGCGAGTCTAGGGGGTACTGGAAATACCACGCCCCTACTAAATGGTTCAGGCAAGCGAAAGCCTCTGGAAAGGTCAACAACGACCATGCGAATTTGTTGTTCGATACTGGTGCCGAGATATCCATTCTGGATATCGCCTTTGCTCGTAAGGTAGGCTGCCAAATTGATGAAAGTGAACGACAAGAATGTATTGGTATTGGGGAAGCCGTATACACCACGGAGGGACGCACTCGCATCAAGGTCACTCTGAATGGGAACTTGGTGTACATCTTTAAGGTGTGGGTAGGCCCTATGGTAGGCCAAGATGCAATTTTGGGGATGGAATTCATGGTCCCAGCCGGTATCCGGTTAGACTTGGCCGAAGGAACTCTTTGCCTCCCCGATGAGGTCAGGGTACAGTTGACTGGGCGAAGGACACTGTATAATACGCGAGTATCGGATGTGAAATTGGGTCGGTATGTACAGATATCCGTTGGAGGATGTACGGAAGTGCCTCTCAAAAGGTCGACCTCAGAACAGTGGAAATTGTGGGTCACGAGAGGCGAACGATGGGTGACCACCATGATACAAGGGATAGGACGTCGACCGATTTTGAAAATAACCAATGTCAGCCCTCGCCCCTTAACATTGCATGAAGATACCAAGGTAGGTATGTGGTTGACTAGGGAGCAAGTTTCAAGAACGCAAGGGTTTGTCTCGGTAGGCTCTCGAAGATATGCGGAATGGCTAAATCTGGCTTATGAATGCACCACTGACCAAGTCGACCATCAGGTCGACCCAACGGAAGAGTAAGAGGGGCCACTAGTGGAGAGACCAGAGTATAAGACTCCGTCACACATCTTACAGCGACCAGCGGCCCCAACCCCAATGATGAATATAACGCACCAATCGGCACCCGACAGAGAAGAACAACCGTGCAAAGAGAAGGTGAATTGGCAGGAGGGGTCTACCCTGGAACGGAGTGAAGCTAAGGAGAACCTACCTGCAGTGATCACTACCGATGAGAAGGAATCCAAACTTGTAGATTTGTTACAGGCAGATGACCAGGTGTGTTCTTTCGAGAGTGGGGAACTTTGGGCCGAGGACATAAGACCAGGATGGGCGGTCATACCGGAAGTGGACCCCTTATCCGAAGGCATTGCGTTAGAAGATATACAGATTCCAGATTTAGATGGGAACACTCCCGAAGAGGTGGACCGGTTGCGACAAACAATATGGAAGAAACGACATCTGCTGATGGGCAAAGGTAACGCCTTACCCCCGGCCGCCCGAGGAGCGATATGCGATATCGATGTAGGGAACGCAAGACCGATCGCGCAACGCGTACGAAAGGTGGACCCTCAATTCAGAGAGAAGCTAGCCGACCTGATCAAGGGACTGTTATCAGCAAAGATCATTCAGCCTTCCACCTCGCCATGGGTCAGCCCAATTGTAATTATCGTGAAGAAGAAGGGGGTTGATATTCGATTGTGTATCGACTATCGGTTGGTGAATGATCTTACCCAGCTCATGGTATACCCGATGCCGTTGATTAACGAATTACTGGAAGACTTGGACGGAGCTTTGTGGTACTGTTCTCTTGATATGGCGAGTGGTTTTTGGGTCGTCAGTATGACCGAAAGGGCGAGATTAATCTCAGCTTTCGTTACTCCACTGGGATTATTTGAATGGCTTCGGATGCTTTTGGGGCTTAAGAATGCGCCTCAGATATATCAAAGGTTGTTGGATAATGCGTTATATGGATTCTTGCGGATTTCGCCAGGGGCTGCCACAGAGGAAACAGAGGATTTGTTCGCAACAGGGGAACCAGATGCAAAATCAGTTCTCTCTGTATTGGGTCGACGATCATACATTGACGATATACTTGTTCCGGCCGAATCGTGGGACGTATTATGCCAGAAAGTGGAGCGGCTGCTAGACGTGTGTGACTATTGGAATTTGTCGGTAAGTGCCGTCAAGAGTACGTGGGGATGTCGGAAGGTCGAGTACCTTGGACATCGAGTTTCCAAAGAGGGACTAGAGGCCCACCCAAAAGATCTTCAGTCTTTGGTCGACCTACCTCTAACGACAACGCTGAAGGCTATGCAGTCCTTTCTAGGAAGCCTAAATTACTACAGCAGGTACATCGAAGATTATGCCATATACGCGTCAATCCTTTATGAACTGAGAGAGGTGGATTTTCACGCTTGGAGGTGCAAATTGAAGGCTAACGAGGAAGTGGCGGCCCAGGAAATCGACGAAGGAAAATGGTCGAAGGTACAGGTAGCGTTTGCCATGCTCAAGAACAAGATTGCTACGGCGCCCATCCTACGACATTTCGACCCGGCTATAGAGACAGTTACTATTGTCTACGAAAGTGAGTGGGTCATCTCGGCGTCGTTGGTGCAGAATTACGACGGCATTTACATGCCGGTAATGTTTACGAGCCGAACCCTCAAGTCAAACGAGGTGAACTATAGTACAGTGGAAAAGGAAGTGTACGTTGTTACGGATATTGGAAACTTGCTTCACGATGTTGGTCACCCGACCTCTCAAGGTTCTGACGAGGCATTCTACACTGGCCTGGCTAATGAAGTCTTCGGGGTTGCAAGGTCGCTTGGGAAATTGGGCCGCTCTGTTGTCACAGTGGACTTTGGAGATTGTGAAATGCAAGAAAGGCGAGGACCAGGTACTGGGGGCGTTAGCTGCCAGCATCACGCCTCGAGAGAATGTGGACTCCATTCTGTCGTCAATTGCTCCCAAGAAGCAATCCAGGCAAGTGGTCGACCTATCGACGCCCACAGTGGAACTAAATGAAGAACTGTATGTGATGAGTTTCGATGGGTCGGCCCGGGTGAAACAAGGGGGAGGTGCTTGCAGCGCTATTGTGTGGAGACTCCCTGCGTGGACTATAGTTGCAGCTGCATCGAAATATCTCGACAAGTCTACGGTGAATGAAGCTGAATATGAGGGCATGTTACTGGGTTTTGACCTGTTGGAGCCAATGGAGCGACGGCGTTTGATTATTTGTGGAGACTTCAATCTGGTTATAAGACAGATGCGTGGAGAGATTGAATGCAAAGCTTCAGGTTTATCCCCGTTGCGGGCCAAGGCGCTGAGTAAACTCCAGTCGTGGCCCAACCAGGCAGTCCTACACGTGAAACGAGACTGGAATCAGAGCGCAGACCAGTTGGCCAGTGCAGCTTTACATCAGCAACAAGGGGTCGAGTCGATACCAAAAGGAGAGTGGTCAGGTCTAGAAATAATCAATCGGCTGCCAGAGGTGTTGGTCCCTAGAGACCTGGGTCAGTCGGTCAAGGTATCTGCGGTGACGAGATCACGGGTCCCCGTCAAAATATCGGGAGAGGTTATGCAAGAAGATGTGGTACAACAACTCCGGATGGATAGAATCCGAGATGCGCAAGAAGAGGAGAGCTGGGTACGCGAGTTGAAGGCATATTTGCAAGGAGACTGGAAAGACTTGTCAGATGAATCGGCCAGAAACCGCAGCAAAATGTCGGAAGATTACGAGATAAGTGAAGAAGGACTGCTGGTGTAGTGCCCCGGCCAGAGAATCAAGGGAGACGACCGAGACATACCTGCCAGAATGGTGATACCTGAGAGTCTCCAAGCCGACGTCCTCCATCATTATCATACGAGTTTGGAAGGCGGCCATCAGGGGATCGGGCGTACTTATCATTGGATCCGACGATATTGTCATTGGAGGGGTCTGTTCCGGAGTGTTCAGAAATATGTGGGTCAGTGCATGGATTGTGAGACTGGGAAAGGGAGACCCACTTTACAAGGGAGGTCTCCGGGGAATGTTGAAGCGACGTACCCCTTCCAAATTATCGCTATGGACCACATACCATCTCTCCCCAAGTCACATAAAGGAAACACGGAACTACTGATCTGGGTCGACCTGTTCACATGTTATGTGATGGCTAAAGCAAGTGCGTCACGGACAGCCCAGAAAGTGGCTGAGGGATATGAAGAATGCGTTTTCCGCCGTTTTGGTGTCAGTGAGACGATCCGTCACGATCGGGAACCGGGGTTTATGTCGGACTTCTTCCGAGCATTCAGTCGTATGGTGGGTCAACGTCAGAGAGCGACCATGGCCTACCGACCTCAAGCGAACGGTACTGCGGAGAGAATGGTACAGACTATAACAAGATCGCTCAAGATGTACGTAGCCGACGTGGGACAGCGAGACTGGGATGAATACGCGGAACGACTAATGTTCGCGTTAAATACGGCTCAAGACAGAGTACGTGAGGAAACACCGTTCTATCTGGTACATGGATGGGATGCTAGGACCACTCTTGAGACTATGTTACCGGTGGTGAACACTCGACGTCGAGACTCAGGACCTCGGAGATGGAGATATCGGATTCAGAGTCACTATCAGCGAGCAAGAGACCAAGTCAACGAGAATTTACGGGCGGCTAGTCAGGCTCGGGTGCAAGCACAAAATGAAGGGGTAGTCGGCCATGAAATTCAGCCAGGGGCTCGGGTATGGCTATACTTAGACCGAGTGAAGGAGGGTTATGCTAAGAAATTGGCCCTCCTATGGCACGGACCGTTCCGATTCCGAGAATTAGTCGGAGATCATGCAGTACGTCTGGAGTTACGAGTTACAGAATACAGACTATTCCCAATCGTGCACATCTCCAAGCTCAAGCCCGTCAGAGAGTTCCCCAATCGACCGAACAGCAAGCTGAAAGTGGATGGAACAGATCGAGTCGACTTCGATGAATGTCTGCTACCAGAAGACAGCTGGGTGCGGGAATTGGAAGAGGTTGAGTGTGAAGTCGAAGAAATTTTAGAGAGTCGTACAGGCAAGAAGACTCGGTATGGGAGGCAACAACGAGAATTCCCCGTGCAATGGAAGGGACACCCTGACCCCTCGTGGGTGGACGAAGTGGATCTGAATTGCGGAGCCTTACTCCGGGACTTCGAGCGCAAGAAGACAAGCCATAACCGCTTCGAAGTAGTGCAAAGCCATCAAAACTAGCAGACGGTAGCAAGTTTCTTGGAAGGTGGACCGAGTCCCTCAATGGTCGGCCCAGCCCCTCGTTGGAAGACTTGGGTCGCCTGCGGGGCGGCCTTGAACTTCCACGAGTTAAGGGGTAAAGGAGAATGGAGAACAAAGGAAGGATATTACCAAGATCAATTAGAACAGAGGGAAACATGGCTGAACATACACGAGTAAGAGATGGATGAGCAACAAAGGGAACAGTAAAGGACTTACGTGACGAAGGAAGTGAAGACATGCGCATGCTCAATCCGTTGTACGGTTGAGCAAGTGCAGGGGGTGGCTGTGGTGAAGTGCTAATTTTGTGATATGGAGGTCCCGGACTCCAGTTGGATTCAGAGTATAGGCCGTGGGTCAGGGACAGGGGACCAGAGAGACAGGGGCCTCGAAGGGGAGCGACCGTTGGTGGAGGACAATCCGCAGGATCCGCCGAAGAAAAATCAGTATCAGGGTACCGGTTAACCGGTACCAAAGGGAGTTGATCATGGCCGCTCATTGATCGACCTGGCCCCTCGTTGGTAGACCCGGGTCCCTCATTGGTCGACCCGGTCCCTCATCGGTCGACCTGGGTCCCTCATTGGTAGACCTGGGTCCCTCATTGGTCGACCAGGTCCCTCATCGGTAGACCTGGGTCCCTCATTGGTCGACCAGGTCCCTCATTGGTCGACCCGGTCCCTCATTGGTCGACCCGGTCCCTCATCGGTAGACCTGGGTCCCTCATTGGTCGACCACGGCCCCTCGGGGTTCAGCCACTCCTGACCAGTTAATACAAGGATCAGACTAGTCGACGCAAGGAATCAGAGCTTCAGGCAAGGATAGAGTAAAGGAGTTAAAAGGATAGGACTATATTAAATACTACTCAATTTGCGATCTACGTGGCACGACTCCGTCACCCAAGAAGGACTTGTTCTAAGTTACTCACTGTTCCGGGAAGGGATATATTTTGGCCCCCCGTCGAAGACAGTTGTGTAGCGAAGTTCAAGGGCGAATAGAGCTCCAGGATATATTTGGCCTGTGAGCTCGTTCGAGTAGCAACACCCCCCCCCCCGAGACCCGCTATCGGAAGCGGTCTCCCTCACCTCAAGGTCCGGGAGCAACGTAAAGGTCAGGTGGTTAATACCCCTGAAACAAGAAGGAAAAGGCCAGGGACGACAAGCGCCCCTGAAGAATTTGGCTCTAAGTCCACTCTCGACAAGGTCGATCGAGTGGCCACCTACCGGCCCACCGAGTGAAGCATATCCACTCGAGGCCTCCCCCAGGTCTACCTCCCTCAAGGCAGACATCTACATCGTCACCAAGTCCTCCGAAGAGTGCAACCCGCCAGCCGACGGGTACACAAGGTGAGAGAAGGTTCATACGCGGCATCGGGGTACCCCCTCCGACAGTCGGCAGTCCGGCACAGTGAGTGGTTTGGGGTCTCATCATACAATTTTGAGAACCCACTCCACCACAATGGTGCGCGTGCCCGGATCTTCGGAAGACGCGGGATTTCACCGCGAGTCCCAAGAAGATAAAGATGTTCATGTCAAGAAGGAGCACAAGACCGAAGAGTCACGGGAAGACCGATCGCCAGTGACTCAAGAAGAAACAAACAAAGGATCGAAGGACCGACCGGGCCTTGGGAGGGGCCCGGTCAACATGGTCGAGGTTGAATTCATTGAAGAAAAACCTAAATACCCTCCCTATGTCCTCGTTGAGGACACCTTGGGTCATGACGCCTATCATGATCCAGAGGACCATCAGCCGACGGTGAAAACCGAGAGGCTAAGGTCCCCAAAAAAACAACAAAACAAGATCGCGCAATCCAAGCCGACGAAGTTCCGGATGAAGGCACCCGGAAACACCAAGTCGATAGGCCCCGAGAAGGAAGGACTGGCGTCATGGACAGACGCTGATGTCACGAGGGCCTACCACCAGCGCAAGCTGAACGCGTTCCTGGAGAGCGACCCCGTCGCGAAGATCCTGGAGATCCGGCAGCTGGGTCAACTCACTGGGCCGGTGTCGACCCTGCCACGGCTGCACTCCGTCACGGACGCGATCACAGCGCTGGTCACCATGCTTCGCGAAGCGAACATGGTCGCTGGTCGGTTCGACCCGGACGACCTGCTATCCCTGGGGTTCGACAGAATCACAACAACGTTAGAGCACATGCACAAGCGTCTGTCGATCCTGGTGGGTACCACACCAGCAACGGAATACCCACCTCTGGTGACACCTACACACATGCGGTCCAACGACAGCCAGATGACGCTTCAGGACATCACGGTGGGTCCCCACATGTACGGAGCCGCCGGCCACCCAGGGGCGAATCAAGACCCATCTCAACACCGGATGCCAAGCGGCCAGAGGGAAGCAGCACCGTGGTCCCCAGGATCGTCCTCAACTGGGTCGGTCACTAGGATGCCCCTAGGCCCTACTGGAACGGCGCTGCTCCAGGCCCGAGCGCGCAGCGCGGAGCAGGAGCCAAGTGGTCTTGAAACGGCGACGCGTGGCAAGAATGAAAATCATTCCGATTTTCAGCCAATGGAAAATCAGCAAGAGAAAAAACTGGAATTTGCTCTGCCCCGTGACGAAGATGCTGGGGGGGAAGGACCTACCTACCCGGTAGGCGATTTGCAGACCCTCTTCGACGCGGCGATGGCAAGATTTTTGAATGAACGCCAAGTACCGCGGGCACACCCTAACGGGAGTGTAGCAGGAGGAAGACCAGAGGCGCAAAGGACGACCGCTCACCACGACCAGCATCCAGGCATACAAATGCCAAGAGGCCACACGATGACCGACGTCGATATGGAATCCGTCGGTTCCTGTGAGTTCGACCCTGACAACATGGATTTGAGGGGACCTCAGTCGATGATGGCGAACGCAGCGCTGGGACAGATACCAAATATGGTCCCTCGCATCAAACTATCGGCGACCTCATCTTAAAGAATTTCATGGAAGAGACCAAGACGAAGACAGAGCGCGCAGCTGGGTGTCAACGGTCAAGACAGCATTTATAAGAGACCAAGCACCAGATGATGAACGATGTCTCGTTTTTGGAGGATTGCTGACTGGACCGGCGCAGAATTGGTACCGTCAACTGGGTCGCTCAGTCCGAGGAAACTGGAAGGACTTAATCCAAGAGTTCATGATTCGTTTCTGTGGTACGGGGGTACCGGTCGCCCGCCAGTACTACCATGCGAAGAAAAGGTCGGAAGAGACCCCACTGGATTATCTGTACCGCCTGAATGTGCTTGGACTCAGGGCGAAGATGAAGATTAAGGATGGGTCGCCCAAGATTCAGAAGGATCACGTCGATCACTACATTTTGACGGTGGACGACCCAGAGCTAGCAGACAAGTTGACTATGCTGCGTCTGGCGGACGTGGAAGAATTGGAGGAAGTATTGACAGCATGTCAGCGGACGAAGGCAAGACGAGGCAAGATGCTGTTTGGATCAAACAAGTTTCGTCAGAAGGCACCGGCACTACCCGAGAGGCCGAGAGATATAAATCGCCGCTCCATACATGCAGTACGGACGCCCCTGGAAGACTCGAGCTCTGAAGATTCCAGTCCAGACTCCTCGGAGAATGAGGGAGATCTTAGACGAGTCTACCTTATGGAGAAGGAAGCGGGGAGGGATCCAAGTGTGAGGTTCTCAAAGAATCTACCGACCAGGGAGGCCGACCAACATCGCCAGGCAGTAGACCAGCGACCCGGCCCATCATCAGCGACCCCAAACACGAGATGTGCATATTGCGGGTCCAAGAAACACGGAGATCTGAATTGCTGGAAAAGATTGACCTGCGACCGCTGTGGAAGGAAGGGTCACCCATCATGATCGCTGCCTGTTTGTATGCCGGGGTTGTGGAGAGATTCACGAGATTGGGAAGTGCCAGATGGAGGAGTTCTATAATTTGTTCCGTCAATGGTACAACCCAGCCAAGCATGCAGGGATGTTCCCGGAGAAACTCGAGAAGATGGCAAATTAGGACGCTCGCCAGGTTTGAATCTGGTACGAGCCGAGCGTTCTAATTGTTGCATCTTTGCATATGTGGAGAAACAGCCCAAGGAGGGGACGGGTATTCCAGTTAAGATTGGAAATATATCGAAGATTGGAAATTACCCTGTGGTCCATGTTGCTTCTTTGAAAGAACCTAATAGTTTTGTTCGAGAAAGTTCAGTAATGGAGTTGGACTTATTGCCAGGCGAGTCTAGGGGGTACTGGAAATACCACGCCCCTACTAAATGGTTCAGGCAAGCGAAAGCCTCTGGAAAGGTCAACAACGACCATGCGAATTTGTTGTTCGATACTGGTGCCGAGATATCCATTCTGGATATCGCCTTTGCTCGTAAGGTAGGCTGCCAAATTGATGAAAGTGAACGACAAGAATGTATTGGTATTGGGGAAGCCGTATACACCACGGAGGGACGCACTCGCATCAAGGTCACTCTGAATGGGAACTTGGTGTACATCTTTAAGGTGTGGGTAGGCCCTATGGTAGGCCAAGATGCAATTTTGGGGATGGACTTCATGGTCCCAGCCGGTATCCGGTTAGACTTGGCCGACGGAACTCTTTGCCTCCCCGATGAGGTCAGGGTACAGTTGACTGGGCGAAGGACACTGTACAATACGCGAGTATCGGATGTGAAATTGGGTCGGTATGTACAGATATCCGTTGGAGGATGTACGGAAGTGCCTCTCAAAAGGTCGACCTCAGAACAGTGGAAATTGTGGGTCACGAGAGGCGAACGATGGGTGACCACCATGATACAAGGGATAGGACGTCGACCGATTTTGAAGATAACCAATGTCAGCCCTCGCCCCTTAACATTGCATGAAGATACCAAGGTAGGTATGTGGTTGACTAGGGAGCAAGTTCCGAGAACGCCAGGGTTTGTCTCGGTAGGCTCTCGAAGATATGCGGAATGGCTAAATCTGGCTTATGAATCTACCACTGACCAAGTCGACCATCAGGTCGACCCAACGGAAGAGGAAGAGGGGCCACTAGTGGAGAGACCAGAGTATAAGACTCCGTCACACATCTTACAGCGACCGCAGGCCCCAACCCCAATGATGAATATAACGCACCAACCGGTACCCGACAGAGAAGAACAACCGTGCGAAGAGAAGGTGAATTGGCAGGAGGGGTCCACCCAGGAACGGAGTGTAGCTAAGGAGAACCTACATGCAGTGATCACTACCAATGAGAAGGAAGTCAAACTGGTAGACTTGTTACAGGCAGATGACCAGGTGTGTTCTTTCGAGAGTGGGGAACTTTGGGCCGAGGACATAAGGCCAGGGTGGGCGGTCATACCGGAAGTGGACCCCTCATCCGAAGGCATTGCGTTAGAAGATATACAGATTCCAGATCCAGATGGGAACACTCCCGAAGAGGTGGACCGGTTGCGACAAATAATATGGAAGAAACGACATCTGCTGATGGGTAAAGGTAACGCCTTACCCCCGGCCGCCCGAGGAGCGATATGCGATATCGATGTAGGGAACGCAAGACCGATCGCGCAACGCGTACGAAAGGTGGCCCCTCAATTCAGAGAGAAGCTAGCCGACCTGATCAAGGGATTGTTATCAGCAAAGATCATTCAGCCTTCCACCTCGCCATGGGCCAGCCCAATTGTAATTATCGTGAAGAAGAATGGGGTCGATATTCGATTGTGTATCGACTATCGGTTGGTGAATGATCTTACCCAGCTCATGGTATACCCGATGCCGTTGATTAACGAATTACTGGAAGACTTGGATGGAGCTTTATGGTACTGTTCTCTTGATATGGCGAGTGGTTTTTGGGTCGTCAGTATGACCGAAAGGGCGAGATTAATCTCAGCTTTCGTTACTCCACTGGGATTATTTGAATGGCTTCGGATGCCTTTTGGGGCTTAAGAATGCGCCTCAGATATATCAAAGGTTGTTGGATAATGCGTTATATGGATTCTTGCGGATTTCGCCAGGGGCTGCCACAGAGGAAACAGAGGATTTGTTCGCAACAGGGGAACCCGATGCAAAATCAGTTCTCTCTGTATTGGGTCGACGATCATACATTGACGATATACTTGTTCCGGCCGAATCGTGGGACGTATTATGCCAGAAAGTGGAGCGGCTGCTAGACGTGTGTGACTATTGGAATTTGTCGGTCAGTGCCGTCAAGAGTACGTGGGGATGTCGGAAGGTCGAGTATCTTGGACATCGAGTTTCCAAAGGGGGACTAGAGGCCCACCCAAAAGATCTTCAGTCTTTGGTCGACCTACCTCTACCGACAACACTGAAGGCTATGCAGTCCTTTCTAGGAAGCCTAAATTACTACAGCAGGTACATCGAAGATTATGCCATATACGCGTCGATCCTTTACGAACTGAGAGAGGTGGATTTTCACGCTTGGAGGTGCAAATTGAAGGCTAACGAGGAAGTGGCGGCCCAGGAAGACGACGAAGAAAAATGGTCGAAGGTACAAGTAGCGTTTGCCATGCTCAAGAACAAGATTGCTACGGCGCCCATCCTACGACATTTCGACCCAGCTAAAGAGGCGGTCATCATTGTCTACGCAAGTGATTGGGCTATTTCGGCGTCGTTGGTGCAAAATTACGACGGCCTGTATATGCCGGTAATGTTTACGAGCCGAACCCTCAAGTCAAACGAGGTGAACTATAGCACAGTGGAAAAGGAAGTGCTGGCGTTGTTACGGATATTGGAAACTTGCTTCACGATGTTGGTCACCCGACCTCTCAAAGTTCTGACGAGGCATTCTACACTAGCCTGGCTAGTAAAGTCTTCGGGGTTGCAAGGTCGCTTAGGAAACTGGGCCGCTCTGTTGTCACAGTGGACTTTGGAGATTGTGAAATGCAAGAAAGGCGAGGACCAGGTACTGGGGGCGTTAGCTGCCAGCATCACGCCTCGAGAGAATGTGGACTCAATTCTGTCGTCAATTGCTCCCAAGAAGCAATCCAGGCAAGTGGTCGACCTACCGACGCCCACAGTGGAACTAAATGAAGAACTGTATGTGATGAGTTTCGATGGGTCGGCCCGGGTGAAACAAGGGGGAGGTGCTTGCAGCGCTATTGTGTGGAGACTCCCTGCGTGGACTATAGTTGCAGCTGCATCGAAATATCTCGACAAGTCTACGGTGAATGAAGCTGAATATGAGGGCATGTTACTGGGTTTTGACCTGTTGGAGCCAATGGAGCGACGGCGTTTGATTATTTGTGGAGACTCCAATCTGGTTATAAGACAGATGCGTGGAGAGATTGAATGCAAAGCTTCAGGTTTATCCCCGTTGCGGGCCAAGGCGCTGAGTAAACTCCAGTCGTGGCCCAACCAGGCAGTCCTACATGTGAAACGAGACTGGAATCAGAGCGCAGACCAGTTGGCCAGTACAGCTTTACATCAGCAGCAAGGGGTCGAGTCGATACCAAGAGGAGAGTGGTCAGGTCTAGAAACAATCAATCGGCTGCCAGAGGTGCTGGTCCCTAGAGACCAAGGTCAGTCGGTCAAGGTATCTGCGGTGACGAGATCACGGCTCCCCGTCAAAATATCGGGAGAGGTTATGCAAGAAGATGTGGTACAACAACTCCGGATGGATAGAATCCGAGATGCGCAAGGAGAGGAGAGCTGGGTGCGGGAATTGGAAGAGGGCGAGTATGAAGTCGAAGAAATTTTAGAGAGTCGTACAGGCAAGAAGACTCGGTATGGGAGGCAACAACGAGAATTCCTCGTGCAATGTAAGGGACACCCTGACCCCTCGTGGGTGGACGAAGTGGATCTGAATTGCGGAGCCTTACTCCGGGACTTCGAGCGCAAGAACACAAGTCATAACCGCTTCGAAGTAATGCAAAGCCATGAAAACTAGCCGGCGGTAGCAAGTTTCTTGGAAGGTGGACCGAGTCCCTCAATGGTCGGCCCAGCCCCTCGTTGGAAGACTTGGGTCGCCTGCGGGGCGGCCTTGAATTTCAAGAGTTAAGGGTATAGGAGAATGGAGAACAAAGGGGACAATGAAGGACCTACGTGACGAAGGAAGTGAAGACATGCGCGTGCTCAATCCGTTGCACGGTTGAGCAAGTGCAGGGGGCGGCTGTGGTGAAGTGCTAATTTTGTGATATGGAGGTCCCGGACTCCAGTTGGATTCAGAGTATAGGCCGTGGGTCAGGGACAGGGGACCAGAGAGACAGGGGCCTCGAAGGGGAGCGACCGTTGGTGGAGGACAATCCGCAGGATCCGCCGAAGAAAAATCAGTATCAGGGTACCGGTTAACCGGTACCAAAGGGAGTTGATCATGGCCGCTCATTGATCGACCTGGCCCCTCGTTGGTAGACCCGGGTCCCTCATTGGTCGACCCGGTCCCTCATCGGTCGACCTGGGTCCCTCATTGGTAGACCTGGGTCCCTCATTGGTCGACCGTCCTCTCGGTAGACCTGTCCCTCATTGGTCGATCAGGTCCCTCATTGGTCGACCCGGTCCCTCATTGGTCGACCCGGTCCCTCATTGGTAGACCTGGGTCCCTCATCAGTCGACCTCGGCCCCTCGGGGTTCAGCCACTCCGGACCAGTTAATACAAGGATCAGACTAGTCGACGCAAGGAATCAGAGCTTCAGGCAAGGATAGAGTAAAGGAGTTAAAAGGATAGGACTATATTAAATACTACTCAATTTGCGATCTACGTGGCACGACTCCGTCACCCAAGAAGGACTTGTTCTAAGTTACTCACTGTTCCGGGAAGGGATATATTTTGGCCCCCCGTCGAAGACAGTTGTGTAGCGAAGTTCAAGGGCGAATAGAGCTCCAGGATATATTTGGCCTGTGAGCTCGTTCGAGTAGCAACACCCCCCCCCCCCCCGAGACCCGCTATCGGAAGCGGTCTCCCTCACCTCAAGGTCCGGGAGCAACGTAAAGGTCAGGTGGTTAATACCCCTGAAACAAGAAGGAAAAGGCCAGGGACGACAAGCGCCCCTGAAGAATTTGGCTCTAAGTCCACTCTCGACAAGGTCGATCGAGTGGCCACCTACCGGCCCACCGAGTGAAGCATATCCACTCGAGGCCTCCCCAGGTCTACCTCCCTCAAGGCAGACATCTACATCGTCACCAAGTCCTCCGAAGAGTGCAACCCGCCAGCCGACGGGTACACAAGGTGAGAGAAGGTTCATACGCGGCATCGGGGTACCCCCTCCGACAGTCGGCAGTCCGGCACAGTGAGTGGTTTGGGGTCTCATCATACAATTTTGAGAACCCACTCCACCACATCTACAATTCAGCGCACCTGTCCCTCCGCATCAACAAGCGGAAAAAGGCCCTCGCGGTGGTAGAGCTGGCGTCCTGGTTGCCCAAGACGATGCTGATCAGGCCGTGAACATAGCGGCCGATGCTCAGCTGGAGGCTGAGGCTGCCAGTGAACGTGCTGCCCAGGCGGAGAAGACTGTGAGTGAGATCCGGCAGTCGAACCATGATCTTCTCGAACGGTTAATGGTTCTGTAGCGCCAGGTGCTTGGTCATGTGCAGACGGGATCGAGGCCGAGCCCCATGTCATCGGCGCGTCGAGCACGACGAGAAGGCCAATCGACTTACGGACCCCTGAAGCCGGCATCGGAGCCAACCCGTGAAGCGTAGCCGGACGATATTCCTTCAACCTCCCGACATAGAATGTCGGGTGAAGAGGGGAAGTCGATTGTATAAGCGTCGCCGATTGCTTTCAGAATCTTTACATGGAACGATGAAGCGTGGCGCGAGTTTACTCGCGCCCAGGTTAGTGACCGCTGAATCCCTTAAACCTTCCGTAGATAATAATATACGATCACCTTTCTTAAAATTGCTCATGTTCTTTTTGCCATGCTTTTCAGCGTTCTCTTTCTGTTGGTGTACCGCAGATTGTAGTGCGTCGCGTACAAACCGGGTGATGGCTTGACGTTGGAGTATAAACTCCTACACAGCCATATCATCAATTGTCGCGCCGACTCAATCGGCGCGTAGTTGGCAGTAGGTGAACGCTTATTCGAAGACGAGTCAATCAATGTCTGCGCAGTCCATCGAGCTAATGGGGACGTCACGTCTGGTGGCGTCAAAGCAGCAGTTTTCGCCTTGAATCAGGTTACTACATTCGCGCTCAAAATACCGTAAGCCGCACACGATCCGGGTTTATCACCTTTATCCCCCTCATAGTAGAGCCACTAGGTGTTGTGGATCGTCTCACGGCCAGGAGAGTAGGAACACGAGGGTGAAGAGACGAATTTACAAAAAATGGCGTCAACCCTGTTGACGCGTGTACGGCGTTGTTGAGTGCGAACTCAGCGAGTGGTAAAAATGCACTCCAACTTGTGAATGACGTCGCGTAACTTTGAATAACGTCTTCAAGGACCCGGGTCCATGCGCTAGGTTTGCCCATCCGTTTCCGGATGGGTCGCAATCGACACCAGCAGTTATGTCCCGAGGAGTTCAAACAGTGACGTCCAAAATGCGGACGTAAATCGCGGATCACGGTCCGAAACAATGTTTTCTGAAAGGCCATGATGACGGAACACCGCGTCGATGATGTGCGCCGCGGTCTCTGCCGCGGTGACCTTAGCGTGAACAGGCACGAGATGTGTCATCTTGCTGAATATGTGAACAAAAACCAAGATGCCCGTTCGAGCTTGGCTATCGGGTGCAAGCCCAAAGATGAAGTCCATCGAAACTGATCTTCAGGTTCTGCTGCAATTGGCAACGATCTTAAGGGAGCCTGCGACGATGGAGATGGCTTCACACGCTGGCAGATTTCGCACGTTCGGATCCAGTTGCGTACCCACTTATACATGTGGGGCCAGAAGAAGTAGCCGCAAAAGTCTTTTCGCGGCCTAAATGACCGCCAGCAGGTGCATCGTGGTACTCATGGATGATTCTTGCACGAAATCCATGTCGTTGGCAATCACCGTGCGAGGAGCATCAAATTGGTCGATGCTATACAGAAGCAAATCGCCGTCGAAACTGTATCGATGAATATGGTCGCGCTTGGTTCGAGTTAGCGCTCTCAGTGCAACATCGCTGGGAGCACGAAGATACTCGATAATGTGTGCATAATCTGAATCGACCTTGTACGCTGCGACGATCTCATTAAATAAACACGGCTCGGGTGTAACCGGAGTTATGTTCAGCGATACACACATTGCACATCGGTCATCATCGTCCTCGTCATCAGTAGCCTGGCGACTCAGAGCAGTCCGAGGATCGTAGTCGGGACGTCGTGACAAGGCATCAGCGAGAATATTGGTCTTGCCTGGCTTGTAACGCACGACGAAGTTGTACTCAGAGAAGAATGAGAGCCATCGTGCCATCCGTTGGGACAGGTGTGGGCTCTTCATCGCTGTGCGCAGCGATGCATGATCGGTGTACAAAGCAAACGTACGTTCACCAAGCAGATGCACGCGAAACTTAATGAGTGCATAGCGCATCGCTAATAACTCCTTGTCGTGAACCGAATAGTTCTTCCCAGCTGGCTTCATCTGTCGCGACTGATAACTCACGACTCGTTCGCGGCCCTCATCATCAAATTGCATGAGGGCACAACCGATTGCAAAATCACTGGCATCGCAAACCACGTGGAACGGCTTGGAGTCGTCGGGTAGGACCAGCACTGGCGCTGACGCCAGGCTCTTCTTCACTTCTTCGAGAACTGCTTGGTGCTCGGGACACCACAACCACGTAACGCCTTTCTTCAAGAGTGACGACAAAGGCTGGATAGAACCAGCATAATCCTTCGTATAATTGTGCAAATAAGTAGCCAAGCCGAGCCACTGGCGCAACTCTGTAGGGTTCTTGGGCGTGGGCCAAGAACAGATGGACGACACCTTCTCTGAATCAGCTCGAACTCCCGATTTACTCACATAGTAACCCAACACCGGAATCTCCGGTGCACAAAAGACACACTTCTTGAGATTCGCGTACAACTTGTTGTCCCGCATAACTTGAAACACTTTCTTCAGGTGTTATAGTTGAACTTGGACATTGTTGAGGTTGCCCTCGGCGCGACTATGGACGAAGATATCTTTAAACTAACTTGGGGCAAAGTTCCGAAGAGGTCTCAGCACTTGAGACACCATGCGATTGAAAGTGGCCGGAGCATTCTTCAACCCTTGTGGCATTACCAGCCACTCCCATAACATGCCACTCGGGGTACTCAACGCGGTGAGTGGGATATCACTCGGTCGCACCAGAATCTGGTAAAAGCTATCGGTCAAGTCGATGGCACTGAAGATGACACTTCCTGACATGGAATTCAGCACCATGTTCTTCCTGGAAATAGGCGTTTGCGCAGGAATAGTGGCATCATTCAACTTATTGAACGCATGCACTATCCGCCAGCCTCCCGTAGCCTTCTTCACGCAGAAGGTTGGACTCGAATGTGGTGAGATACTCTCACGCACATGACCCGCTTTGCGGCGGCCTTCGAAGAATGCGTCTATAGCTTCGACTTGATCTCGAGGCAACGGCCACTGCCGTGTCACACAATACTTCGACCCTGGCACGAGATCAATCTCGTGCCGAACACCACGTTCCGCAAAAAGTTCAGCCGGGATCTTTTCCGGGAACACGTCTGCATACTCACGAGCAATGTCGTAGACGGGGTTACCAGACTCTAGCAGAGCCTTCCATGACTGTAATGCAAACCTTTCTTCACGCACTGACTTCGTCTCAGCGCTTCGAGGACGCGCTATATGCTCCTCGTTTGCCACGGTAACCACCTCGTTGGTGATTAGACACACTTGTCCACAGTGCCTCCCTTAAGGTCACGTAGGAAATGCTTCCGGGAAAGCCCTGGAAGGCTTGTAATGGAAGGCGCTTCACGAAGAGGACTCTCGACTTCAGTTTATTGGCGCCTTTGTGGACTCCCTTTAACGTACACGGTAGCGTGGACACATTCCAACGCTAAATTCTCGGTGCTGTTGTCCCCATCGTGCTTCGAGTCACTACTCGAAGCTGGCTAACCGCAGTCATGTGATAAACCATCACTTGCCTCTAGGCACTGGATGTCCTCATCCACGATGCCGGAAGCACTAGACGGGAGTACCCCAAACTCGACCGTCGACACTTGATGCGGGAGCTCCTGCTCGGCCGCCGTGAACCCGATTGGGAGCCCCTGCTCAACAAAAATATTCTCATGTGGGAACCTCGGTTCAACCACAGTGGGAACCCTGGTTCGACCATCATGCTCTCGCGTAGGGACTCTTGTCCGTCTACGTCACATTCGTTGGCGAGCTCTTGCTCGTCGTCATAATGCCGTTGTGGGAGCCCTGCTCGACCACAATAGGTGCAGATGGGAACCCCGGTTCAACCACTGCATTCACGTGCGGGAACCCCTGTTCAACCGCATTAATGACGCGTGGGGACCCCTGTTCGACCGCGTCGTCCTCGTCGTCCTCTTCGCTCTGTAGCGAGGAGTCACTGTCATTTGTGTCTAAAAGAACAGCACAAGCAGTGCAGAGAGGTCCATCGCTCTATCTGTGCACCGCCATAGTCTTGGAATCACGATCCACGACTATGACGTTCGGCTAGTCACTTGGAGAATTCCAAGAGATTGGTAAACACTTCACTGACATCGAACTTGCGTCGACGTCTCACTGATCTGGCTAACCAGTCGATCTGGGGCTTGTAACGTGCCAACCATGGCATTCCCAGTATGCAATCGAACGCATAATTCATCGCGATCACCAAAAAATCATCATTACTGCAAAATCATCAAGCGTGTACGGCAACGACACTTCGCGCCGCGATACGCGGTGTTGTTTCCCGTCAGCTAACTTGACGACGACTTGGCCAGGTCCCTCACGGACCTGAATGCTGGGAGGCAGCATCGATAAACAAGATTCACGAAAGAATTTATTCGTTGCTCCTGAGTCCAGGAGTGCTCGCAGAGGTCGCCGGACGCCGGCGACATGTAAGCTGACAATAATCAGACGTGAATCACCACTCGTAGTGGTGGCATTTAACCGTGCGCGTAGCGCAGGAGGACTGGAAAATTAAGCTGCCACCGGGGGACCCGGACCTCCGTTCCAACCAGTAGGGCGCCCTGCACCTACTGGTCCCGACCGTTTTTTGGACATGCGGCCGGTACAGCACCCTCATGATGTGCATCCATTACTTGCACCGATATTGGCGCTGGCGCACGGCACTCAGCCGCGCGATGTCCTGGCTTACTACAACGAAAGCAAACCATTTGACGCTCGGTGCTAGCGTCACCCTTATGGGAAATGACATGTCGTCGGTCACCCGACGACTCAATCACGTTGATCTCCATAGGTTCTGGACCAGAAGGCCGGGGAACGCTGACGACCGAGGGTTTGGCATATGCCTTTGTGAACCCAAAGTCTTCACGGAGTGCGATAGCAAATGCCTTCTCCAATGTGGAAGGGTCGGCGCGCTCCAGCGATAAGCGGGTCTGCCCCTCACGCATACCATTCACAAAGACATTCACCTGTGTGTACATGTCCATGGGGTGCGTGATAATAAACGACGCCAGATGCCTAGCCATCTGCACGTAGTCTCGCATCGCCATTTTACCCTGTCGCATCGACAGGAATCTTGATCGCACCAGTTTCTCCTCTTTCGGTGGCTCAAAAGCAAGACGAAGGTCGTCCTGGATGGTATTTAAGGTGGGGAATGCGTTCTCGTCCACAACGAGCTTACCAAGGGACCACTCCTTGGCCTTCCCGGTGAGGCGGGAAAGAAGAAAGTTGACCTTCGCCTGGGGTGCCTCAAGAAGTCTCGAGGCGATGGCGATATCAACTTCTCGGAACCACCAGTTTTCAGCGACAACCAGTCCTTACCTTCTTCAAAGTAGAAGGAGGTTTCCATCTTCACGGCCTCATTACGTAGAGGTCGCGAGGGAGTTAAGCCTCGCCGGTTGATTTCGGCGAGCTCGCGTGCCATAAACTCATGTATGGCGAGACGTTGCACGTCAGGGGTCGCTGATCTCATCCGAGACGCGACGAATGTCTCTCCCGATAACGCCGCGAGGCGATTAAGGGCATCCCACTCAACACCAGTAAGATGGGGAAGGTCGCGTGCTCCAGAAATAATTTTGGAGCGTCAAAGTACGACGATTCGCTCATCTCACACACGGGAATAGGAAGGACTACAAAGTGCTACCAGGTAAAACGGGGCTAGAACGTACCGTCACTAGCTTACACGCGCGCTTGAGGAAGACTCAAGCCCAAGTATTAGGTATCAAGTAAATTAACTCTGACTTTTATTTTGGTTTTAATTCGTACTAATTACGAAGATTTTAGTCGTAATAAATACAACAGTGTTCCCGCCTTTCGGGAACCACACAATTTCAGGTTGATTTATCATTGGTCCATATTGTGACTATAGGCCCCAATAATAAAATAATAATAAATTGCCACGCTGTGCCCGCTATTCAGGCCCAGCACCTGTCTACATATGTAATTTTTTATTTGTGTTAATACTATGTGTTTAATGTAGCCCATTACAGTGGTGGGTGTCTACGTTGATGACCTACTAGTCACGGCGACTACGACGGAGGCTGTTGATTGTTTTTTTGTGGCGATAAGATCGCTTTCGATCAAAAATCTGGGACAGGTGGCGAAATTATTTGGAATTCGAGTTAAAGCGATTGATTCGAGTGCGTATGCTTCAAATCAGGAGGAGGCAATAAATGAGCTGCTTCAGGAGCACAAATTGGCGTCGGCGAACCCGACACTTACGCCGATAGCGACGACTGTTACAATGAAGCCACTTCGGACAGCATCCTGCTAACGAAGATTGTTGAACCTGGAAGGCCAACAATCAAGTCGTTCCAGTCTCTTGTTGGAAGTTTGTTGTGTGTCGCGAGATATACTCGGCCAGACATCGCGTTTTCGGTTCACAAAGCAACGCGACACACTCATGAGCCACGGGAGCAAAACTGAAAATTGGCGAAGAAAATTGCGCGTTACCTCGCCGGGACCAAGAACATGCAGTTTGAGACGCGTTTCAATGCTAAGGATAATTTGGGGATTACGCTGGAGTCTTACAGCGATGCAGACTTCGCTGCAGACAAGGATGACAGGAAGTCCCTGACCGGATCAATGGTGCTGCGCAACGGTATGCCCGTGAGTTGGGCGGCAAAGAAGCAAGGTAGAGTTTCGCTCTCGACGATGGAGGCTGAAATCGTAGCAGCGTCCGAAACGGCTCGCGAGCTTCTTGGAATTCGAGAGATGCTGATGGAACTATGACTTCCACCGAATTTGCCTATGAAGATGCATGTAGACAATCAAGCTGCAATCTTCCAGATTGAAGGCGAGGCTTCGTCCTTGAGGGGAAAGCATATTGATGTACGGCTCAAGTTTATCAAGGACTTTGCTCGTCGCGGTATACTAGAGCCATGCTATGTTGGGTCCGAAATGATGCTCGCGGACTTTTTGACCAAGCCGGTCGACCAACACAAGCTCGCTAAGTTGCGCTTACAAGTGGTTTTGCAATAGCTGAGGCGTAAGATGGAATCGCGAGGAGGTGTTGAAGATAGACATGTTGAAGATAAGGTACACTATCGCACCGCCGAGCGCCAGTTGGATAGACGCATGATTTTGGACATGATGACGGTTGATTATGGGCGCGCTGTCAGCTGTGTATGGTATAGTT
This sequence comes from Peronospora farinosa, assembly GCA_947646735.1. Lineage (NCBI taxonomy): Eukaryota > Oomycota > Peronosporomycetes > Peronosporales > Peronosporaceae > Peronospora > Peronospora farinosa. Next base: position 102,162 of record CANTFK010000072.1, on the reverse strand, counting down.
AATATAGAAGTGGCTTAGATGTAGCACTTGTTGGTGAACTAAGGACCAAATATATGTATGTATTCAATTAACCACCTAGTGAGCACTACGCATCTGCTTTAATAGCGGTTATATAAAGATACGAGATAGAGAAACTCACGCACATTAACAGTGCAGAAAGCGCACAGAACACTTGCGACGAGGACAAATACGCGCATTTTTTAGAGGTGTATGTAACTTTGATAGTGCAGGACGTGTTGTAACGACTGAAAAAGGCATTATATATGAGGTTTGTATACGGATGGATTTGACAAATATTGGGCGTGCCACGTGTAATTTTTCCATTAAAAAGGATGGCCACCAAAGCGTGAATCAAAAAAGCTTTATTAGTTGTAATATGAATGCTGACTTATTCAGCAAAATACCTCGTATTTTGCATACAAAGCTCTTCTAAATATGAAATAAGGTGACAACCGCACATTTTGTCAGTTGTTGGCTAATACTACCTGATGTTTTGAAGCAAAATGTAGGAAACAGACTGTCTCGTTACCGATATGGATTACATAATCTCGAAAATGAATCAAATGTGCCGTTCCATATGCTGGTTGATGATAGTGCTTAAAACACTTCCGTTACTAGGCGAAGATAGATGCCGTTGCTTGCATATCTATCTCGTTGCTGTTTTTATAGCGACCACTCAACATTGGCAAAGGAGGACTTGTTAGACCTTCGTTATCTGTTGCTCTGTAGACGCACTTTCCTGCTTATGCATGCTCCTGATCCGCTAAATTCATAGCGTGGTCACGCAGACGGAACAAGCCAATGAAGCAAAAAGTAATGATAATAAACTGAACGTCAATTAAAAGTGCTTATGAATATCTTCGATATCAGTATGCTTCTACCAAGACTACATCGCTGGTTCATTCTACTGGCTCATTCTGCTGGCTCGAGACGTCGGTCTTCACGGGTTTATTCCGCAAAAAGCACGTGAGATAGGTATTGTACATGCAGGGTGCTGATGTCGCGGCAAGCGCCAAATACCGCTCCGATTATCCCTCACTGACCGCTGACGCATTTGAGTGGGCCGATCGTCTCACGTTCTTGGCAAGCTCGCTTCGTGGGACCGAAATTCGCGCTCGACGAGCGCAACGGCGACTAAAAGGCGGACGTAGAATAGCAGGAACTAGATGGGGTGTGACGTTCTCGGACGTCGTGCTCCTCATCCCGAAGGTCTGCGTTGTTGCTCTCCTTGCGGCGTGTACACACTGCGCTGTGTACAGGATTTTAGTCAGAGGTAGACTTTAAAGACCAAAAGCCTCTTAGCTCTCAAGAACTACTACGGCTCAAAGCCACTTAGTTTTAAGGTATTAATTAATTGACTTCGAAGTCACCCTTTTATACAGAACTAGGAGGGACATCTAGTCTATAAGCAATGAGCCTAAAGTTCAGAGAACCAACGCACAGAGTGCAAGAACAAGCTATAAGCTTAGAGGTTCGACGAACCAACGCACGAAGTGCACAAGAGAAACAAGCCAAAGACGACAGTATCTCTACGACTCAAAAGGAGAACTGATGTTATGTATGCTTTAAGATTTTATGAATAATCTTTCTTTAAGTACCCTACACTATATTAATTACTATTATAGCAATCATAGTATGCCATCATCTGTATCTGTATATGGAATCATCCCATCATCAGTGTATGTTGTACTTAGTACTACTGTATCAAATATGAAACTGATACCTATAGTATAAGGTATTACTGATGCCTTATTATATCACTTATCTATAATATCCCTATCCACTCCCCCAACCTGCGGTGAAGTAATCACATCTGGTCACGGTAGAGTATAAAAGGAACGGGTCTTCAATGGCTAGAAAGTCATCGACAGCGAGCGCGATGGTGCCTCCTCACCTGACTTCTCCGGGAGGGGGGATCGACACGGCCAGTTCAGCCACATCGGCAAGGAATGGCCATGGTAACGGTCAGAGCTCCGTTGGCAACATGGAAAATGCAAGCCCTAACCACTAAGAATTATGGAGACAATCGTGCGAGTAGTGCCTTAGACCCTGGCGTCTTCGATATCTACGACCATTCATCCTCGGACCAAGCGTCAAAGGGTCAAGCTAGCAGTTTATCTACCTCCAAGCCTCGTTTAGTGGGAGAATCGAGCAGGATTCACGCTCAACAAGAAGCGGCAGTGGCAGCGGAGAGTCCGCCCGATTCAAGAATGCCGTCAACGAGAACACGGAGGGCCGATGGTACCACTTATAGTGCTATTAAAAGCTGTTGCCTCAACTCAGGCAGCGCACACCGGCCGAGCAATAGTCGCACCGTCGCCAGTACCGCTATGCGCATCGTCAAAGGATATGTTCACGGCACTGGTAGAAGACATGATCGACTCGCCTTACGTAGGGCAGGTCGACGCATGGCGCAAGACAGTGCGTCAGCTATTTGCAGACATTTACACGTCTGTTCCGTGTAAATTAGAGGCACTGTCTACCGACAGGAAACCCTTTTCTACCCTGAGTGAGGAAAAGGCAGCTAGCCTATTGGGCCTATTTGAAAAGTTTTTGTCAAAGTGCAAAGGAAGTTTGCGGAGTGGTAAATCATGGCTAAGTCCATCACGCAATGAGCTGCTGACCACAAAGTGGGCATTTAAGGAGATTGTTCGACGGCTAGATAGCAGGCACAAGTGGTCCCACGCCCCGGTTCTTAATCAGTGGACTTAAGTAGTTCAACGTGGAGGGTCGTCACCATGTCGGCCACCGGTTCGCGCAGGTCCTCAGTCTTTTGAAAATTTATGTTTAATCCCGCGAAGTTTTCATGCGCAGAAATCGAACGATGAAAGCGCTGTGTGCAGCACCAGCATCCCCAGCAGGGTAACAATACGTACGGGAGGGTATCGACGACGAATGAGCGATAATAGGCGAATTGGTTAAATGCACGGTGGCATTTCAAAGCATGCATGCTTTTCTCAAACATTTTAAAAGAGTAGGAGAGGCTACGTTTGTATAGCACCATCCAGGCTCAAGTGAAAGGTGAATTGATTTTACACTTGGATCGATCTCTTGTGGTCAAGGTGGGCAGGCAGACTACCAAAGAAATTACGGAGGCAATTTTGTAATCGGCGGAACTCGCTCGGATTAATCTTCAAGCACTTCATCGCATGATAAGTCAAACGAAGACAATTAGCTATGACCAAGTAACCAGGTCGATCCATTTCTACTTTTTTACTAAGGAGACGACGGAGCAGCACAAAGAGGTGCGAGTGCCATATTACGGAGGCGTGTATCGGCTTCAAAATACCCACAGGCCAGAGAGGGATCGGTTTGGCTCCGAGAGCAGGGTCTTAATGGCAAAGGTACCGGGCGACGGGTGGAGTACACGAGCAGCTACACAGCCTTACCCGATTCAACGATATCGGTCGTATTGCACGTTTTAAAAGCGAAGATTCCAACCGATTTCGATTTGGTAGATTTGGATACTTAGACCCCGGAACCCGGACGTTCAAAATTTGGAAGGTGGCTTTCGAGATGGCAGGAAGACTCAAAAAGCTTGAGACCAGTCAGCTTCTGGACTTTGAGGAGGAGAAGGACAGTAAGGAAACTCAAGAAACGATTATAGAGAATGGAATGACCATTTCGGTGACACCCTCCACCGCAGATATGCAACAACTCGTGACGTGGAAGGCTCCGGTGGACGATTCTTTGGACAGACAATTGGACCCAGAGACTTAAACTGGTGCTCCAGACGAGGTTTGGGCAGCGTTACAATCTTTTACGGTGTATCCCGATTTTCAACACGATCTTTATAAGCTTTTTACGGTTGTGAGTCGCTACAGCATCTAGACCTAGTTACACTGGCTGTTACGTCAGTGATGACCCTGGACATAGAGGAGCAATTTTAGGTTGCAGCGATTTAACGAAGAGGGGAAGGCAAGAATGCCGAAACTACGTTTATATTCAGAGAATGCAGATTACGCATGACAAATTGAAGTTTTGCAATCCCAGCTCCACTCGGCTGGCAGAATTGGGCAAATTATCGATCGTTACAGGAGCCTTTCGGCCCGAAAAATTGCAGGCTTACTGTACCGGCTGAACCGCAGCACCTTCGTCGCAGCTCGAGGGTAGATTGTCAAGCTTTAATACGCCGTCTTACTACAGCTGAACAAAACTTAGCTCTTATGGGCGTCCATACGGTCTTACCGGCACTAACTACAACGCCTACAGCCGGAATATGATCAAAATCCGATGTAGCCTAAAAACGCAGCCACATCTCTTCTCCATACAAACGGTTGTCGATCGGGGATGTCGTGAGGAGCAAGCACACTAAGGCTATTATTGAAAAGGATAAAGCGACACCATCACGACGTCGTCACCAAGAACGAGGATTATGATCGCATTGATCGGGACGATTTGGCGGCTACGGGGGAGGCATTAGCTCAGGAGTGACTGCATTCCGGCAACATCCCTTTCCCCACCGCTCGGAGCACTACGACAGAGTGGCAGAGGGTAGCCAGGCACGCATCTGACCTTTTACGATGTAATTTCAAGTGTTTCATCTTTCCAGTGGCAATACTGCAGATTATGGATGTTTCAGTCATTGAACAATGGATGATCGACAGTCGACGTGCATGTTTGGAGGATGGGCTCAAGAAGTATCGTGAGCTGCCCCTGGATCGCCCCACGCAAATATGGAATGATCGATGGATCGCCAACACACAGCTGCGAAGCGATCAAACGAACTGTGCCGTTAGTTGACAACGCTGATGATTAGAAAGTACTTCGTGCACATAATTACGCGGGGGACAACGCGCTAAGATTTTGCGATCCACGGCGTCGAGCCCGGCTTAGTCAACATCTATTGTGTGCATTGTTGTAAGACACCGAAAGTGCGGCTTTCGTCGAAGGCACACCGACGGCTAACGAACGTTGGGCAAACTCCGGTACCACTAAAACTTATCATAAAAATGGGCGTTACAAGGAGGCGTATTACAGCTCGTTCAAATCGGGGTAACTCCCTTTAAGGCCTTGGATAAGCACGGGCTGTGTCGTAAGTGGCGCAGGTTCAAACCCCTTCGACCAAATCAAGGTCCAATCACAATGTGGCACACACTACTCTCACCGGGACCCCACGGGAACCTTGGTACCAGTGAGTACGGCCTCTCGTTGAAGCATGAAAATCCAATACAGAATAAAATGGGGCTTTCCGGAATGGCTGGCACCCAGAACATCCGGTTAACAAACCGCCCGTCCATGGCACCATAGCCATGACCGATTAGAGGATATATAAGTTCTGCCGACGAGGACAAGTATGAGACCGCTAGAGAAATCTCAATGTACCGGCTGCCGTATATATAAAAAAGCTCGTCGAAACGGCTAATTGGGCTGCAATCTAGCGATATTTTGCTCCAGACTGGTCCACAAAGTGGAATCCAGTTTAGTTCAAGTACTGAGGGCTCTCTACGGGTACCATTAAAGACGTCCTATTTCAAATCTACGATTGGAAATTCCGATGCCTACGGACGTCACGAGATACTGAGCACATGTAATTCATCAAGACGCCCATCTCTTCCATCAGCATCGTCGACTACTCACGCAAAAATAATCTTGGTTTTACGAAAGCCACCTGACAACTCTGGATGGAAGCTTGGCGTCACACTCCGATCAAGTGCGAATCTCTCGCATGGTGCATTCAGGAAACTCACGTGGAGACTGCGGATGAAGTTTCTGAACTGCAAATAGAGTGGCAACCTTTATGGGGTAGACATCTAGACAACAATTAAGCCCCTATGTCTTACTGGAGAATAGGCTCATCCAGGGCTGCGAGGGTTTCCATTTTACTTGCGCCTCAAGAGGCGGCTAATGTCGCTGGGTGGAACGAACATCGATGGAATTCACGAGCCATTGGGGTAACAGTAAATGATATGATCATCTTCAATGTATACGCACCTAACAATAGGGCTGAGCGCGAAGTTTTTTTACGTGCCTCCTAAAATGGAATATGCCATCCGACACTACTGTCCTGCTAGGTGACTTAAGTTGTAGACAGGCGCTTCGAAAAGAAGCTGCCTTGTACTATGCGGGCACGCACATTCAAGCAGCGCGAGGAAGCGATTATACCGTCTTACCTCCGCGTGTGGTGGATTTGCGCTGGTCGGCCGCTTCAAGCGCCGAACCAACTGTTGTCGGCCGCTTAGAGCGTTCCGCGCAACTAACAACTAAAAGGTAGCTTACTTGCGTCACGCAAAAGCTTACCAAGCTTCTCGTGCGCAGTGGGCAATAGTTAGTAGATTCAAGACTGACTTATATTTTATAAGTTTTGACTAAATATAAATCTAACTACTGATTGGTTAAATGTAAAGATCGGATACGCGTCTCTTTTAGAAGAGTATTCCTACGTGCGAGCTTATATATAAAATTAAGTTCGCTTAATGACGTAACTGACTGACGTCATTTGATGACCCCTAGTCCCATCTGGGCGTCATCCCCATCAATGTGAATACACTTATTGCATATCACATACGCAAGGATGTGACACATGGTGTGTCTCACCCGAGCGACAGGTCTTAAGTACTTACGTACCGTTTTAGACCTCCATGTAAAGTATCGCATACGTAAAACATTGAGCTCGTTACACGCAGCGTTTTATCGAAACGACGTGATATACCCAATCAATAAACTATTACCGTACTTAAATTGTAAAAATGACAGGCAAAAACCTAGCAAATAGCTGCGTTTAAGATAACTATACATACTACTTCGCACCGTTGGAACGACTGGTGAACACCCTAGTCTTCTACATAATGAAGAATAGAGTCCGTCCGTCCATTTGTCCGTTCGTAGTGCTCCATTTTCGGCATTAAGATTGGTTAATTTTACATTATCGACTGATTTTGCATTGGCTAATTTTGCATTATTAATAACATGAGCAGATTTCAGAATATAGTCCATCCGGTGTTTTGCTTCTTTTTGTATAATATATCGACGAAACGATGGGTACACATCAACCGAGCGTCCTAGTTTAACATTTTCTCAGCCTTCCTTCATACCTACCATTACATATTGCTATATCAAACACAGCATTTTTTGAAATATTAGATTTGGCACATGCTTTCGATTCCTTTTACCAACATGAGTTCAGTGCTTTGATAATACACTTAACATGGCAAAGCAAGCGTTGTCATCAGGTTCAACTGGATTCAGTTCCATAAGAGAAGTGACCATATGTATTTATTCATACTTATTAATGTACCCGAGTCAACCAAATATTGTAAAGTAAAAAGATGGGTACGAATATCATGAAGCAGACTTCACTCACCATGTCCGACGAAACGACGGTACACATTGACCTTCGGAACGACAGGTACACATTGACTTTCTTACACATTGACTACATATTTAGCAATTACCTGACTCAACCGGATATATATAAAAGATAGTGATAGGTCATTATACCGGCCAATAATAACTTTCATACTTGTCAATTTACGTAAGGCAACCTAATTTCTAAGCAAAGTGATGGGCCTGTATACTGTCAGCGTTAAATTCGCGCACCTATCCGTCGAAACGACGGGTAAAAATCCTAGCAAATCGCTGCGTTTAAGATGCCTATTTATACTACTTCGCACGTCGGAACGACAGGTAAACATTCTATCGACCTTCATATTATCATTTCACCTTAGTCAACCGAATATAATTAGGTAAATTGATAATATAAAGGTCAATATACTACTGGCGTAGAGTCGCGCATTAAGTCCGTCGGAACGACGGGTGAGCACCCTAGTATTTATATATTCCCATAATGAAAATGGTGTCAATCTAGTAATTTCCTCTTTTTATCTGTATATAAATTTCTTGTTTGTAAAGGGTGTAAATTTAAGGAAGAAGGGTGTGAATATAGCAGCTCCCTTTTTTATTTCACGCTTTTGGTACCATCCTCAGAATGGCTGTAAATAATATATGCAAGTTATATAAAAAAACGTTACAGTCCGACTTTTTACGACTCATTTTTCGAGATAAATCTTACTGATGGAAAACTTACACGTGGCACGTTCCCAATATTTGTCAAATCCATCCGTATACAAACCTCATATATAATGCCTTTTTCAGTCGTTACAACACGTCCTGCACTATCAAAGTTACATACACCTCTAAAAAATGCGCGTATTTGTCCTCGTCGCAGGCGTTCTGTGCGCTTTCTGCACTGTTAATGTGCGTGAGTTTCTCTATCTCGTATCTCTATATAAACTCTGGTTGATTGATTCCATCCCACCAGCGGTTGAGATATCTTCATTTATCCACAAATAATCTAATTAATATCTGTATGATTATATGATTATCCAGCACGTAGCGGCTACTAGTGACACCGTTGCAAAAGCCCGCGTAGCTGCAGATAATGCATTTGCCAGTGGAGATATGAAGATGGTGCGATTTCAAGTGAAAACTAGCAGAAACGTTCCAAACGAAGGCTAATTTTGCTCACAAATTACCCGTTTTTAGGCCATTTCTCTGCTGTCCAAACTCATTGAATTAGAGCCTACAAATGAGCGCAATTTCTACAAACGATTCCGAGCTTATCTGAGTGAGCGTAAATACACACACGCTCTATCGGATTTGTCGTCGTCTTTAAACGTGAACCCCAAGTATAAGCAGGGAATGCTACAACGTGGCAAACTCTTAATGATGCTGGGACAATGTGTCGAGGCCTCTGAGGATTTTCAGCATCTCGTTGAGTACGTTACAATTTTGGATTTTATCGTTTATCTGTTTCGATGTTTTTGTTTGTTTATTGATAAGGCTACTATTCGATTGGAAAATCAGATTGTATCCAAAGGATACAGTGGGCATTGAGCAGCTGGGCAAGAGCAAAGAATGTGTTTCTTACATGAACGAAGCAGAGCGCGCTCATAGTCGCGGTGACTATCAGTCGGCATATGATTCCTTGACCCACGTGCTGGAAGGTTCGGCTATATCTAGTGTACCACTGTTACTGGAACGGGCGCAACTTAGTGTGTCATTGCAGAACGCGTACGATGCAATTTCGGACCTCAGTTCCGTTCTCAAGTTGGATCCGTCCAATCTAGTCGCGTTGCAGATGCGTGGTGAAGTGCTGTACTCGCTTGGAGACAAGCAGTCACTGGAAGCAGCGCAGTTGCACTACCGTCAGGGTTTGCACTCGGATCCGGAGCACAAGGGCATTAAGGCCCTGTACAGGAGACTGAAAAAGGTTCTCAAGTACGTGAACCGTGCTGAGGACGCCATGCAGCGTGGAGCTCATGGCGAAGCTGTGAAGGAGTGGCAGTCGGCCTTGGAAGTACATCCGGAACACTCTGCAATGAACAAAGAGTTCTATCTGCAGTTATGTACGAGCGAGCTGCGTCTCAAGCACTTTGCCAAGGCTCGTGATGCCTGTGAGAAGGTTGTGAGCTTTGATAGCGGCAATGCACAGGCCTTTGCAAAGTTGAGCGAAGCGCAGATTGGTCTTGAGCTATACGAAGATGCTGTGCGATCAGCAAAGCGCGCTTTGGAGCTGGACGACTCGAGCCAAGAGTTCAAGGAGAAGGTGGCTCAGGCCGAGGCAGCTCTGAAACAGAGCAAAACCAAAAATTACTACAAGATTCTTGGTGTTTCACGCAGGTCCGATGCGAAAGAGATCAAGAAGGCATACCGCAAACAGGCGCTTGAGTGGCATCCGGATAAGCACACTGACAAGGATGAAACAGAGCGCGAGGAGGTGCAAAAGCGATTTCACGACATTGCACAAGCCTACGAGATTCTATCCAATGAGGAAACACGTGCCATGTACGATCGCGGTGAGGATGTCACAGGCAACCCGCAGCAGCAGCAGCAACACAACCCCTTCAGCAATGCGCACACTTTCCAGCAGGGCGGCCGCACCTTCCACTTCAACTTCGGAGGTTAGACGAACGTTGTTTGGAATGTGCGTATGTGCTGACTGTATAGAAAGACATCTGTGGGGACTATATGGGAGGAGCTGGACGGAACAGTGATGACAAGACAGAAACGGAGCGTCAGAAGAAACTATCAAGTCTTGGACGACGGTCAGATCTTGATAAGTAATGGTTGGTGTCCGCGCACCTACTGCTCAGATAGCTTTTGTGTTTTTGCATGACTACGTACAAGATATTCTCGACAACTGTCTGCTGTTGAATGTCATCTGTTTGAACGGTTGCGTGAATGAGTGCTGCACTTGGTCCTGGAATTAATTTCCACCTGTGCTTCAGCACACAATATCTACATTTCTCCTTTTTCGTACCATGAATGGTGTCTCTGTTGTCTTCAGCATGCACTAATCAAGCCACGTGTTTGACACCAAAAGGTCCAGGCGGCTGTATTGCGTTATTACTCGTAAAGTTTGCGGCCGAGCACTTGCTTCAGTTGCTGATAAACTGATTAAAGAATGCATAACGTATTGCATTCTTTTCATGTGCGGCTTGGACGTAGGAATTGGTTCACAACTGAGTGTCAATTAGTCGTTTTGGGCTTTTGTTCACTACCCCAAGAACATGCTCAACTAATCCATGAAATCGCTAGAGCTTTGTTTTGTTAGTGTAAATCCATAGAGGTTGTCTCTTATTCATACAGTATTGTTACAACTTGGTCTTTGCAGTATTCGTACGTTTAAGTGGGGTTGGTTAGCTCCAAATGAGGTCCGATCAAAAAATGAACCGAGAGTTTCAAATAAAATCCTGGCCGGGGCAACGCTTGGGAGGGCCTGCCCGAGAGTAACATCAGTATTGTATTTGTCAGCTCGTGATACTGCCCATGGCTCGTAATTTTTTTTTGGCAAAAACATGAAGCGGTCGTTGAGTATAGGCATTGATAGTTACACACCCGGAAGGCTTCGGTGCAAAAGCATCGGATAACACTCTCATTTATTACACAGCGTACTCCATACTGCACCTTGTTTTACTGTTCAAGAAGCATGTTTTCGATCATTTGCACTGTGCTGGCTGACGATGACCCGTTTAGCACAAAATCTGTGAGGTCCTGTAAAAACTGAGAGCTGCTATCGTTCGTACTTGCTAGCGTTTCCGGGATAATAACATGCCAGATACGCAGCATTGTAAACTTGTTACCAGGCGTCTGCAGCTTCGGCAGCTGTTGGATCACCATCGATCCTTTCTCTTGGAAGCGAAAGTGCATTTTCTGGCCTTTGAACTCTGTCGGGTCAATGTAAGACCTCCATGCAATGACAATACGATCCGACTCCACGTATCGTCGAAACACCTGTTTGATCACGAAATCCGCAACCCTCTCTGCGATTTGAATCTCGACGCCAAAGATTTCCCTAACCGTGTTATCATGTGTCACTTCACCCGAATCATTCTTCCGTCTCTCTCTGTTGTACAAAAACGTGTATTTCTCATGCTGGAACGTATGTGCCAGGCACCTCCAAGCAGCTTCCGCCGTCGCGTGGAGATCAAACGGCAGCGTCTTTTTTCCAAATACTCCCAGAGACGTCTCATCCTCCATATCCGCTTGAAAAAATACTCTTGCCGCTTCATGGTACACGGAATCCACGCCAGCCTCCAATTCCTGAAAAATCTCCCGATCCGATACTTGCAATGCTATGCCATGCACGCGTCTTGTCCTCTTTTCTTGTACTAAACTCGTTTCCATCACCTACAGCAAGGAATTGTTAAAGGTTGTTACTTTCATCATCATTCAAAGTGCATTCTTACACGACGTGCGACTCTTGTATTCAGAGCTCGTTGCAGCATTTCACACACTTTCTTCTGGTCTTCCAGTGCGCACCTGAGGCGTCTATTCTCTCTCTCTGAAACCAAACGTTGGTCCAATTGGCGCGTTGCCAGGTCTTTCCACACACTCATCAACGCCGAGGACGTATTCGTGTCGTCGAAACCGGTAGTGGCTATTCTCAGTTGTGCACGTTGCTCTGCCGCTTCATTCAGTGCATTTAGCTCTGCCTCTAGCCCCTTGACACAGGTTCGTAAGAATTCCACCTCTCGACGGCGTAACTCTCGTGCACCATTGCGATGTTTACTAGTGTTGCGAGTCATGGGATGCGCAGGTTCGAACGCGGCCCATGCCGAACTCTCAGACAGTAAACTAAAGGAGTGTTTGGCTCGAGTATGCGAGTGCGTGGTCTCTTCAACTGCCTCTTTATACCCGTCCAACAGCGCTAGAACCTCGGTAAAAGTATCATCGTCGTCGTCCAGTAAAGCGAACGACATGATGTCGACGTCGACGAGAACGAATTAAGATTTATGTCCGGTCTTACAAGTTGCAACTGAAAACCTTTTGATGGCCACGAGTTGATAGAGTTGCAAAGAGCTACGATGCCCATCTTTTTACTACTCATGGACGCTTGAAGTCGGACGGACCAAGATGAGACCCCCCCCCCCCCTTCCAAAAAAAACAAAGCGGATAACGAACGGATCAATCAATTACAACGTGTCGGATATTCCGATGGTGTTACTTCTATTTCGTAACTACAAAGCTCCGTTTGTCAAGCCGGGATAGCGCGTTTTTTCGTGTTCGACATGACCTTCAATTCGGTCGTCGACGTGCATCTCCACAACAAATTTGTATAATAGTTTTAGCAAGGTGTCCTCAAGCACAACACCCAAATAGATCATTCACAGCTAGTTCAGAGCGCAGTGAAACAACCGATATCGGTTTCAAAGCGCTTGTACCGCGTGTGGAGCTTAGGAACTGCGCTAGCAAATGCGCTTGCAAATTTCTATCCGATGAGCGCTCTCGAACGTCACCTTGTGACGGGAATCGCCAACGCTTTGGATCAGCTTCGATCTCTTCTCGAGCCACGTCCCGAGCACTTGTTGCTACCATCGATTGGTGCACGCAAACATTACACAATGTGACTCCACGCTGTACGACGTGCGTTGTGAGACGATCGTCACGTCTCGCACCAGTGATGCAGTTCATAACCGTCTTCTTTGAGCGGCAAGACGAACACACGAAACGCCAGCACAATTGGCATGTGGTCGCTGGTTTCTTCTTGTTGCTGTGCGCACTGAACCAGGGACCACGCTTTTTGCAAGTCACGCACAACTTGCTGTCGGTCACTGACATGGCGGCAGCGGCAGCAGTGGAGATTGTGACCGTAAGCGACCCACGTCGAGCTTTGCGTTGCGGGAGCGAGCGGGTGAGTGCAGAAAGACTCGTTTGCTGTGCGACATACCCCATTAATGGTTCAACTGAGGGCTGGCGCTGTGCGAGCATCCACGCAAGTTTCTTCATTCGTCCACACAGAACAACCGTACCGGTTGCTGCCATTGCGGCAGTCGTAGATCGAACAGCAGCATTTCCACCGCTTAAACAAGCGCGAGCAAAGATTTCTACTGATCCACGAGACGGACCTCCTCGGGTTTCAGTCGTAATGGCATCGCCATTGCGAAAAATCGTGCACGTAGACATATTCCCCCGCCGCACGTTTTGTCGGACATGAGTCTGAGGGAAGTGTACTGAATGGCGTAGTTGAAATCCAACGCGCTCTCCTGTCGACAACGTCGTTGTACCGGTAGCTTCCAGAAAGATTAGATCCTCTCGTGATCCTGCACCTGGAAGTGTCACAGGATAGTGCAACGAGTGATAGCGATGGTAGTCGATCGTTGGACCTTCTTGCTCGATCCACTTGATCGTTAATGATCGGAACGGATCGGCCGTAGTAGGCGTTGTAATTGTAGCCAACACAGCACCGTCCGTAATGTTGTCGCGTTCATATGCACTCTTCACACGCATAACATCAACTGTCGCACCAAGAGCACCGTACATCGCGTCATCCAGTGAACCTGGTACGGAACCCACAAGCTGCAATATCGGCAGCTCCACACCCAGTAGTGTTGCTGGGCTTGCTTCAATGCTGGACATGTTACTGGGCGTCGGTGACCTACTATCGTAACTATTGGTCTTGCTGTAATTGCTCGAAAAGCTGCCTGTTTTGCGACTGAAGAGGCTCGAGACACTGCAGCAACTGCTGTCGCGACTACCTATGCTAGGATTACACAATTCCGTGCCGGAAAAATCCGCTGCGTTTGAGCTTCGGTTTCGGAAGTTTCGGAGTCGCACTTGTCGACGCATGCGGCGCTCGACGTCCTTTCGCCGGCGCTGAAGAAATACCCGAAGCTCACGCTCCTGCTTAATGCACTTCCAGTGGTTACCGTCTACCTTTCGACGGTCCTGCTTGATGAATTTTTCATACTGAATGACAGTGTTCTGAACGAAAATCCGTGCTACCGCCTCAAGCTGTGCCTCATCTTCTGCCGCTAGTTGAAGCGGTGCAAATGGGGTCGTAAATTCCGGAGACTTTGGTGCGCGATGGTGGATACGCATTGAGCTGACTTTCCTGTTGAGTCCGTCACTGCGAGTGGTGTACTGCCAAATCTAGAATGAGTAGAGGTGTGATGATCCTAATGTGTTGAGGAATTCTGACGTAAATCCGCGTCCCTAAAGTTGAAACGATGGTGCAACGTGCTCAAGCTGGTTTGCTTAAGTTAGATGTAAACAAGTTGAGATTGCAACGGTCACAAACGCCAACGTCGGAACCCATGAAGGCTGTCGCACGACGGTAATGAAGCAAGCAAAACGTAACTTTTTGGTTATTGGTGGCCAGTGCAGGAACGACTGAGCATGGTAACCTTATGGTGCAATGTATTTGTCAATTCATTAAAAGCTCAGCTCCAACGCGAAAGGCCATCAAGTCGTCAGACTAAACCTGGCATGCTTGACTGCCACTGAACGTTGACTAGAACCGTAAAGGGCAGAAAGACGATGCCACATTGCCGACGAAGTTGAAATTGCATCAATCGATCTCTGATCTGAAAATGCCTGGAAGAAAGCAGATTGCGCGGCGGTTCTCAGGGTCGGAATGAATCGAACGTTGTGAAACGACAGTGCTTGAAGGGGTCATTGACATGTTTACACTGCTTCGGCATCCGGATAGATAGTCGGATAAAGGAGAACGGTGTCCTCCTCTCATTGTTGGGACGTGGTCTTTAATATGAACTGATACCAGTAAACGTATCATCATAAACAATGAACGCCCCCTGGCACTTATTTTTTTTCAACTCAAGCAGGAAGACGTCGAGTCAGCAATGTTGAATGATTAGAAGCGCAAGGACATAATTTCTGGTGTCTCGATGTACGCTAGCCGTATTAGCTTGTCATTATTTAGAATCATAGCAGACACGTGCAAATGTAATGATGAGACTCGTTTTTATTGACACTGCAATGTGAAACAGTAGAAGCATAGTGCATTATTGGTCTGGTGGTCATGTCGTTCAACTTTTGATGATAAAGAGAGAAAAAATACAATCTCGTTGTTAAGTGTCTTGTCTTTAGTATCAGACAGCTAAGGAAGTGCATGATAAAGCTGAGCAGTGTATTTCGACAATCGTTAACACAATCTCGAGCTAATTCCCGTATGTTCACTCGCATTGTATCTCCCGTTCTCAATTGGTATTTGTTGTCCCGCTACTGCTGAGGCTTCTGTTGACGCATAACCTGAGATGGGAGCAAAAGCTGTGGTCGGCCCTTCGCGTCACCGCTCTGCTTTGGGACCCATTTTCTATGAGTCGATTGAGCACCTGTCTGCTTCACTATGGCGTTCCCACCACTCTTCGGCAATGTCCCCTGCTTGCCCCTTCCGCCATGACTGCGGTGTTTCCACTTGGATCCGTCAAATGCAGTCTCCGTCGTTGCGCTCAACCTCTTGTCGGTTTTTAAGCGAAAAGCAGCTCCACCAGGGATATACTCTTCTATGCTGGGCGGAACTGGAAATGGCGTCTGGGACGGCAAGAAAGCTCCAGAGAGTGGTGGCGCATACATTGGAGCATACGATCCGTCGGGCATCAAGACGAGCTGCGGTTGCGGTAGCTGCGTCGCATAGAACGCTGGAGGTGATGGTATAAACTGCGTCGGGGTTCCACTCGGTAGAGGAGGAGTAAGCAGCGAAGGCTTACCGGAGGATTGCTTGTACGTGCAAGGGAACAGCCCCATCAATGCGTTAGGCGGAGAAGGCGCTATAGCCGCAGCCTCCGCCGCCGAAAACAGTGCTGCGACGGATGGAGCCAGCTTCTGCTCTGCCGTTGGCATGGATGCCGACGTCGGTAGCGGTGGTGCTGATACTTTTGGGATCTCGATAGTGGGCAATGCTTTTCCGCTACCCTGAGTAGCAATTTCACCATCAAAGCTCCATTTTTGAATCAGCTGCTGAATCTTTTCTGGATTCGGAGGCGCTGGTATTGCGCTGGGAATTGGCGGCGGAACCAACAACGTAGGAGCCTTATCGTTTGATTTCAAACTTTTCTTAAGCATGCGGCCATTTGTGCTAATAGCAGACATTCCGCCTGAGTAACGCCGCTGATCGGCACCATTGTTATACTGCGCCATATTTCCATTCTGGCCCTGCTTCGAGCATTTGTTATTCGGTTGTTTTTTGCTGCCTGGCGGAACCGATACGCACAGCAAGTTGTTCCAGGCCACAATCTTGCCGCGGTCAAGACTGGTAGTTCCGTAGAGTGCCTCTCCGCCCGTGAAGCTCTCATCGAAGAGTACCTCCACGCACCGACTGCTTATGTGGGTAGCTACAACAGTACCACGGTGACCCAACGGAACCCCACGCGCACTGATATTAATCACGCGGTCCCCCAAAATTGGCGCACCTTGGTTAAGCGATGATCGCTGCGATACTTCGTGCCCCGTTAGATCCTGGTTCACCAGCGGGTTCGGACGAAACAAATCCGCAGTACTGACAGTTGCCACAACAGGTGCACATCTTTGCACGTCAGTAGTTTTAGCGCGCTCTGACGCACGTAAAGCTCCAGCGGCTTCCATAGCACGAATTGCGTTCGAAGCAATGTACTCCGATGTCACCGGAATATGCTTAGAATGCTCGCTCGTACCCAAACGCTGCTGCTCGATCCACTGCTTTACTGCTTCTATCTTAACCTCCACACGTTCGGCATCATCAATTCCGAAAACGTTCCTACCTTGGTAAGTTGTTGCGAAGGGTAGCCGACTCAAATTCCGAACAATCTCGGGAAATTCTTTCTGGTACGATGCAATCAGCTGCACCGCACGCTCAGTGTACTCCCAAGCAGTAACACTGCCATCTCTATTCTGCAAAGCGTCCGAGCGGGAATCATCACTGCCGCTGCTCCCCACAATTTTTACAATATCGCCCTTTCTCCAAACATCGCCAGAGCTGAAGCTGCTATTGTCGCGTCTGACAAGTCTGCAATAGCCAGGAAGAAGCAACTCCTTGCGGTAGCGAATGTTCAATCCAATATCAGCCCCATTGGGCTTGATAATTACGCTTCCGGTGATCAAGCCCAAAGTTGACGCTGAGATCATTAGCTTCTGAGCCACCAAATACCCCGGAAAAAACCGTTCTGTGATCGTTTGTGCGATTATGTAGCCAAACGGCGGCTCCTGATCAATTGTGTTCACATGGACGGTAACAGTGTGTTGCTCCTCATCCTGTGAACGCACAATAGCAGTACAGCCGAGCCACTTGCCACGTGTAATAAGCACTTTGGAGTCAACAGGGAATCGCTCGTGCAACGGCGGCGAGGTGGTTTCCTCGAACCGTGCATCTAGGAGCTTACGATTACGAACGGTAAGCTGGGCGGGCACAAGTGCCTCCGTATCTCCAAACTTTTTCTCAATAGCACCAGTTAGCGGATTTGACACCATACCTTGAAGAGGCAATACATGCAGTATCGTAGTGATTCCAGTCCTGCCCAGGTCGATGCCACCACTGCCCGGAAGTCCGCGACCAGACAGCAACTTGACCACCTCCGTCTGAGCATAGTGCGCCCACGCGCTCTTTTCGTCGGGGCCACTCGGCCTGAAGACGACTTCATTCTGAATATGGCCGTGGTTATTGTGCTTGCGGCTAGACTGCATCAGACGGTATTCGCCAGATTGCGTGCTAATACACACAACGAGGGCTTCGTGAAGGTTCGGCCAATTCGCCAAGACAGTAGTACCCAGAATCTCACGCGGGTTGATCTCGTCAGCACTAGCACTTTCTCCATCATTCAACTTCCCCGATGCGGGAAGCTGGAGAATGAGACTTGACTTACGCGAACTCATACCGAAACAATTTAATCCGACACTGGCAATGCGAGTACTTTCAAGGCGTACCGAATGAAGCGACGGAAAACCAGCAAGTGGAAGCACAACACCTTCCATCCGCTTACTCTGGAACTCGCCACCAGGAATTATTGGCAGGGTATAGTCCTCCACCCGTGTGTTGCAATATAAGACATCAGGAAATCCAGTAGCACCTGGCAAGGTTGACTTTAAAGTGTCTAGCACATTCAAATCTCTTACAATTCGAAGTGGCAAAAGCTGTAATTTGTTACGTCGTCTTTCGATCTCAGTCAACTGAGAGTCTAAGCAGTATTGAGCGATAGTCTGCTTTAGCAATGCCACGTCAATGAAAGGCAGCAAGTTCACGCCTTCCCAAGGGTTGCGCTTACCTTCCATGTCAATTTCGAACGTCTCTGGGTAGAAATGTTTAATTGGTGATAAAGGAGAGACCATAAGGTATCTGTACGGCTCCGGCACGAGGTTGGCGCTTGAGGACGGAAGATTTGACATCAACTGTTCGAACGGTAGCAACGGGCCTGCAATCGTCGGGTCTTCATCAAACTTTACATGTGTAATCATGTCTTCAATGTCCGTCAGATCGGAAATCATTGGGGCGTAATGGTAAGGGTAGTACCACGCCCACGATGGCGGACCTTGGAAGTAGTAGGCGAGACACCACACTAATGCCTCCATGTAGGCCTTTTTCACTTCTTCCAGGTCCTTGTTGTCAGCGTCGCCATTACCGCGTTTAATGCCATATTTTCGCTCGTAGTAATTCCACTTTGTGTCCTGAAAACTCTCACTGCCAACTAACATAAGCACCTCACGATCGCTCTTCATGAGTTCAAATGACATTATCGTGTCATCACGGCCATCCAGCGCCTCTAGCAATGCACGCTCGGCTTCCTCTTCATCTTCTACTAACGGTGGTGGGTGGTCATCCTCATCATCGCCACGAAGAGCTGTGATAGCTTTTTGTACTTCCTCGGCATTAACATCGTGCTGTTTGGCTTGCTGTCTCCCACCCCGACGTCCTGACCGTCGTTTCTCTTCCATCGCACGGTTAATGAGAATTTCCTCCTCCTGGTTGCCAATAATCTGAAAAAGTTTCTGAAGCAAGTTGACATTTGTAATCTTTCCATTCAGCGTCAAACAATTTCCCTTGTGACTCTCGAGCAACTCCCGATATACTTTTAGCAACAACGGAATTGCATCTTCACTGATCTCTAACGTCGGACTATGTGGTATAAAGTCATTTCCCAGCAGAAACGTCAGTAGAATAAAATCATCCAGCATTCGTTCTCCATCCAGTGGTGGTTGCACATTCATCTCTATCATGAGATACTCCCGAAATAAGCTCAAATGTACCAACTGCCACTGCTGCTCTTGAATCTGTTTGGCCGCAACCTTCTTATGTTGACTTCCCCACACGACTGTCTCTCTTACTAGCGTGAAATGAGGTTCATGAGTCATTAAGCCCAAGAGCATCAGATCGGCGTCACTGCCATACATACAATGACGCATATTGGCTTCATAATTACTCGCCATCTTACGGTGACGAATAAACTCGACAATCTTATGCTCTCCCTCCCCTGGTACTTCACTTCCACTAAAGAACACTTCAAGCCGGGCCCAAAGTGGATCATTTTTCATCTTTTGACGGACAAAATAGACCAAATGCTGCGACAAATTGCTCAAAAACTCAGTGCCTGGTGTAATACAGTTCGAATCAAACTTGTTGGTCACGGGTTTGGCCTTGTGGCCATTCTTCTCGTCTTCAAGCTTAATCTGCATGTGTCTCTCCTTTTCCATGGCCTCTTGACGTTCTAAACCGGCCCGAAAACGACGCGAACGTTGTTGATTGAGCTTGGCTCGAGGCGCTACGCCGTCGATTGCAATATACACAAGCTGCTTGGGCTTGATAATGTGCGTTATGAGACGGTCCAGATACGTAAATATACCGTGTAGCTGCGCCTCGAGCGACAGCGAGTTGAGCGTATCGTCGGCAGCGTCCGAGTGGGTACAGTTATGTACGATACCGTTCATGTCGAGATAGAAGGCGTCAAATTCAGGCAGCAGCGATACGTCCGAGATTGGCTGGTTTATAAGCGGATATCGCTCCGACATGTAGCGATAGAAGCGTGGGATGCCCATGGTTGAAGGCGCAGCGAAAGGAGGTTGAGCTTAGTGCGGAATGGTCGGTTTTAGATATGACACGGGGAGTGATGGTGGTGATCACAACGCAACTTAAAAGGGCTTACAGCAACGTAAAGGGGGAACTACAAGAGTGATGGTCGGTTTGGTTGAAGTTTAGTGTTAAGTGGGAAATGGTGTGGCAACGAGGTACGACATGCCCCGTCTACCTCTGCAATAATTGATCTTCTAGCTTGAAACCGGAACACGACAAAACAAAACACGCGCACACGACATAGATCCTCATACTGCAGAGCAATTGTACCTAAATCCATTATTACACACGCTTCAGTTATCATTGTAGGTGTCAAATGTGCTCCCAAAGACGCAGTAAAAGGCTCAAAAGAATATTGAACGATACAAGTTGATGCCCGACACTTGTGTTCCATTGAAAACAACCATCGTAATGGGTTCCAGTAAATTGTTCAATGCGAGCACAGAGGATAGACTTACCTGCGATATTGGCTCTGGAACTTGGCGTACGAGGGGTCCAAACAAATTGCTCCTTGAATATATTGACTCTCTCTCTTGCCACTAAGCTTTGATACTTGATTAGAAGACCCAAAACATTCCACACCCGCTACTACGAGCAAAATGGTACATACTTGCGCATCATCAAAGACACTTGGGCTATCAGATATCATACGAAACTCTTTGTAGTGTCTTACAGCGCCTTCGACAATCTGTTGTTACAAACACTGACTAGTATGCACCTATCTGTTCTCCACGGAGTCGTATCCTGCGAAACGTTTCGCTGGATGCGAACAGGATAGGTTTTGACATCATCTTGTTTTTTTCAGAAGAAGGTGCTGGCGATGAGAATAACATCGTGCGTCACACTCCTAGCGCAAAAAAGATCGATAGCTTGTACCAACCGCAACATCTTGATCAAACGAGGAGGGCTGTCTTATCCAAAAACGGTAGATTGCGGTCGCCGTTCGTCTTGGTCTTGAAATCACACTGTGCCATAATCTGCTCAAACATCGTTTCTAGCTTAAGTTTGTTCGAGTTTCAAAGTCAAAGCGAAAGCCTCTGCAGTCGTCACGGAGTGGGGTATATAGCACAGGTGACATCCCATACAGATACGTTTCTTTTTGCCACTCATAGATGGCTTGCAGGGTCACCAATTGATGCACAGTGTTCATGATATTGCACAACTTGATAACGAGAAATGAACATCCATTGGTTTCGTATTGCTATACTTTTCTACGCTACATTCTTTGAACAGATCTGCCGACGGTCTGTTGTCTACTTCTCGTATGGCACAAATGTTCTGCACAAAACTGCTGTGCAAGACTCTTACTTGCCCTTTGACTTGTCCGAGGCATCGGACTTGGCTTCTTTCGGCTTTGACTTCGATGACGAATCCGACGTCTTGTTCTCCTTCTTTGCCGACTCGCTTTTGGCACTGTCCGTAGATACCGTCGCAGATTCCTGCTTGCCAGCACCAGTACCCGACGCAGACTCGTAGCCAGAGTAGCCGTAGCTGGGGTAGCCGTAGCCGTTGTCGTAGCTGGGGTAACCATAGCCGTAGCCAAAGGACGAGTAGTAGTCCGGGTAGTAGTCACCATAGCCGAAGTCACCGCCGTACGATGAGTAGTAGTCGGGGTAGTAGCTGTCGTAGCCCTTGCCATAGCCCTTGCCGTAGCTCTTGCCGTAGCTGTAGTAGTCATTGCCATAGCCCTTGCCATAGCTTTTGCCGTAGCTGTAGTCTTTGCCGTAGCCTTTGTCACAGTCTTTGCCGTAGCCTTTGCCGTAGCCTTTGTCATAGCTGTAGTAGTCGTTGCTGTAGCCTTTGCCATAGCTGTAGTAGTCGATGCCGTAGTAGTCATCGTTGCAGTCATCGCCATAACTCTTATAGCCGACGCCCTTGTAGTCATAGTCATCGTGACCGTAGCCATAGTCCTTGTAGTCGTAGTCAACGTGGCCATAGCCATAGCCCTTGTAGTCATAGTCATCGTGGCCGTAGCTTTTGTAGCCGTATCCCTTGTAGTCGTAATCGTCTTTCTTGTATGCATCGTGGCCGTAGTTGTCATGGCCATATCCCTTGTGATCGTAGTCGTCTTTCTTGTAGTCGTCCTTCTTGTAGTCGTCCTTCTTGTAGTCGTCCTTCTTGTAGTCATCCTTCTTGTAGTCGTCCTTCTTGTAGTCATCCTTCTTGTAGTCGTCCTTCTTGTAGTCGTCCTTCTTGTAGTAGTCTTTCTTGTAGTCTTCCTTCTTGTAGTAGTCCTTCTTGTAGTCGTCCTTCTTGTAGTAGTCCTTCTTGTAGTCGTCTTTGCCGTAGCTGTAGTCCGAGGACTCAGTAGCCTTGGCGTCTTCAAGGCGACGACGGTGGTAGTGACCCTTGTCATCATGGTGATGCTTTTTGTGGTAGTCATGCTTCTTATGGTGGTCATGCTTGTGCGAGTGCTTGTGCGAGTGGTGTCCGTAGTCCTTGTACGAACCAAGTTTACGATGTGGGGTGAGTCCAGGAGGGCCACGGGCGTCGGTCGCCTGCATGACAGAGGCGACGACGCACAGGCCGAGCACGATGGTCTTGGAGTGCATCTTGCAGATAGAGAGGTTAGTGTTGTTTTCTTAGTTGGGTTTGCGTGCGATTGCTTTCTAATTGCGGAGTTGAAAGCAAACCGAAAAGTGAGAGAGCGAGAAGTGGCCGAGGACACTGCAGTATGCAAGGATATTGTTGCAGAGGGGGTTTGACTTTGGCTAAGGTATTGTCATGGATGTTGAAGTGATGCCATAGAAGTCGTGAATCTTGTTTTGTCTTGGTCAAAGTGATTGATCCGAGAATCATCGAGAGAATCACTATGTGCCTTGACAACTGAGGCTGTTTCAACCGCGACTCAAGTTGGCGAACCCGAAAGCAAAAAATGAGAGTACATCAACCAGTGACTACATGAAAGAGACTGGCCATGTGTTCTCTGCATTATTCATAAATTGGTCGAATACTTGACCTTCAGCCTGTTAGCTTGCTTAGTAGCGTTTGAATTGAAAAATACTTTCTTCAAAGTAAAAAGATGACGGACAGAGGGAATCGAAAATGCTGTAGGCTACAGTAACCTAAGAACCTCGTATTATATGGGATGCAACCAGTCTCTTAATAAATCCTTACAAAACTAGACTTGATGCAACCCCCAAGTCTCGTAGTTTGGCTTGACGACGCTAGCCGACCAATTTATGAATAATGCAGAGAACACATGGCCAGTCTCTTTCATGTAGTCACTGGTTGATGTACTCTCATTTTTTGCTTTCGGGTTCGCCAACTTGAGTCGCGGTTGAAACAGCCTCAGTTGTCAAGGCACATAGTGATTCTCTCGATGATTCTCGGATCAATCACTTTGACCAAGACAAAACAAGATTCACGACTTCTATGGCATCACTTCAACATCCATGACAATACCTTAGCCAAAGTCAAACCCCCTCTGCAACAATATCCTTGCATACTGCAGTGTCCTCGGCCACTTCTCGCTCTCTCACTTTTCGGTTTGCTTTCAACTCCGCAATTAGAAAGCAATCGCACGCAAACCCAACTAAGAAAACAACACTAACCTCTCTATCTGCAAGATGCACTCCAAGACCATCGTGCTCGGCCTGTGCGTCGTCGCCTCTGTCATGCAGGCGACCGACGCCCGTGGCCCTCCTGGACTCACCCCACATCGTAAACTTGGTTCGTACAAGGACTACGGACACCACTCGCACAAGCACTCGCACAAGCATGACCACCATAAGAAGCATGACTACCACAAAAAGCATCACCATGATGACAAGGGTCACTACCACCGTCGTCGCCTTGAAGACGCCAAGGCTACTGAGTCCTCGGACTACAGCTACGGCAAAGACGACTACAAGAAGGACTACTACAAGAAGGACGACTACAAGAAGGACTACTACAAGAAGGAAGACTACAAGAAAGACTACTACAAGAAGGACGACTACAAGAAGGACGACTACAAGAAGGATGACTACAAGAAGGACGACTACAAGAAGGACGACTACAAGAAGGACGACTACAAGAAAGACGACTACGATCACAAGGGATATGGCCATGACAACTACGGCCACGATGCATACAAGAAAGACGATTACGACTACAAGGGATACGGCTACAAAAGCTACGGCCACGATGACTATGACTACAAGGGCTATGGCTATGGCCACGTTGACTACGACTACAAGGACTATGGCTACGGTCACGATGACTATGACTACAAGGGCGTCGGCTATAAGAGTTATGGCGATGACTGCAACGATGACTACTACGGCATCGACTACTACAGCTATGGCAAAGGCTACAGCAACGACTACTACAGCTATGACAAAGGCTACGGCAAAGGCTACGGCAAAGACTGTGACAAAGGCTACGGCAAAGACTACAGCTACGGCAAAAGCTATGGCAAGGGCTATGGCAATGACTACTACAGCTACGGCAAGAGCTACGGCAAGGGCTATGGCAAGGGCTACGACAGCTACTACCCCGACTACTACTCATCGTACGGCGGTGACTTCGGCTATGGTGACTACTACCCGGACTACTACTCGTCCTTTGGCTACGGCTATGGTTACCCCAGCTACGACAACGGCTACGGCTACCCCAGCTACGGCTACTCTGGCTACGAGTCTGCGTCGGGTACTGGTGCTGGCAAGCAGGAATCTGCGACGGTATCTACGGACAGTGCCAAAAGCGAGTCGGCAAAGAAGGAGAACAAGACGTCGGATTCGTCATCGAAGTCAAAGCCGAAAGAAGCCAAGTCCGATGCCTCGGACAAGTCAAAGGGCAAGTAAGAGTCTTGCACAGCAGTTTTGTGCAGAACATTTGTGCCATACGAGAAGTAGACAACAGACCGTCGGCAGATCTGTTCAAAGAATGTAGCGTAGAAAAGTATAGCAATACGAAACCAATGGATGTTCATTTCTCGTTATCAAGTTGTGCAATATCATGAACACTGTGCATCAATTGGTGACCCTGCAAGCCATCTATGAGTGGCAAAAAGAAACGTATCTGTATGGGATGTCACCTGTGCTATATACCCCACTCCGTGACGACTGCAGAGGCTTTCGCTTTGACTTTGAAACTCGAACAAACTTAAGCTAGAAACGATGTTTGAGCAGATTATGGCACAGTGTGATTTCAAGACCAAGACGAACGGCGACCGCAATCTACCGTTTTTGGATAAGACAGCCCTCCTCGTTTGATCAAGATGTTGCGGTTGGTACAAGCTATCGATCTTTTTTGCGCTAGGAGTGTGACGCACGATGTTATTCTCATCGCCAGCACCTTCTTCTGAAAAAAACAAGATGATGTCAAAACCTATCCTGTTCGCATCCAGCGAAACGTTTCGCAGGATACGACTCCGTGGAAAACAGATAGGTGCATACTAGTCAGTGTTTGTAACAACAGATTGTCGAAGGCGCTGTAAGACACTACAAAGAGTTTCGTATGATATCTGATAGCCCAAGTTTTGACTAACAACATATCACATTGGGTCAGCTTCCACGTGTATCAATGTCAACTGGGTACTGTCACACCTCAATCTATCTTCTGTAGCAATTCTCCATTGAATTAGTTGTTACTAGACGGAAAGCAATGCGCAAAAGCTTTGTGCATGCAGCAGTGCAACATGAACCAAAATCTGCGTTCCTAAGCATTTCGTGGCGGTGTTGAAGTCCTTGTATCGCAATTTGCTACGGTAGAAGGCATCAACTATTGTGAAGCCTCCTCGCTTCACACACATTCAAGAATTCTCGTTGCAGCGCTTGACGATGAGCTCTTTCCTTACGTTCTCGATAGGAAGAAGATTATAAGCAGTCCCGGTACGTAGCGCACCAATTGAGCAAGCTGCAATCAACGCCTCTAAAGAATTATAAAACGATGGCATTAGATGGACTATATACATGTAGAAGAAACAGTCTGTATTGAATACTTGTCTTTTGCTTCTTTGTCTGAAGAATGACGTCAATCCAAAGAGTTGGCGACAATAGCCCGATAATTGTCGATTGGGCAAAAGACAAGCTAGAGTTCCTCAGATAGATCGGTCAATTGCAGTGGAAATCCGACAATCTTTGAGTACTTGTGGTAAGGATACTGTTCAATGTACTTCTGAACGAGGTAGCCGAACAAAAGCGTGACTATGTTGAGCGTCAAGCTGGTCCATGATTTGGTCAATTCGTTCACCATGATAAAAATTCCTAGTGTAAATGGCAGTATCATGGCCACCACCAGCGAACGGTCCGACAGGTTCACACGGTATGGCCGTTCGATTTCAGGATGTGAGAAGCGCATACGCACAGCAGCGCTCATCTCCACAAGAGACGACAGCGCCGATAGAAAGTTATCTACCCCCAAGATCGTGTCAAAATCAAACATGCCCATGAACACAATAATAAAGAATGCCACAAGGATCGCTCGTCGTGGTACGCCTGTATCTGGGTGGCGTCTGAATGCAACAGCCACAACAAAAAGGTTAGCAACACATTCTTTGCGTTGTAGCACGCTGTAAAGTAGAGAAACATACTGAGCGAAGTATGGTGGTGCCAAGCCTGAGTCAGCCATGCCTGCAAGCTGAAATCCATCCTTGGCCATTTCAGCAACGTAAAGCCCGAGGTTACCAAACACAGACGAGATGAGCACCCAAATGCAAAGCCACGTTCCACCAATTGTTTGTGCAATAATCGAGTACGATCCATCGTCCCATGTCGTGTAGTGTGGCATGTCTGCACCTGAAATTGCAATGAATGGAATGATATATCTACAACAAGCAATGACAACATACTATTATAAGCCCATTCCATCTTCACACATCAAGTATCCAACTACTTCATACGTAAACGCAATCATCACGACCGTAAGCACCATTGCTCTTGGATACGTTGTCTTTGGTGACTCAATTTCTCCAGCATATGCCCCTGCTGCATCAAACCCACTATAGTTCCAGTACAATGAACTCAACAATCGTCCCCAATCACGCTGCAATACAATAATACAAATAAATTAGTTACATTCTTGTCCTCCATAACACTTGACAACTAGGTACCACAACGTACGTACATCTTTTCGAATGACAAACCAATTGGCTGGTTGAATCAGTGGGACAGCATATACGACTAAGACTGTAAAGGGTAGAAAGATTAAGACTCCTAACACCAATAATGTCTGTCCTACGACCTTAATACTGCTTAATGTTGGCAGCATAAAAAGCAGTGCAAAAACGGCACGCAAAGCAAAGATACGCCATGCTACACTTTCATTAGTATCAGTGTCGGTCTCTGTATCCTCAAAGGTCGTAAGAGCCAGTAATGTATCCACAATGAGACAGGGGTAGATTGCGTTATCAATCACGCCAGAGGTCCAGGACCAGAAACCCACTTGAAAACCCATGGGTCGACCAAATGCAACACCCACCCATGTACAAAAACTCCCATCGGTTGGAAATGCCGTAAAAAGCTCCGCAAATGTTAAGGATAAAGGCAAACACCAGACCCAGGGGAAGATTATAACTGCTACAATCCCAATAAATGGTCCACATGCTGCTAAAACGGGTTCACTACCCCATGGTCCACCACTGACGTTAAA
Source organism: Peronospora farinosa (assembly GCA_947646735.1). NCBI lineage: Eukaryota > Oomycota > Peronosporomycetes > Peronosporales > Peronosporaceae > Peronospora > Peronospora farinosa. The sequence goes on along the minus strand of CANTFK010000072.1, from coordinate 74,312 downwards.
ATATGTAATAAGTGCGACGGACAAGATGCCCAATTGACGGTGTGAGTGAGACCCTGGCATTTAAAAAGAGGAGGAAGATAGATAGACAGATAGACAGACAGACAGACGAAAGGATCGATCGATCGTCAGCAGCGCATTCTTGGAGAAGGTTGGAACTTGTTAGGAACCGTCGGGAGGGATAAACCAATCGATTTGAAAAGGTGTATACGATATTAGAGGTGTATATAAGAGTGTTTTGAACAAATTATACGATCAATATTGTCAGGTCTTGAAATGCTGGAAAAAGAATAATATGAACCAATAAAAAACGAAGGAAATGTCAGATGAGTACAATGTACCTTTCCAATCTTTCTACAATTTCTAGCCAATCACATTCTTCTTTTGTCGAATTCTCCTCTTTCATTCGCCATGACGACACCACGGGTGAATGACGCGGATATCGCGCTTAATGACGCGCCTATAGCCAAACGTCAGCGTCTGTCCGATGCTGTATCATCTTCTCATGCAATTGGCCGTGTGCTGGATGTGGAATTGGTGGTACGAGGGCTTCTAGCGATGTTGGATTTGGCCTCTTTAGCAAGTTTTCTGGAAGTTTTAGCAGTGGATGAGACGTGGCGAGAAGTTTTGACGCATGAGACACTTTGGAAGGAGCTGGTGGTAATACATTTTGCGGGGAATTTGCCATCTGATGAGCAGTTTAATGATGAGAATGAGAACGAAGAAGAAGATGGCGATTATGGAGATTATGGAGAAGGAGAAGAAGAAGAAGAAATTAATGACAATGAACCGGATCTTTTGGAGCTGCTGGAGGGTGACATGGACGTAGAAGACGATGCTTCTTTATTGGAGGAAAATCTGGAGAACGAAGACGATGAGGTAGACGAAGCGATTGTCTCTTCTTCTTCTTCTTCTTCTCCTTCTCGTTCTAGAACTGGGCACAGTGATACTGTTGTATCGGGTCAAGTACAGCAAATGACCATAGGAACGGATGAGGAGACGGTGCAGGGGACATCGACGACGTGGCTTGCGGATGCGCCAAGTCAGAAATTGCTGAATGCAGCTTGCCCCGATCTTAAAGAGTTTTTGCGGTCGTTAGAGCAGTTGATCCAGTTTGATGCATGTGTGCAAATAATAAGAGGAGATATCGGTGATATTAAGATGGTGGGGAAACAACCACTGGATGCATTGGCTTTTCCGACAGCGACTTTTATGAGGAATCCTCATTCTGGTGTGGCATCAGTGATATTTCGGCGAGCAGGAGAAGGTCTGAGTGAGCATGTTCGGACGCTCGATGTCCGACTGGAAGTTGGACAAGTGCATGTCACACCGGGCTTTGATGCAGGTGTTGCCAAGCTTATTCACTGTGTCGGTCCGAGCGGATTCAATCCACACTGTTTGAGAGATTTGCAACTGACGTACAGAAGTGTATTACGCTGCATCCAGACAGAAAATTTGAGCTGTGTGGCCATGGCGTCCATTTCGACGGGGAACAATGGCATGCCGGTTGATAAAGCCGCGTGGTTTGCACTGTGTGCCATTCAGCGCTACATGCGTTCCGCAGACTGGAAGGCGACAATTGCCATTGTATGCTTCGAAGCGGACGTGTATGCCGCGTTTGCTCAAAGCAAAGGCAAGTTATTGACTCAATTTAACGCGGAAAACGTGCGGGCTACTCCTCCGCTTCGGAACTGGTAAGGTGATGGTAATGCATCTGGCGGTGGCGAATGGTTGCAGTAGCAGGAACCTCCTTATTTTTTATTTACGTGGAACTCGTGTCAATTCGAAAATTCATCTTCTTGTGTCTTGACGTAAATCTTGATGCCATTTTAAACCACTTAGTTGTTCCTGTCGAAGCCACGTCGAACGGCAATACCTTACTAGCACATATCTTCATATAGACGCCGTCAGCTCCTTCATGTATCTCAGCATCACTCCTTGGTATTCATTCCGTTGTCATGGATATCACCATCGCTATGGTGACTACCTCACTTACTAATGCTTTAGCCTGAGTAAATGTACAACTGTTTGTTGCAATCTGGACTTGCATTACATACAGATCATCAATGTAACGCTGAACTACTTTATCATTTCCTCGTAACAACATCAAGGTCCTACTTATTAACGCATTCGTAAGCATGTCTATATTCTACAGTTACAGGTAGTACATCGCTAGGTTTAACTGCTTCATTCCAACTTTTTTCTGAATTTATTCTAAAGTTTAAGTTCAGGAGTCGACTTTACATATATTTGTTTCTTAGAAAATATAAAAGCATGAAGTCTTTTTTTGAAGGTCGAATTGTTTTTTAAATAGAACACGATATCTTTGTGCAACTTAGTGTCTCATTGTTAGAAAAACACATACGAGCCACTTTCGTATTGACGTTCACGTACCCAAAACATTTCTTAACCAAGACGTGGAAATTTTAATTTAATTTATTGGAAATTAAATTATAACGTCATGGTCGAACGCAAGAGGACACTGCTTCCTATTTACATAAGTGGAGGAAGTGAACGTCGAAAGATATTTGCTAAACGTACAATTCCAAGCCGTACTATTGATGAAGCGTCACCTGTAAAAAAGAGGAAGAAATTTTTTCAAGTGAAAAGTCGCAAGTGGAATGTGTATTGGAGGCTATTTATCATCACATTTGGGATTGGTATGATGTGTCTTATTGTATTGGGCTTCATGGTACAGAATGAGACCATGTCAAAGAAGAAAGGAAGCAGTGGAGAAAGCTCTACACAAAGTTTTTTTGCAACGTGGAAGGAGAATCAGATGCTGACGAAACTCGAGCGACTCTCGCACATGTTTACAGCTCCAGTCGATATCAATATAAATAATCAAAAAATGAGACAAACGTTGAGTAATCTTAGTGATTACGAGTGCATTGGGTGGAGACAGACGGCCAAGTGCACGCCGTTGGGAGAACGGGAGGACGAAAATGATAAGAATTGCAGTGCAATGATTCCGAATGGAGTATCAGGCTATTGTGAAGTGCGTAATATACACACAAAGGAGGTGACTCAAGTACTGGCAATGCGCTGTGACTCGTTGAGACCAGCCGTGCACTTTAACTGCAATATGTTTCCAAGTCTACTGAGTTACAGTATCCTGTCGACGGACTATATACATGACTCGAATTTCTCGCTCGCACATAATCAAGAGGTGCTCCGAACAACGAATCAGTTGTCCAACACGCCAAAACAATCACTTGAAAATGATGGAATGAGCAATGAGACTGTCGAACAGTTTGTCGAACAGTTTGGAATGTCATTTGATCGGGCAATTGTGTTTGTAATCTACGAATCAGTGCTACTAGGAGCATATGCGAGTGTGCGCTCGCTGCGCGCTTTGGGATGCATGCTGCCGATTGAGATGTGGTACAAGACGTCGGAGACGAACGTAGAGCACCCACTACTGCAGCTTATGGTCGAGGAGTTGAATGTATCCCTGCGTGTGATTGATGACCCGCTGGCGACAGGCTTTTACACAAAGCTTTATGCAATCTTTTACAGTGCCTTTGACAATGTTTTGCTGCTGGACGCTGATAACTTTGCAGTGCGTGATCCCAACTATTTATTCGACACGCATGAATTCTTAGAGACTGGTGCGATCTTCTGGCCCGACTTTTGGAAACCAAGCAATACAATTTTCAACGTTCAAAAGCATAGCTACGTCTGGGAATTTTTCGGACTGGACTATGTGGACATGTTTGAACAGGAAAGCGGCCAAGTATTGATCAATCGACGAATGCATTACAAGGCCTTGAACGTGCTCATGTACTATGGTTTTTCTCTTCCTCGAACTTACGAAACGATGCAACTTGTATGGGGTGACAAGGATTTGTTTCGATTTGCATGGCTCAAGTCCAATAGCTCGTTCTACATGATACCGGGACCGCCTGGCTCCGCTGGTACGAAACATGCCGACTATGATCTATTTTGCGGGGTCACCATGGTACAACACGATCCAAGTGGACGCGTGCTGTTTCTCCATCGTAATACGCAGAAGCTTACAACCGACAACAACCAGCTTTTGTGGACTCATATTCAGCAGTTTAAGCGCACTTCGTCGCTTTTCGATTACAAAATACGTGGTGCAAATGGTGGCAAAGCGTTTCCACAGTTTAAACGATGCTTTGGGAAAGATGTCAACTATGAAAAGCTCTTTACGCTCAAACCAATGAGCGCATTTTCGTTCAAGAACCTCGAGACTGATCTTCTTCGATTTGCTACTGCGGGTGCTGATGTTCTTCGGCTTAGTAGCTATAAGGAAGGAAATGCAAGTTGGCCGGCACAAGAACAAGCACCAGTGACTGAAATTATATTGGCGACGGGTGAGACATAGACGAAGAATTGTCAAAGAGGTTTATTTTTTCTTAGTATATATGTAGATGATGACTATAGAATCTACCGAGACAATACAAAAAAATGTTTTTAGAGAAATTCACAAATCATTGGCAAACATTACTATCACATTACGCAGTTGATGTTAATTTCAATTTAGGTTTTTTTGTTTTGTACGGGTCAAAACGCCCAATCGTGTTGTTAAGTTTGCATTCAATAGGTACGGGGTATCATGCGACGACGTGACAAAAATACCGGTATAATGTCTAAATGTAGCAGCTACCATTCCCACTAAATTCATAAAGTTGACACACTCCCCATGACACATGTAGCGTCCACCCACGCGACACAATGTAAAGACAAAAAGGACACTAAACACCGCCTCTGCAATGGTAATCGTACGTATCCGAAGACGATGTATGGTTTGTTCTTATTCATTGTCATGAGCTGTACTATCGGCCTGATTAGTATCACATCACTTGTCCAGTATGGAGATCTACAGCTGCCCCCACGTCTCTCAGTACACAATTTACGCAGCAAGAACAACAGTATGAACGACAAGAAAACACCTGATTATGAGATTGAGAACGAGTGGGTAAGCAGCTATGAGTGTGTAGGCTGGAAAGCTCGACGACAATGTTCTCCTGATGGAAGACCTGATCCCAGTCATGACAGAGCCTGTCACGTCGTTGTACGTCGTGGAGACAGTGGATTTTGTGAGCTACGACATAAAATGACGGGTCAAGTGCGTCACGTGATGAAGATGCACTGTAATTCTCTTCGTGTGAATGTGAAGTTTAAATGCGAGGAATTTGCGAGTTTATTGGACTACGGACGTCTTGCTACCGAGTATGTACATGATTTGAACTTCTCACTGGCCAATTGTCGACAGCAGTTGGTTGACGATCAAGTACGTGCAACTATCGCGATGAATGAGAAGTTTGAGCAAGCACAGGGAGATATGAGTGATAAGGATTTTCAAAAAGAAGGGCAGATTGCTTTGACTCGGCCTTCTTCGTACAAACGAGGAATTACAATTGTCATTTATAAAAAGTTGCTGCAAAGTGTGTACGCATCGGTGAAATCGTTGCGAGATATGGGCTGCACTTTGCCAATTGAGTTGTGGTATAAGCGCTCGGAGGTAAATGTAGTGCACCCGTTGCTTCGTGAATTGGCTGGACGATATGGAACGTACATGCGGGAAATTCGAGATCCACGAGCTGTTAGGTTTTTTACAAAGCCGTATGCGATTTACTATAGCGCATTCGATCAAGTGCTGTTTTTGGATGCCGATAATTTTGCAGTGCGTGACCCGACGTATCTCTTTGACACGCCGCAGTTTCAAAATAAGGGTGCTATTTTCTGGCCCGACTTCTGGCATTTTAAGAATTCCATGTTCAATATCCATTCCAATAGTTTCGTGTGGGAGATCTTTCATTTGCAGCCTGTGGATATGTTTGAGCAGGAGTCAGGACAGGTTATGATCGACCGGACTGTGCATCAGAAAGCGCTCAATGTGCTAATGTATTATGGATTCCACCCCGACATCTTTCTGCGTCTGCGTCTTATTTGGGGAGATAAGGACTTATATCGGTTTGCGTGGCTAAAGACGAATAGCGTCTTTCACATGATTGATACTCCACCCGGTTCAGCAGGCCTCAAACTGGCTGACAAGAGTATTTTCTGTGGGGTCACTATGGCGCAGCATGACCTGGAGCGTGATGTTTTGTTTCTACATCGCAACCATAATAAGCTATCAAGCGATACTTACAGAAAGGTTTGGACTCACTTGCAGGAATTTCGCATGAACGAGGTGCACCTGGACGAGTATAAAGTGCAGGGCATCAGCGGCGGTCAGTATTTTCCCAGTTTTAAACTATGCTATGGCAAGGATAGTCATTACGAGAATGCTTTCACGGTCAAGGCCATCGACAAGCTACCGTTTGCTGGTCTCGAGCAGCGATTGCTGGACTTGGTGCAAGAAGCGGCACGTATCGACGGCACACGAGTAAGCGACATTGAAGGAAAAAAAGCTGTTAATGCCACTGCCAAGGCCAAGCATCAAGGCGCTTAAGACTGTGAGGTAGGTTTGAGATTACAATTGGGTTACAGGACCTGGTCCCGTTTTTTAGAACCGCCCTCTTCCGATATGGTTTCCTCCGTTGGGCCATCATGAGACTCACAGATTTCGCTTTCGTTGTAGTTGAGAAGAACTTGACTTCAATTGTAACTGAGAATAAAATGGGATGAGCTTGAACGAGGAGCGCTATGAACTCTAGTGAACCACACAGGCATCCGCAAGCATCCCTCTCGAACATGACGAACAGGTAAAGGGTATGGTGAGCGACGGACAATAGCCGTACAACATGGTTATGGAGAACGTCCTTATACCAATACAAGACTGGAGACTGCTAACGACGCGATCGCTATCAGGATACTGTGATTGAGATAAATGGAGCAAGAAGTTGCGGCGATGCATGTCATCTTGTACTGGACGACATTTTCTATAACTCGTCGTGGAAAAATTTAGGCTGTACGGCAAGAGGTATGACACGAAAACATCGTCCAGACGAAGAAGTTCTTTGTAATGTGTTTGGTATTGAAATCTGAAGTGCATGTGATTGTGTTCACTAGGAAAACAACACTATGACCAATTTCGAAAGAGTGGAACCTCCATGCTGCTCTACAGACACCTGAACACCACACCGACCCCGCTGGGCGTGTTTGGGCACGACGTCGTTGTTTCTTGTAGTTGCAGCTTTTTTTGTGGAAACCGATTGTCTTGTTACCAATTATGGTTTGCAAGTTGTCTGGAAAGTCTTCAGCCATGTCAGTAATCCAGGCGATGTCTTCTGTCGATTACGAGGGATATGCAGTGCCGGCTGTTGATTGACGATCGTGTCTTGGAACATTTTCGCTGCTAGGCGGAGGTAGACTCCAGTGCTCGGATCCCTATCTCTTCGTTGTTCCTTAATAGCGACCGCTTGAAGTTGGCGCAGAAGGACTTGTTTGACTTCCGCTACCTCTTGCTCCGTGGACGCACTTTCCTGCTTATGGATACTTCTGTTCCGCTGAATCGAGAGCATGGTCCCGCAAACGTAGCACGCTATCCACCTATTCTTGTCCAGGCCCGTCCAACGATGTCAGCTTTGTCTGGGAACATGTGGTTGATATCTGTCCACACTCTCGGAGGAAAGCTCCGGTGCCGCGCGCGATAACGCTGCTTGTTTGTACAAGACCATTTGGTCGGATGATACTTTCGATCGCGTTTACTGCGTGATGATGTACGCCCAAGACTTGGATGCTTCGACGCAGTCTCAAAGATATGGAGGAGTCTTTCATGTCCGCTGGCGACGGTCACATGTCTTTTGCATGTCGAGTCCATATCGCGCCCCAGGAAGTACAGATTTAAGTGATGGGTTGCTACTCTGTAGCATACCCAGATGTGGTATTACGTAAGAGTGTGTCCGTGTCCTCCCAGACTTGCAGTTGCAACTTGAACAAGCGGGTCGTTCGCTGGTCTTGCATCCCCATCGATCGGTAAATGATAGACGGAGCGATGGATGGCCAACGCCAAGCTAAACGTAGACAAGGCACTCGACTGTCACATGCGGTGAATCAAAGCGTCTGAAATGACCAAATCCTTTTGCATGTACTGGAGTCACCTGCCAACGGTTGAGTGTCATGCAGCCATTGCGCACGAGATTCCTGATTCTTCTGCTGTGCATAGTCAACGTCATGTCTGTCCTTTTGAGGACAACACTTGACCAGCAAACCCGTTTGACGATCTCAGGCGCTACAACTGCAACTACAGAGCAAATCTCCATCGCTTGTCGCACTTCTTGCGCTTGAAGCTGTGACAAGTGGAACCGCTTTACAACGTGACACGACCGAAAAAAATTGACCCTCTGCCCATCAACTCAACCAGGACTCAGCCAATATCTTGCTGCAAATCATTGCTCTCATCATGACGCATGATGCAATACAAGTCGCTACAGTTGCCATTTCCTTGCTTACTACGGATCGATCTGCTGATTGATTTGCTGCTTACGTCAAAAGGTTACTAGAGACTTACACAGCCCATCACGAATGAAATGGCTACAACTGCACAGAAGACTGTAAAAACGAATGGTGGAGACCATTAACAGAATTGACAATTTCCATACATATAGAAAGGGCAAGATCCACGTCTTCTCATTGGTTAGTCTCATCTACACGACTCGTTTCTGCTCGCGTCACTTCAGCCTACTTCACTCCCAATTGTTTTGACCTTCTCTCGTCGGTGCGCATTCCGCATTTTGCGCTGCGACCATCACTCCGTTTCCGCATTCGCATGTTCCGCATTCATCGCCGAGCCGTCGCCTCGCTCTCATCGTCGTCCTCCCGTCGTGTCCCATTAGTAGCCAATGCGTCGTCTTGGTGGCGTCGAAGCTTTCGTTCGATCCCGGGCGAAGGGGCTGATAAACGTGCGCTTTTCGAACAAAAGGGACTCTATCGGCAGCTTGAAGAGAAGGACAGTTGCGGTGTCGGAATGATTGCGAGCCTTAAAAAGAAACCATCACGCTCGACGGTTGTCCAGGCCAATGAAATGCTTGTCCGCATGTCGCATCGTGGCGGCTGTGGCTGTGATCCCGCGTCCGGAGACGGCGCGGGAATGTTGGTCGCTTTACCCCATGATTTTCTCCAGCGTGTCGTTACTGATGGAGAATTTGGTGCCTCAGCCAAGTTACTGGACTTGGAGAAGGAGAAATATGCAGTTGGGAACGTCTTTTTCAACAAGAACTCACCCAACGACATTCCATTGGCAAAAAAGACATTTGATGATATGGCTGAAACTATGGGACTTAGAGTCGTAGGATGGAGGGCCATGCCCACGACGTCTACTACATTGGGAGCTACGTCCCTTGCTTCAGAGCCTCATGTTGAGCAGATCATGGTGCTAAATGAGAACCCAAAGCTATCGGGAGATGATTTTGAAAAGGAACTACTTCGACTACGCAACGTTGTCACATCTGTGAATGAAAAAAAGTTTTCTGATTTTTACGTGAACTCACTGAGTAATCGTACAATTACATACAAGGGCCAGCTCACCCCTGAACAGTTGTTTCAGTACTATGATGACTTGTCTGCCAAGGATTTTACGTCGTATGTGGCGCTCGTACATTCTCGGTTCTCGACCAACACGTTCCCATCGTGGGACCGCGCTCAGCCCAACCGAATCATGTGTCACAATGGTGAAATTAACACGTTGCGTGGCAACAAGAACTGGATGTACGCCCGTGGTGGCACGCTCCACAGTTCGTACTTTGGTAACCGTACGTCGGACCTGCTACCCGTGTGCTCAGATTCCAAGTCGGACTCCGGCAACTTTGATGCTGTCTTGGAGATTCTCACGAAGGCTAGTTCTTGCAACCGTTCGTTGCCAGAGGGCATGATGATGATGATCCCTGAGGCTTGGCAGAACGACCCGCTTATTGATCCGCTCAAGAAGGACATGTACAAGTACCAGTCGCTGCTCATGGAGCCGTGGGATGGCCCGGCCATGATGGCGTTCACGGACGGCAAATACATTGGCGCTACGCTGGACCGCAATGGTTTACGTCCGAGCCGTTACTACGTCACGAAGGACGACCACGTTCTTCTTTCCAGTGAAATTGGTGTGCTCGAGCACCTGCCAGAGAAGGACATCAAGTACAAACGCCGTCTAGAGCCCGGCAAGATGTTCCTCGTGGACTTTGAGCGCGGTATGATTGTGTCGGACGATGAAGTCAAAAAGTCTGTCAGCGAGAGCCGTCCTTTTAAGAAGTGGTTGGATGAAAATCTTGTGTCGTTGTCGGAGCTGACTGCAGTCAAGAAGGATATGGTGACTCAGTCCAAGCGCCGTTCAAACTATACCGAGCTAAACCGCCGTTTGAATATGTTTGGATTCACGACGGAGACGATGGACTTGCTTATGATGCCGATGGGGATATACGGCAAGGAGCCTCTGGGTAGCATGGGAAACGACGCGCCGCTCGCCGTGCTATCGGAACAGCCCAAGCTGCCGTTTGAGTACTTCAAGCAATTGTTTGCACAAGTGACAAACCCGCCGATCGACCCCATTCGTGAGGAGCTGGTTATGAGCTTGATGTGCCCTGTGGGTCCGGCTGCGAATGTGCTAGATGCAACTGCAAAGCACGCCAAGCGGTTAATGGTAGAACAACCAGTAATGTCGAGCGCCGAAATGGATGCTCTAAAAAGCGCCAACAACCCGGATTGGACGCCGAAGGTCCTGGATGCTACGTTTGCTGCTGGCAGCGGCGCCCGTGGCCTTGTGGAGGCTCTTTATCGTCTGTGCGAGCAAGCTACGGATGCACTCATTAACGAAAAGGCACCCATTCTTGTGCTCTCTGACAAGCTGGCCGGTGTGAACCGATACCCAGTGCCGTCATTGCTTGCTGTTGGTGCTGTGCACCAGCACCTTTTGCGAACCCAGCAGCGCACAAGTGTAGCCCTGTTCACGGAGTGTGGTGACGCCAAGGAAGTGCACGACTTCTGCACGCTGTTGGGCTTTGGCGCTGACGCTATCAGTCCCCACATGGCGGAGATGGCACTGAAGAAGATGAACGACGAAGGTCTGTTGTATGCTCACTCGAAGATCGAAATGGCAAACTCGGAGGTCTTTGACAAGTACCGTGCTGCCGTTGGCAAAGGTATCTTGAAGGTCATGTCCAAGATGGGCATTTCCACGCTTCAGTCGTACAAAGGAGCGCAGGTGTTTGAGGCTGTGGGTCTGGGCGACGATATCATTAGCATGTGCTTCGAAGGCACGAACTCGCGGATCCAGGGCACGGACTTCGAGGCGCTATACACGGACATCTCGCGTTTTCACCAGGCTGGATACCCGCTCCACTCAGACATGCTCCCTCTGATCCGCAACCCAGGCAGCTACCATTTCCGCAACAACTCGGAGGTGCACTACAACTCGCCCAAGAATATTGTGGCATTACAGCTTGCTGCTCGCGAGAACTCGCGCGAAGCCTACGCGCAGTACGTCGAGGAGACAAACGAGCTGTGTAAGCGCGTGAACCTGCGCGGCCTCTTGGACTTCAAGTTTGTCGACGAGGACAAGATGCCCAAGCTAGAAGAGATGGAAAGTGTTGCTGAGATTGTGAAGCGCTTCAACACGGGCGCTATGAGTCTAGGGAGTATCTCGCAGGAGACACACGAGGCCCTCGCTATTGCAATGAACACCCTTGGTGGACGTAGCAACACTGGTGAAGGTGGCGAGGACTCCAAGCGTTTTACAAAGCCTGGAGACCCGCCTAATCTTCGTCGCTCGGCTATCAAGCAGGTGGCTTCAGGCCGATTTGGCGTGACCATGAACTACTTGACTAACGCGGACCAACTGCAAATTAAGATGGCGCAGGGAGCGAAGCCAGGTGAGGGTGGTGAGCTGCCTGGCCACAAGGTCAGCGACTACATCGGTTCCATGCGTCACACAACGCCTGGCGTGGGTCTTATTTCCCCACCACCGCACCACGACATTTATTCGATTGAGGATCTAGCTCAGTTGATCCACGATCTCAAACACTCGAACCCGTCGGCAGAAGTGTCGGTGAAGCTAGTGTCTGAAGTCGGAGTTGGTGTGGTTGCTGCCGGTGTGGCGAAGGCTAAGTCAGACCATATTACCGTGTCGGGCCACGATGGTGGCACTGGTGCATCGTCGTGGACTGGCGTGAAGAACGGTGGTCTTCCGTGGGAGTTGGGTCTCGCGGAGACACAGCAGACGCTGGTGCTGAACGATCTTCGTTCGCGAGTGAAGCTGCAGACCGACGGCCAGTTAAAAACCGGTCGTGATGTGATGGTTGCTGCTCTGCTTGGTGCTGAGGAGTACGGATTTGCTACGGGCCCTTTGATTGCTCTTGGGTGCATCATGATGCGCAAGTGCCATCTGAACACGTGTCCGGTCGGAGTTGCCACGCAGGACCCGGAACTTCGCAAGAAGTTCCAGGGCCAGCCTGAGCATGTGGTAAACTTTATGTTCATGCTTGCTGAAGAGGTTCAGGACTACATGCGTCGCTTAGGTTTCCGCAAGCTGGACGACTTGATCGGTCGCGCGGACCTCTTGAAGGTGAATCAGGATGCCTTGCACTACAAGAGCCGTAAGCTGGACCTGTCTCCGCTCCTGATTAACGCTAGCACGCTGAATGAGGGTGCTGGTGTAAAAAAGGAGATTGAACAGGAACACGAGGTCGAGAATTGCATTGACATGCGTTTGATCGCCATCGCCAAGGACGCACTGGAAAACAAGACCCCCGTAGTGATCGAAGACATTGCGACCAATTTGGACCGTACGCTAGGCGCCACGCTTTCGCACGAGATCTGTAAGCGGTACGGTGAGGAGGGTCTTCCTGACGGAACTATCCACTTGAAGCTAAAGGGCCACGGCGGTCAGAGTCTGGCTTTCGGTCTTGCCAAGGGCGTGCGTCTTGACCTGCAGGGCGACTCAAATGATTACGTCGGCAAGGCGCTTTCTGGCGGTGAGGTGTCGGTGTACCCGAGCCCTAAGTTCTCTGAGCGTGCAAACCCAGAAAACGTGATTGTCGGCAACGCTGTGCTGTATGGTGCTACGAGTGGTGAGGCTTTCTTTTCGGGCAAGGCTGGCGAGCGATTTTGCGTGCGTAACTCCGGTGTGAAGGCGGTTGTAGAAGGTGTGGGCGACCACGGCTGCGAGTACATGACGGGCGGTCGTGTGGTCGTCCTCGGCTCTACTGGTCGCAACTTTGCTGCTGGTATGTCCGGTGGTATCGCTTACATCTACGACGAGGACAATAGTTTCCAGTCCAAGTGTAACATGGGCATGGTTGGCGTCGGCCCGCTAACTGAAACTGCGTCGGACGGCGAAATTCAAGAGCTGAAGGTTCTCATCTCTAAACATTTGGAGCGCACACAGTCGCCGAAGGCGCAAAAGGTGTTGGATGACTGGGACACTTCGACTTCAAAGTTTATGCGAGTAATGCCGTATGACTACGAGCGGGTGCTACTACAGCATGTGGCAGTAAAGGAGACCAAGAACGTGGCTTGTGCTTCGGCCTAATGCTACAATTATAAGGCCAGTGACTAGTGAGATAGTACGATGACGATATGAAAGGGTGAGAAGGAACATATGCAGAAAGTTAATATGAACTGTACAACCAAGATGACTACAAAGAAATGGCTTGATGGAGAGACCAAAAGGGGAAAATTAAATAGTTGTTGAAACGAAGCAGCCGTAAGAAATCATTTCTAAGAGAGAATTCCAAATCAGATTTTCTCAAAATCCGAAAAGCTCCAAGATCCAATAACGATGAAAACGTTCTTTCTCGCTGCGACGGTATTTGCTACTTCCCAAGCGTTAACCACCAACTTTCCTTCGTTCTTAATCTCTAGTGAGCATCAGACGTGGAAGGCCTTTGTGGACTACGCGCTGGAATTTGAAAAGGAATACCGTTACGCTGCCAATGACGAAGATCTCGTGCAGCTCCGATTCCGAGCTTTTGCGACGAATCTTGAGCGTATCAAGTCACATAATGAAGCGTACGAACGTGGTGAGTTTAGTTTTACACTAGGGCTCAATGATCTTGCGGATCTCAACGATTCCGAGTACAAACAGTTGCTCAGTTACCACATGCGTGAATCAATGAGCTCTGGAGCGAGTGAGACGTTTTCCAAGCCTGAAAACTTTCAAGATATTCCAGACAGTTGGGATTGGCGTACACACAACGTTGTGACGCCTGTAAAGAACCAGGGCCAATGTGGATCGTGCTGGGCCTTTTCGGCTGTGGCTGCAATGGAATCGGCTTATGCTCTGAAAACTGGCACACTTGAGTCATTCTCAGAGCAGGAACTTGTGGACTGTACTCTTAAGGGTATTGATGACTGTAGCCATGGTGGAGAGATGAGTGAAGGTTATCAGGAGATTATTAATCACCACGGAGGTAAAATTGATCGGGAGGTGGACTATGAGTATACGGCAGAGTCCAAGGGCGTGTGTAACGCCAAAGACGACAAGGCAGTGGGCCATTTTACGGCGTATGCGAATGTGACGTCGGGCGATGAAAGCGCGTTGCAAGCAGCTATTGCTACTAAAGGTGTGCAGGCAGTGGCAATTGATGCAAGTAGCTTTACGTTTCAATTGTACCGTCACGGTGTGTACAGCTGGCCATTGTGTGGCAACAAACCGGATGCACTGGACCACGGTGTGGCAGCTGCTGGCTTTGGAACGTACAAGAAGTCAGACTTTTGGCTTGTGAAAAACTCATGGGGTGAGTCGTGGGGCATGAAGGGCTATATCATGATGAGTCGGAACAAGAACAATCAATGTGGTATTGCTACGGACGCTTCCTATCCGATTATGACAAAGGAAGAGAAGAAGATGGAGATGATGGACCGTACTGTGGTCCAAGAGACTACCGACGTCGTCAGCATCATGTAAGCAAGCAACGGATCTGCAGACAAATGCATGTAATGGTTGATGGTCATTTATTCAGTAGCTATTGGCACTGATCAATGGAACTACCATCTTGTCCAATACCTTGTTTTTTATATCGATTTGTTTATGACATTCAAGTTGTGACAATCGGGTGTAGTGTATATTCCTGAGCCACTTCGTGTTGACGTCACCATATATGTACCCATTCACGTATAATCTGGCAAATCTCAGCAGCCGAGATGAAGAGCACCTACCTATACTTTATTAATGAACAGGACGATAAAACCGTGTTTACCCCAAGCACTTACCCGAATCCTTTCGTAGCTTTTGGCACAGCTACATTCAGACACAGTCCAAAAGCCTGCTATCACCATTGTTTAGTAGTACACAGAATCCGTCTGGACCCATTACATACAGCATAGCATAGCAATCAACAACACGTGCAACCGCTTGAACAGGTGGCTGTTTCAATAGTCCCTTCGCTATACAATGAGACGGTAGCTTTTTGCACGACATTTTTGCTCAATGTTTATGCTCTAGAGCCCATTGATAAGGACTTCATTAGCCCCATACAATACTAAAATAATTCTCAACTTCAAGTGTCACATTGCGGATCGTCTCCAGCTGCATTTTGCCGGCCGGGAAGCATCCAGAAACGAGCCAAACACAAGACATTGTGGAGCTGTATAAACTAATGAATCTGACCAAAAAAGACCCTATGCAGCCGAATGACTCGTACTTCCGATAATGCGATCTTCAAGTGCGGGCGACGTCACCATCCGAATGACGTCGCTCCTTCTTCTATAGCCTTTATAAATGACGTTCCCCCAAGCAGCGCCGCCGAATTTGTGACGTGGACGCCCGATGAGTGGTCAAAAATCAAATTTACAGTCATTGATTGGCTATTTAAAAAAAAGAGACATGTCTCAAATCGTATTTAGTCGTGCATTTTTCGAATGTCCTTACAACGAGTCATACAATTCAAAGGCTTGTATCCATTTCTAAAGACTCTAGCATTTCCCATTTTGCCACCAGTTAGTAACGTGCCTATTTTTTTCGTGCAAAATCTTGCCAATTGCCATGGACACTTTCCGTACGAATTCGAACAACGCCCAGCTACAACTCAGCTCCTTTTTATCCCTCGACGCTGACGATGAGATGGCGCAGCTTATTCTGGAGGTACGATACATGGTACAACTAGTGCATGGTAACAAACAGTTTATGGACTAACGATTCTTTCTCTTTATTACAGGAAATATCGTACATGCGACGCTCGTTTACTGGTGTAGCAGCCGAGATTGCAAGTTCTCCGTCATGCTCTTCACCTACTGGACTTAATGCCATCTCGGAAGACGACGAAGAAGAGGAAGACTAGACGATTAATTGAGTTTCCAGGCTAATAGAAAAGTTATTACAATGAGGGTCGGCTGCATCACGCGGCCCGAAACTTGCGCAGATCGCGCTGCAGCTTCTACTCGAATCGTCTGTAGTCCTGCATTAGTAAGAGAAGAAGGGAGATTATAATTTGCAGCGCGTTATTTATTTTAAACAATGCACTTGCTTTTTAAGAAGTTTGTATGGTCATGACGATCGAGAGTGTAAGAGGCGGTTTCCAGTAGGAACCGCATGTATTTTCTATAAGGTCGTGATGAGGTCTACTATCCAGACCGTCTGTTGGAACCCTTTGTCTTATTACACAAAGGGGGTGGTCATCTTACTACTAAATGGGGGTATACGTGTGTATACTTAATCAAATTGGTCTCTGTTATTGGTCTTTTATCGTGTAGTCCATACAAATTTTAACATCATAAATCGAAACTCCTTTTCAGAAGAAGAACTTTTTTTCAACATGTTTGAGCTGTCAACGTCCAAGGACGAGTTTGCCTCTGCTTACAAGCTAGAAATCGACGCAGGTACCACAGCTGACGTCGACGTCAATGGCTTGAAATTGGGTCGTTGGTCCAGTGGATTCTTGGAGTTTTATGGCGACTGCATTCCCAATGGTCTGAACCTTTTTTTTGTCCCATTCAATTTAGATGTCTGTCATTTATATTCACGCTTTATTCGTTTTGGTAGGTTTCATGGCCTTTCTCTGTCCTGGAGTCTCTGTGGCTCAGATCATGGCTCGATTGGGGTTAATGCGCTATAAAATAGTGCTTCAACTTTATGCTGCGCTCTATTTCCTGGTCCTATTGGCTATTTCGGCAAACAATACCGTCATCAACTTTATTTGTGTCGTGGCTGCAATTGTCGCAGCATTAGCAGTCGCCCGACTGCGAACTAAAATGCGCACATTGTTTGACATTCCGGGAAACGCATTGCTTGATGTTACAAGTGCGTTTGTGTGTGGACCTTGTACAATTGCACAAATGGCGAGTCATGCTGAAGCTTATCAGTCGGGGTCATGCTCATTCCGCGCTCGATCAACGCTGGAAGGATATGTTCGTTAATGGAGAGGAGAAGCAACAGTAAAGGCTTATATCGGTCAATAAGTACTATGATAAGCTTGATGGTATTGTTACTGTTGCTGTTGTTGTAAGTGTTGCTGTGTGTTGCTGTTGTGTTGCGGTTGTTGGCATGGCATCCAGCAACTTTATCACTTGGTTTTTAGTACGTTTACTTTTCCAGTACATAATTATGAGCTTGTCATGAAAATGGCTACACATATAGCTGACAGTATGATTACGTCAGCATCATGATGGGACGTGCAAGGAGAACCACATGATTTTTCCCTCGTATCCGGAATTCGCTACCAAACTCTCTTATAACCGGAAAAGACCAGTCCTTAGCAGTTAAAATGTTAGCCTCGGTTCGTTATACTAAGCAGCTCCAACGTATGGCCAATGCTTCTCGTGCCTTCTCTAAAGCCACACCATTTCATGCAGACACGTATGAACAAAAGTATTTGGCTAAAACATACAATGGAAACGGCGTTCGTGGCGAAGCAGGGCTCGTATTTAGTCATGGTAAAGGCAGTAAATTATACGACGAACAAGGTCGTGAATTTTTAGATTTTTATGCAGGTATTGCTGTCTCTGGTCTTGGTCATGGCGATGACGATTGGTATCAGAGTCTTGTAGAAAATGGCAAGAAAGTGACACATGTGAGCAATTTATTTCACTCGAAAGCGCCCCTGGAATTAGCCAAGACATTAGTGGATAATTCGTGCTTTGATAAAGTCTTTTTTGCTAATTCGGGCACGGAAGCCAATGAAGGGGCGTATAAATTTGCACGACTTTACGCCAATCACGTGACGCAAGGGACGTACGTGACGAAATAAAACCTATTCGTGATGTTTGAAAGGGAGTTAAAACATTTAAACGTAAAAACTGACGATGATGATATTTTATATGGTAATTTTAGGTCATTGGCAGGACAAAAGATTGAGTTTATCTCGTTTAAACATGGATTTCATGGTCGCACAGCTGCAGCTTTGACTTTGACGCATAAACCCAAGATTCGAGAAGCTTTTATGCCACTTGTACCGGGTATTCATTATGCGGAATTCAATGACATTGAAAGTGTCAAGAAACTCATTTCGGAGAAGACTGCAGGTGTTTTTATCGAGCCTGTTCAGGGTGAAGGTGGTGTCCATCCTGCTGATCCGGATTTTATGCAGGAGCTGCGTGCTTTGTGTGACAAGCACGACACGATGCTTATTATGGACGAGGTGCAGTGTGGTCTTGGCCGTACGGGTAAGCTATTTGCTCACGAGCTGTACGACGTGATACCTGATATCATGACGCTGGCAAAACCGCTTGCTGGTGGACTGCCAATTGGTGCTGTGCTCATGTCGAACAAGGTGGCATCGACTATTAGCCCCGGTCAGCACGGCACGACTTTTGGTGGTAATCCGCTAGTATGTGCTGTGGCCAATACGGTACTAAACAAGATCATGGATGAAAACTTTCTCGCCAATGTGCAGAAGCGTGGCAACTACCTGGCTAACGGTCTAGAGAAGCTACAGCAAAAGTTCCCTGACAAGGTAGTGGATGTCCGCAAGCCGATCGGCAAGGGTGGTCTGTTCGTTGCCCTTGAATGCGCCAAGCCCGTCGGCCCGCTCATCGAGTACGCACTATCGAAGCAGGTGCTCATCATTTCGGCCGGTGAAAAGTAAGTTGACTATGCATCGTGTTGTTATCGGTGGTGTATGATAAGGCGTCTTACGATTATGACCCGGTTTGCATCTTTTTATTGTAGCACAATCCGTTTGTGTCCGCCACTTGTCGTGGACGAGGAGGACATTGACAAGCTACTTGACATTTTTGGGAAGGCATTCGAAGAGGATGTTTTGTAATGACCTGCAGCTATCCAATAACACGGAGAACATTGCTAATGGGATTCTGAAATTGAGGTGCTGCCACCAGCACCGCTGTTGTACGATCATTGATGGTCGAGCTCTACTTATTCTATTGTGTAGCATGTGCTACTTTGTTGCATACTTTAAACGGTTCTGTTGTTATTGCTTCCACAGCTCAAGCAGGGTTCTCTGGGCTCGCTTGGGTAAAGTCAATGATTTTGCTTTTCGTCGTAGCTTTATGCGACGCTTTTGTTGTGATTGGGCCTCTTGGGTTTCCTGTGATTCGTGTGATTGCTGTGGCAGCTGCTGTGCGGTAGGAATCTCGTGGACGGGGTGCAACCGAGGTTCAGTATTGTGTCGCGTACTTTGAGGTGACGCTCGTTGCGTATCTAGTTGTACTCTCAGGCAGCAGCTTGGAGATAAAGAACGGCTTGACCGAGAGACTGCTGCTCGCTTGTATCCTCGTACGCGGTATGCATGACCGTCAGGTTGCTGAACAAAGGTGCTCCAGTTTGCCCATTCTGCTACACCACTCTTTTCACAAGACTTGTCTCCGGACGCGAATAGTAATTTGAAACATGCAGCTTCGTTACTACGCTCTTCCTCTTGACTACTCTGTAGTTCATCCTTTTCGCTGCCAACCTGCCAGCACCGTACGGTGCCATCATCCGAACATGATGCAAGTTGAGAAAAGTCTCGGGAGCTCCAGGCAACTCCATTAACCTCATTCGTGTGACCCTTTAGCGCAAGATATGGTGCACGCTGTAAAACACCAGGACTCGACCAGGCAGAAGAATTGACTTCATCGTATGAAGTATTTAAGCGTGAGTCCCAGATGTACACGATACCATCCGCTGACGCACCAGCAATGAAGTCTCCATTCGGACTAAAAGTAGCTTTGCAGTAAAAGGAACTTGTCTGGTGCCCAGAGCATCGAAGATTAATTCTAGCGCCGTGATGGCCAGGATCATGCTGCTTTTGACCAGTATCAATCACAGCAATGGAATCGTTCAGCACATTCACAAGCAGATGAGATGCACCTCCAGTACCCCTCGGACCAAACATCAGCGAAGAAATACCACGACGAGCACCTTCATGACTAGAGCAGGATATCTCGTAAACTGGCACGGGAGATTTAATTGCTGCCTTATTTTTCCCAAAGTTGGCAGTAGAACTCGATCCAAGTCGTCTCACGTCCCAAAACTGTACTACTGCATCAACAGCACCTGCCGTTATGATCTCGTTCCCTGTCGTCCCGAATTCCACACACGTAACACTACGTGGTGAAGATGAAATCATTGCTACCCGTCGTCGTCTTTTTTTCTGGCTAGCCGACGTGAAACTTGCATTTGACGACAAGTTTCTCGACAAAGTCGGCTCTGCATGCACATTTTCCATTGAAAGCACAGGTTTCTCAGTAGCACGAGTATCCCATAGCAATACCCTTCCATCTCTTCCACCTGAAGCAAAGAAATGAGCATTATCTGGAGCTTGACGGACACATTTTACACTTAAGTCATGTCCTCTCAGCGTCGAAACAGGTTTTGACGCTGTCAATGAGCTCGTTCCGGCTCTCTCAACGTCCCATATCTTGATCTGCAAGTCTCCAGCTGCTGTAAGTACTTGTGTGTCGTCTTGTGTCCATAGAACGTCAAAAATAGCGTTCTGATGTGCTGTCCAGCGGCTTTTCCAGCGTTTTCTGGCTGTTTCGACGATTCCCACCGCTCCTTCTTCATCCACAGCCACCAATAATGTCTTATTATAAGCATAAGATACTTGAAACACTGGTCCGGAGCGCATGGAGCCTGTACTTTGGCCAATAAAGTGAGTCTCAGGCTCGTCTCGGAGTGACAGGACACTTTGCGCTGGACACTGTAGCGACGCGAGCAGAGAGAGATGGACAGAGCTACATTGCAGATAGATAGAAGAAGTATTAATGTAGAT
Organism: Peronospora farinosa; assembly: GCA_947646735.1. NCBI lineage: Eukaryota > Oomycota > Peronosporomycetes > Peronosporales > Peronosporaceae > Peronospora > Peronospora farinosa. The sequence continues at coordinate 53,268 of CANTFK010000072.1, read as the reverse complement.
GGACGATGCTTCGTGGAGACGTTGCGAGGGCCAGTAACGTGATCCAGAGGCACCAAGCTGAAGCCTTGCAAGCTGCTGCGTCAGGTTTGTCATGATGGAAGGTCCGATGCCAGTCACGAGTTGACTTGATTGTTGTATACCGTATAATGAAAGTAAGATAAAAAGCTGGGCACCAAGTGCTTTATATGATGTAACGACACCGCAAGTTGAAGTTGTTTCTTTAGACCCTTATTTTTGACCAATCATAAACTGTCTTACTGGCAAGATACTTTCTTACTTCGTGTTCAGTTGTATGAGGTACTATACATCCTCTCTCTGACCAGTAACTCACAAAATAGTACGTCAGTTTAATATATTAGTCGTCATACAATAAATAGTAGTCAGGATATCGACAGAAGAAAGTAATATAATATAACATTCATCGAACGTAATTTAGTCTGCGATATATACTCCAAGTCAAAACCTTACAATATCACTTTTTCTTATTCATACGTCGAGAGTAGTTTAGCAGTACTATATTATCCTATCCCGTGTTGTCAGCCTCGAACTTAATACAGTTGTCGTTTAAGTCACCCTACGCCATCAGCATTCAATCTTTACTTTATGCAAAAACATGTATCTTCGATGCAACGATTGGTTGAAAATGTCCCTCCTTGGCTTCAAATCCACTCTCCCAAACATGGAAGTTTTTTTTTCTTCGAAGGTCATGAAAGGATGCATAACGCAGAATGCTCAGTACAAGAGACCGCGAGGAAGAAAAGCTCGTACATCCATTAAATAGCTCGTTTCCAATCAATTCATTTATCTCTCAAAACACTCTGTTTCCTTCTTCTTCCACTGCAAATTCTCAACGAACACAAGAACAACTTGCAACTTGTGACACATTCGGAACAGTTCCTTTAGTGACTGGAAAAATGGAAAGTGACAATCATTTCGAGACGGCACATTCACACGACAAGATGACGACACGCCAAGCGTCACGTGTCGCACCATATGACGACGAATGGAATTGTCCAGAAGAAACCAAGAACTTTCCCGTGCATGTAATCAAACGTCGGAATGTTGGTGTTCCCAAATTTCTACGATTTCTATTTCAAATTTTAGAAATGGAAAATCCCGCTATTATTACGTGGTCGCACGAAGGTACCGCGTTTCAAATTATCCAACCCGAGGAATTGGCGTGTCAGATTTTACCCAAATATTTCAAGCACAATAAAGTGTCGAGTTTCCAGCGACAATTGAATTATTTTGGATTCAAGAAATGGACCAAGACACAGACGAATGTTTGTACGTTTAGTCACCCGTTTTTTGTTCGAGCTGATAAGGACAGGATGAAGCTGATTAAACGAAAAGAACGAGCCAATGCAACAGTTCTGTCAGCTGCAATGGCAGCCACCATTACGTCCAATTCCATTGAGATTATGAACCACCCTCACGCTCCAGAAAAAGCTCGAGCATCAAGTGAACTTCATTGTGAAGCTCAGGATCTAGCAGGTCAACTTTCGACCCAACAAGCTTTGAAAAGACAGAAATCCAATATTCTTTCAGGTGCAACAGTGACATTTTTGAATTCGGCAGCAGCTGGACGACGTCATTCGACGGGAATGCTTCCTGGATCGGAAGCATTTGGCTTGGCAGCCGCGGCTGCTGCTGCTGCAGCTGCTGCAGCTGCAGCTGCAGCTTCCGCAGATTCATTTGAACCAGGACGCAAGCGTGCAGGAACACCTGCTGAACAGGAATTTGAGCTCGAAATGGAAGCTCGAGTCAGTTCTGCAGCCAACTCGGCGTCAATGCACCAACCATTTACGCATATGAGAAAAATTGCAGAAACCAAGGAGTCATCGGAAGGCTATTCTTATCCACCTGCACACGGGAAGCGCCAGAGTCTTCCTCACGTTTTGCCTCCCGGATTTGGTGATGCTTTTGGTACGAGCATGAACGTCAACGCGACGAGAGGGGTTGGAAGTGGTGGTTATCGATCCCTTGGTGCCAATATTCTAGGTCGACGCAAAAGCGACCAGCTCTTGAATGGCAACAATAATATCGGTGGTTCTTCAGACAACAAGGGCGTTTCGATTAGCCAAATTGAAGATTTTATGGCGTCTTCATCTACATCGGCTTCCCAGCAACCACTTTTTGCCTCAAATGTCAAAAATGACGCATCGGTGGTCCTCCCCGTCTCAGCGAACTCAGCTAATGATGCATACGAGCTTCAGCAGCAGCGACAACTACGGCAGCAGGTCAACCGACAGCAACATTTTGGCAGTGGGGGATACGGGTACGGCGTGAAGCCCCAGTCCAGCAACGGGTGGCCAACGTCCATCAAGTCTGAATCCTCCAGCGGATGGCAGACATCCGTCAATGCGAATTCGTCATCAGCTGGAAACACGTCGTACCAACTTCAGCCGCAAAATCACTCGATGATGATGCCTCTAAAGTTTGGAGGCTCGAATGCACCACACAGCACCAATCCATCATTCCAGGATAACATTATCGGGTCAATGGGCTTTTCTCATACAGCGTCGGGAGGCGACAGGAAACTCCAGCAACGTCCTCTTACGTTCTATCCCCAGCAATACCAATCTCATCAAGGACAAGTGGCATCATACCAACAGCAGCAGCAAAATGGTCAGCAAGAACGAGACAACCAGCAGCAGCCAACTCAGCAACCCCGTGACTACATTGATGTTCTACTTGAAAGCGCAGGTGTGGACGATAATCTGCCCCCGCAGAGTTCTACGATGCTTTTGTCGGAATCGTGGAACGGACATCCAGAAAATGATCCTAGTAGTGTTGAGTCAACGGGGTCTTATACTTTCATGCAGACTCAACAGCAGCTACAATTGTCCCCGATGAGAGGCATGCGTCACAACCCCGTTCAGCGTTTCTAAGTGACCTCGGGCGGGTCACTTCGAAGAGATGCCATGCAAATCAATAAGAAGCCGACTAATTTCGTACCAAGACAAGAACAAGTGTACATGGCTCAAGGGATGTCGATCTAGACTGGCTAAGAAGTAAAGCCAGTCTCCCCATATATGTAAGTAGTTTTTCTTTACCTTGTATATATTCTCAGAGCCGATCTCGAGTTGCCAGCGTTTTCATCGCCAAGAACCCCAGCAAGACAATGCCACACGTCAAAACTCAAGGTCTTGGTCAGCACATTCACCAGGTGATACTACTAGCAGGATCGTCAAGAGTGTTCAAGGTTATCTCTTGTATAATGTACCTGCAGTGACGTACAAAAGCCGTGTTAAATTTCAAGATCCGATCCAAGTCGAGTCGGTCATAATCCCCCATTTACGCCGCACACAGTACGAGATTCAGTAGACAACCGACACTGGCTTGGACACTTGGACACTTGGTATCTTCAATTAAAAACTCATACTTTTACTCGAATAGTGCGAATGCAATTAGGAGAGAAAAAAACTTCTTTATTTCGTTTGTGTGAAGGCCGAAAGAGAGACAAGAGTCTCGGAATATCCATCAATGGATGATAACCGTTTGATTTTACTCTTCCTTGGTATACTGCACGCCCTGGAACGTCCCCTCCTCACGCTGTTCGTTCCAGCGGTCCATCTGATTGGTTCATAAACAAAAGTTACTTAACAAAAAACATATTAACTTTGAAAGGTTATACAAACAACATACCCAGGAACTGGGGCAAACCGACGCGGCGTATTGCATGTACTTGTGACATGCGTCTTCATCCCCGTCATTGCTCTTGAGACACAACACGTACTCGTTATAGCGTGTCCAACAGTGTTGCGCCTGATTTGTGTTGGGGAACCGCGGATCCAGCGGCGTCGTCTTGAGTTTCGGTTCTTCGGCCGGCATTTTGATAGAATTTGGGATCAGATGGCAGGAATATAATGAAATGTAGGGTGGTCATCGCAGCGTCTTTTTCGACCAATCAGAAGAGTAAAGGCGCTTCGTGTTACTTCAAGTAATGCTACGACGGTTTTAAGTACGAATTTGTACTTCCATTTGAACGCTGTGAACTGGCGTCCGTTTTTTTTTAATACACATGACGTTTTTTTTCGTCCTGCTGTAAGTTATTCTGTCCGAGAGGTTTTTTATTTTTCCAATATATTCTGATTGGCTTTTGCAAAATAAAGTCGGAACAAATAAATTACCGACGGTTGAGCTCTTCCTCCATATAACTGACGAACTACTGTAATGAGCGCTGTCGACGACGTGGAAGCTCGTATTCGTCGTCTGGATGAGACACGGGCTGCAAAATCAATACAATTACATCATTTACAACAGGAATTACGTTATAATAGCATCGCAGGCGTTGACGAACGGCTGGACTCGGGACTGAGTGTCGCTCGGTTGGAAGTCAAAGTTGAGAGTGGACGAAATTTGCTCTTTAAAGCCGGTTTTTTATCTGGACAATGGACGTATGTGCGAGTTACGGTTGAAGTCCTGACCAAACAGTTAGCGAGCACTACAGTTATGGAGCACCAAATGACTACCAAACGACCAGTGAGTGATGCACCTCGATGGAATGACATGTTATTGTTTCAAGGACTTCCAGCTGCTGTCGGAACTCTTCGAGTGGATGTTATGCAGGAAGAAAGAATTGGAGCAGATGAGCTTGTGGGAACTTTTATTTTACCATTAGCAAGACTTCAAGATCAGAGAAAAATTGACAAGTGGTACGTGCTCGAGAAACACGATAAAACAAAAATCAGTGAGCTTTTTCTGAGCTGCAGGTTTCAACGTTCCCCTGTACGTGTAGATTTTTTTTACTTTACTACATTTGGTGTGAGATTTGTGGTTGTTTTGCTATTTTTTGATGATGTTTGATATGTTTTTTTTATCTTTTGTAGATCTCGGCATTGGAATTGGAGTTGGAATTGTTGCAGAACCAAACCAATGAGTTGCATTTGTTTCTTGGACGACACCAGAATTTAATTGGATTGTCGTTGCAAGAGTCAACGAATTCGATGATGTCTTCGAAACCGTTACAAGGGAAGGAAGTGATCTCAGACGAAACACCGGAACAAACGGTATCGACGAGGTTTTCAGCGGTCGCGTCGTTTCCTCCTGCTATGAGAAAACGGGAGCTGGTAGAAGATATGGAGGTGAGTGTGGAGATGACGCGAGTAAAACGTCAATGTGTTGGTGCCGAAAAACAGGCAAATTCGTTGTCGGATCGGATCGTCAATTGGTTGTTGCCAGCATCGGCTTTGACTACTCCAACGACTACTGCGAAATTGAACGCTGCATCGCAAAATGGTGTTTTCTCTACTGAAGAAAGCCTTGGTAGGACTTCGAATCAGTTTTTCCCGTTCAAACAACGGACCACTCGGACCGCTTCAGCAGGGCCACGTCGGTCAAGAAGAAGTGGGCGACCATTTCCTGCAACGCCACCGAAAACGCCGAAAACGCCAACGACGCTGCAAGCGATTGAGAAGTGGTTGTTTACAGACAAGGACGGTAATCCTCGAGACCTGCCATTTGGACGCCAGACGTCGTCGTATTAACTTAGCCTTGTATCTACACCAGCTCCAACCTGCTGCCAAGTAAGCATAATTACCCTGCTTGCAATGCGCTCTTGTATATATTTTGCATTGTGGTCGTACCGACCAAGATTTGACTAGGTGTTGGCGATAGGCTACTAACACACTTGGACTATAGCAAAAAGCTGATGGTCTCGACTGTTATTGCTCCTGGAAACACTTTTCCTGGACGTGAAGCCTTCATCACAGGCGTTGAAGAATGGTGGGCATCCAGATGCGAGTCTTCTATCCCAAGACGTCCACTGAATACACTTTACTCGGCACTCATCTTCATCTTGTCTTGAACTAGATTCGAAACATGTAGTGGACTCCAGACTTTGGCTATCGGTACGTGCACAACAATCATATCAGCAAAAAAATAAGAGTCGCAAATTCACCACAGTATCCATCAATTCCGTCCCAGAACTTTCATTTACGACCAAGGGATCTACACCCTCGAGTAAGTCGACTCTTGCACCTCGTAAGAGGTTCCTAGGCTTTGGAGCTTTCTTGGATCGGCGATAGCTGAATCAGATAACTGTTGTCCGTCGCGACTTCGTTGGCACTCGATTTTGTCAACAAAGACACGACCACAGTAACGACAGGTGGGACAATCAACGTGACGATGAAAGTGATCATGCTGTTCTGCGAATAGAGACCTTCCGGTAGGATAAACCAATTGAAGCCGCCGATGAACTTGCCTTGCGCAATCACACCACAGACGAAGATGGTGGCCAATCCAGCAGCACAGCCGGCCAGTGCACCCGTGCGCGTCGCATGTTTCCAAGTACCGAGCAGCATAGGGCCAACGGCAGCCATGCACAGCAAGTCGGCGATGAGGTAGAGCGTGAGGATGTCATACTGCTGATAGCCAATCGCGATAGCAGGAGCATTGAGGAGCACTAGCAAGACGAACAATAGTGGAGTTGGATGTTGCGCCAAGACAATGAAGAAGATACGAACTACTTACCACAGATGATGCGTGCTTGCATCAACGACATCTTGGGAAAGCACGTCGTGAGCTCAGCTGCCAAACCCATTTGAATAGAGTCTGACACGCCGCTTGACAACATGGCAATGACCACAACGATGAGCACCTGCCAGCCGCGACCCATGTCGATCAGGATCGCGAAAAACAAGGCACCATCCGGATACGCAAGATACGACACCATGCCGGCAATTGCGAGCGTCACAGTGAACAGGGCAACGATAATGCTGGCAATCATCGTACCCTTGCGAAGTGTACTGTCGTCGTAGGCGGCGTATACGCGCTGCCAGTATCCCGTAAAGAACAAGCTTGCCGCCGTCACAGCAATGATCAGCGTCACCAGCGTTTCAAAGCCTGCGGTCGTGAAAGCAGCCACGTTCGTGTTGGACCAGGCACCGTCTGGTATTGACACGTGAAAGAACATTGCAATGCACACAACCGCGACCAGTGCAACAACTCCAATGCCTTGCCACACATCTGTCGCTAAACTTGCACGAAGACCTCCAATGACAAGGTAAAGGTTTGTGAGGATAGCTACAATGAGAATCGTCACCATCGGGTAAGCATTTGGTGACAACATGGTCGTAAGTTGTGCAATTGAAGTGTACTCGGATGCTAGACAGATAAACTGGTAAAACATCGAGATAAAGCCGACATATAACTGCATGACGTAACCAAATCGGCGTGAGACTACGTCCGTCATTGTGACATTTTCACCCAATGCCGAGCGCATATTTGGACCAACAAGGGCGAGAACAATCATGCCAATGATTCCAGAGAGTGTGTAGCCGATAACCCCCCAAGAACCTGCATCGACTCCAATTTGTGGGAACGAAAAGAGTGTTCCAGCACCAATTCCAGCCGAAAATAAACACCATGCGAGACGCAACGTCGGTGTCGTGTTCTTAGCACTATTTTAAAAGTAATATATCAACATCAAGTATTAATACTACTTTAGACCCCCTCCCCCCATTACTATTTTATTCGTACCTGACAAAGTTTTTCACCGAATTGATTTCAAGTCGTCGACTTACAATGATTGCGTATACAGCTACTCCAATAAGTGTAGCCGCCATGACACCATACGTGACTTCAGTTGCAAGCATCTTGATACTAAAATTCGTAGCTTTTGTAGTTTTAGGCAGCAGAGAAAATAGTATTGTTAACAAAACAGAAAAGTAGCAGTCCCTCCGCCGGTATAATCCGGATCAGGTTCTAAGAGTATTATCTCAGCCGGTCAACGCATGGGAACTAGTCCATGGTTGGCAATCGGCACCCCTCGCTGATTATATGTCAGTTTGATACAATTTTTCATATATAAAAGGGATAGGAAGAACAAACGTACATATGAAGAATTAAGAAAGAAAATGAATGGTCGAGTGAGAGAGAGAAGCAGAATATGCAGTTTCTATGATGATGGGAATATTAGAAAAACGACATGATTTTATTTGCTATACTGTAATGAAGCTTTACAGCAGAAACTACTATAAGTAGAATGTACTACTTTTGTCGGTATGAAGATTACATGCTTTTCGAGTAGTCAAAAAAGTAAGTACTACTTGCTGCCCCCACTCGATTCACTGCATCCCCCACCGGCTCCAGCAACACCTTCTCAACGACCAATTGAGTCGTATGTAGTTTCGAGTCGATGAACATCGAGCAGCTACTGATGATATTAACGATTGAAGAGACAAGAAAAATCGAAGCTTGAAGTATTACTACTGTACCAACTGATCGCGCGAGGCACGATGAGCAAATCTCACCAGATTGTCGGGACCACTAAGTGATGCATTCAAAACGTTGATACGCTGTCGACCATCCATTGGCAAAGGAGGAGGTACGAAAAGAATTACCTTCTCGAGTGAATTGTAACTGGCTGATTCAGCCAATCCTCGACAAAGACAAGCGACAACCTGTTTCTAAAAGGACCCCATGCTTTCACAACATTGTCTCGTCGTGCTCTCCGTCCTTGTCAAATGCTCTCTGCTTTCGCGTTCGATATCGTCAAGCTCTAACGGTCATTTAGTATTGGACCAACTCTTAGGACTGTATTTTCAATTGTATTATACTATCGTGTAAAAAAGGGTACCGTATGATAACGCAAGACTTTCAGGTTGAAGTTGGGATGCATTAGTCCCAACCTGTTGTCAAATTCCATTCACTTTTTCCGCCCTCGCTTTCCTTTTTCACTTCAACTTTTGCTCCCAAAAGAAGAAGAAGAAACTAACGAAAGAGTGATGGTTGAAGATTCTAACAGCAATCGTGGCGGTCGCGGAAGAGGACGAGGAAAAGGACGAGGACAAGGACGAGGACGAGGAGTTGGTGGTCGTGGACAAGGACGAGGACGAGGAGTTGGTGGTCGTGGACAACGAAACCCAAGCAGTAGTCGAGGAAGAGAGGCAGGTTGTGGTAGAACGTCCAACTTTCGTGTGCAACAGCTTCCGTCAAACCCATCGAACCTTCAATTCATTCGGTCCGTGCTCAAGAACTGTCCAAACCACAAACTTCAAGAAACGATTGAGCAATTGGAAAAGTCGTGGCTCAATTGCTGGCAAGAGGCCGAGCGTCTTCCATTGGATGCTCTTAAAATTCTCTTGTCCGCGTTGGCTCGTTTACCCTTTTCAGCATCAGTGGCTCCTCCTCTCTCTGCTATCAGCAAAGGAGTTCGTACATTCCAGAGTCAAGTGACGCCATGTGAAGACCATGCATTGGATGGAAATGATGACACTCTTGAAGGTGTTGAACTTGTTGAACGCGTCGTCTCGAGACTATTGAAATTCACGTGGGACTTGAAGAGAGACGATGTAAAACAAGCGCTGGACGAGATGATTGTCGAAGCGGACTCTAGTCTGAATATTCGACTGAAAACGCATCGTCCAGTACGTGGTCGACTGACAACGTTGCTAAATGAGATGGAAAAGTCATGGAGCATTCGAGTTAAAGTACGAGAAGAAGTTGAAGTTGAAGAGAATGTGACGTTAGTCGATTGGCGACATCCCACGGTGGCATGGCTCGCAGATTATAAGAACTTTCAGCCAACTTTATTACCGAAGCTGCAGCTTCCTCACACAAATGAAGGCAGAGTTTATGAAAATAGTGAGGAATACTTTACAACGATTGTAAAATTATGGATCGGTATGACGTTTGTGGAAGGCAATAATGCCTTGTTACCGCATTGCACAGTGAAGATGGGAGACAAGATGTGTGACCAACCATTGTGGCCGTTCCCAGGCAAAACAACTGCTATTAATTGTAAAGACTCGCAATGTGGTCGTAATGCAACGTTCTTGTGCGCACACAGACAACATGCAAAAGGGTACTGCAGCAAGTGTGCTGGAGACTACCAGCAGAAACTGCGTGGGCCACCGTCCAAGTACGCGTCGACGCACATCTATGACGGTTTCATTTCACAGGTCAAGTACGACGGGACCATTTCAATCGACCAGGTGGCGTCGCGCCGACCGCCGTTAAAGCCTATTCATTGGAAAACTACCAAGCGGCTATCAAGTCCTAACCTGGTGGGTGTCGTGAGACTTGCAAACCGTAACGCATCGCTACGAAGCTCGGATGAGATTTATTGGGGAGAAATTATATTCCAGGGTAAAAGTTTCGACGAGTTCAAGGCTCGTGAGAGAGGATGCTTGACGCTGCGTCTGCTTCAGTACCTCGATGAGCCAGGGAATGCTATGCTGGCGCACAACCCGAGTGTAGGAAATGCAGTGGCGATTATTGATTGCCAAACGTTTGTTCCGGAGTTCATTCCGGTGCTGAAAGCGCTCGAGAAACAACGTCAGATGCCGGTGCCATTTCAAGATGGCGCACTACTTAATTTGTGCGATCAGATGACTAGTGTTGCCGATGACGGCAATGACTACTATGAAGGTGTTGTGCCCACCACAGGCGTAAGCTCCACCACGGGTACATCAACACTAAACTTGATTCGAGAGGTGATCCGATTATCGCTTCTTGATCCTGTTGTTGACATCCGTCGAGATGAAGCACTTCGAAGCCGTTTAGAGATCTCACTACTACAGTTGGTGAATAGTGTAACGCTCGATCCTGGCCAATTGAAGAGTTTCGCAGGGGCGTTAATGTACCCTGTGCATTGCACACAAGGTCCACCCGGCACAGGAAAATCGTATTTGGGTGTCGTAGTTGTTCGTGCTTTGCTGATAATCCGAGATCTTTGGAAACAGAAGAATCTCGAAATTGGGGAGCCTCCGATCCTGGTCCTTTCGTACAAAAACCACGCCATTGATGAGTTTCTATTGGATTTGCTCCGATCTGAGCCAACGCTGGGCCACGTTCCAAGAACTACGACCTACTTTGGACGATATTATCTCGGAAATGGTTTTAAGAGACTTGTACGCATTGGTGGAGGATGTAGTGAGCCCGAACTAGAGCAGTATCGAGAGCGAAACGTTGCCGCCTCAGACCCGAATGTACGCGAGGTCTCTCAGCGCATTGAGAATTGCCAAGAAGTTCGAGAGAAATGGCACAAATTTCGTGATATATTCGCTCTCATTTTTGAGGCTCAAACTACTGTTGGTGGTGATGCGAGAGTCCTAAGTACGGAAGAATTGAAGATTGTACAAGACGCTGTTCCAGCGGCATCTTCAGCCGTGGCAACACTTTTGCACCTGACGGAAAGTATTAAAACTGTCGGTGAGACGGTGGACAACCCCGTGCAAGCAATTGACGGAACCGATGGCAAAGAAAATTCGGACTTGTGTAAGCTTTTGAGTGAAACACCCTCTCCTATTGAGGTCGTGAAAAGTGTACTGAAGGAGAAACCGATGTTGACTAATAAGGATATCGCACGTTTATACGAAGGTATTAAGCACTACGATCGCGATATTGATCCTCAAGAAGTGGTGTACCGGTGGATCTCGGGCTTTTGCCCTTTGCCAGCGTGCACTTATCCTGAACTATGCTTGAACGTGTGCGTTGACGGGAGTAATTTCTGTCAAGAGCATTCCTGCAAATACACTCACGATGAAGAATATGTTTGCAGCGAAAGTGTGGCTCACAAGCGACTTTATTGTAAACAGCACTTGTGCTCAGCTGACAAATGCAAGAACTGCAGGATCAGCGAAGCTCAGTCATTTTGCGAAGATCACGCATGTTTTGTGTGCTTAGCCCGAGGTGAGCTTGCCGATATTGCTTCCCACGATCCTCCTCGAAATTCGTGTGAACGACATCCACTTTGCTGGGGTCTGGGTGGTATGTGCTCCGAAATCGCAGAGCCTACCAAGTCGCATTGCAAACTTCACGTCGAAGGTCTATACTGCAAGTGGATAGCGGAGGGTGGAGAACCTTGTAGCGAAATCGCGTCAACGGGACAGTATTGCGGCAAACATTACGTTGAAGCAGCAGCTTTAGCAACTCGCATGGCTGAAATGAGTGATGACAAATGCCAGGCACGAACGAGAAAAGGAAAGGCTTGTAAAGGGAAGTTAGTGTCGGGTTCGCACTACTGCAGAGATCACGTGGGACGGACTAACCTGCCTAGTACAAAACTTCCTGAGCTTCCGGTGCCGGATAGTGGAGCTGAAGATAAGGTTGAAGCTAGCGGGCATGAGACTGTTGAAGTCCAGGAGGAGCCGATAGTGAATGAAACATCGGGAACCCGGCTTTTGCAGCCTTCCGATGTTGCGATATTAAGTGACTTAGAAGACGGAAAGACAAATCCAGATATTGACATAGAGAGCTCGGATAGTGATGTTGGTGACTTCGTAGATGCTGTCCAATACGACAATGAAGACGAGGTTGAGGAGTCCGAGCATTTACAGCATCTCCGCGACGTTTATGAGGTTGAAGACGATGAGGTTGAGGATGTTATAGTCGATGAGATTGACGAAGAGGAGAAGTCTTCTTGGACATTGTCGGACCAGCAACTAATGTCTCCTTCCGAATGGCATTGGGAGATGACTTTGGAAGAGCGGTGGAACGCTCTTTATTCAGTATTGAATCTTTGGAGCAATCTCAATGCGTATTTACAACATGCGTTCGTGAAGAAGCTCGAAAATTTAAAGATTGAATTACAGCGTGAGATTCTCCGAGCAAATTCTCGTGTATATGAGGGCAAAGCTGTTATCGGAGGGACAATTACAGGCTGCGTGTCGAGATTGGAGGCGATTCGGACTACGAACCCATTCGCGATATTGGTGGAGGAGGCTTCGGAAGTAATGGAGCCGCTCCTTGTTTCGTGTTTTAGCTCGTCTACACGAAAATTGGAAATGATCGGAGATCATATGCAGCTGCAACCGTCTGTTATGGGCCGAATCGACTTTGAGCGAGTGAACAAGATCAACATCTCGATGTTTGAACGATTGATTAGTGCTCCACAAGAGAATGAAGTCCCTTCGTCCGTTCTATCGATTCAGCGTCGAATGCGCAAGAACATCTGCGATCTCACTCGAAACTATTACAAGGAGATTACAACCATCGAAGATCACGAAATATGTGGCACGAAAGTTATTGGAAGCAAGGCCAAAGGAAATTACCCGCTTCTCGATGCATGTGAAGGGGGCGGCCGTGAGGTTCCGGGTGTGTCGCCGCACGTATTCTTCTGGACACATTCTGGTGCCCAAGAGCGAGCATCTGTCGGTTTGTCCCGCGTGAATCAGCAGGAAGCGAAGATGGCGTGCAAGTTGGTGCACTATTTGGTTCTTTGCGGAGTGCCTCCTAAGTCAATTGCTGTGCTCACTCCGTACAAAGGACAACTGATGCTCTTGAGGAAAATGCTGATGAACACGTACGGGCTAACTATGATGACTAAAGGACGAGATTCGCGACTAACTCCATCTTGCACGGTATCAACAGTCGACCGCTTTCAAGGTGATGAAGCTGACATTGTCATTATCTCACTCGTGATTGATGGCAAGTCCCGTACGCCTTTCGTAAAACTTCAGAATCGCATGATAGTTTTGCTGAGTCGAGCACGTCTAGGGATGTATCTTGTAGGGAATGTCGAGTACTTTGGTGAAACTACACACTGGCAGAAGACGTTGGGACTCTTAGAGAATGACACGGAGTCTGATAACACTGAGTATACTGAGTGTACAACGTACAGCGGGCCGCGTATTGGTCGTGCGCTTCCGATCTGCTGCCCTGAACATCGAACATCTGTAGCTCTTGCAAAAGAAGAGAGAGATTTGAAGCTTGGATTTTGCACTGTGGTATGCTCAGTAGAACTATCATGCTCTCATGACTGCGGGCTAATGTGTCACTGGCCTGACGTGGGCAAGCACAATAAGAATTGTTGTGTGAAGGTCGAGTCGCCTTGCAGCCGCCACCCACGGGAGTTAATGTGCTCCGCTGTGACGGCTTCTGCTCGAGGAATGTCCATTGATGAGGCTTTAAAGAAGTACCAATGTGATACTCGAGTTGAAGTGAGTTTGCCCTGTGGCCACAACCAGAAAATGAAGTGCTACTTACAAAGTGAAATCGTGGCCGGACGGACTTCATGGCCGGTTTGCAACAAAGAGGCTATCGCACCGTACGTATACTCCGAGTGCAAACACGTTCTAAAATGCACGTGTACCGAGTTTGATCGATACTCAAAAGGGCATGCACCCTTGTGCATTGAAAAAGTTGAGTTTACGCCACCTTGCCAGCACACAGTATCGCTATCATGTCACGACCGTCAGGACTACACCAGCGCAATGCGCCGATTTGTTTGCAAGGAGAAAGTCAGGATGTCGCTGCCTCGATGCAGCCATGAGACGGTTGTATCTTGCCCGACAGCAGAAACGCTGAAGCAGTGGACTGGCGAGTCATGCGCAACAATGGGCTTCGTCCAAGAAGGCGAAACCTATGGTCCGAAAGACTACTTTTGTAAGCAGACTGTGAAGTTCCAACGTCGTTGTGGCCACTATGAGATGCTCAGATGCGAGCGAGCATTCGAGCTTGCGCAGAGTCCGTCGCGTTGTCAGGAACCGGTGGTGGTGGCAAATCCTGAATGCGGCCACGATTGCTCAACGACATGTTTTGAGGAAAAGAGACTCCAGGACAAGATCGCACAATCTTTAGGGAAGCCGGAAGATATTGATCCGCTGGAAACTGTGCAAGAGGGTGATTCCAGCAACTTTCGCAGCTACGGACTCAATATCCAATGTACTCACGAGGTAGTGTACATTCGTGCCTGTGGTCACAAGAAAAATATGAAATGCAGTGAGGCCCGGCACCCCATCACAACAGTTTGCGATGAGTTAGTGACAAGGGAGCTGCCGATTTGTGGACACCTCGTGCAGCTGCAATGTCATTTGACGAGGCATTTAAGCGCGTGGCAACCGTGGCAAGTGCAGAGTCCATTGATAAAGCTATTACACGAAGACAGTGTTGTCGACGATACTTTACCCGTGCCTGGGTCTCGCCCGGGTGTGCTAAAATCTATACTGAAAGATTGTGGCGCGCCTGTGCGGTTTCGTCGGACCACCACGTGTGGACACGATGTTGAGATGAAGTGCTGCGACGCCCTTAATATTCTGAAAAGGAAGCAGCTACCTAATTCCTGCAGTGTTCGTGTCCTGAAAGCACTGAATTGTGGGCACGAAGCTCCAATGAAGTGTTCTGACGAGGTGGACAGTGTGAGTTGCCATGAGTCGGTTGAAAAGCCTTGTTGGAATTTTGGGAGCTGTGGAAGTAAGGTCATGGTACCGTGCAAAAGGTCAGCAAACACTGTTGAATGTACAAAGGAGATAGAATGGCTTTGCTCAGAAGGGCACTCCTTTGCCTTACGCCTTTGTAGTAGAGGAATTCCGTCGGATTGTCCTTGTTGCTCATCAGCCCGCTTGGATGCTGCAATCAAAAACACGCAGAGTATCTTGAGCGATACAAAATTGAGCCGTTGGTCTCCAGAGACGGCTCGATTTTTGCCGACTATGGATGGTGTGACACATATCGCTATGAGCTTGTCCAGTAAACGCGAATATTTAATTCGGAAGGTTAAATTGCTGGAGAAATTCAAAGAAGGGTTGAATCTGAGTGCACAATGGTCGAATACACTCTTCTCGCCAGTGGAATTTGGAGTATTTGTCGTATTGAATCAAAAGTTGCAAGCACATCCGATCGACAAGTTCGAGATTATAGATTTCGGGAGCCCACAAACGCTTAACGGGATAGAAGTATACGAAGCCACTCAAAAGAACTTTAAGCGTGTTGCGGGTAGCGGAAAAGTATGTATATTGTTTGGTTGCGTTTACACAGTCAAACACCTGAGAGATCCTGTCGATATTCCTACGAGCAAAGGAAAAAAGGGAGCGAAAGTACGAACTTCTTGGGTGACTCGACAGGCATCTCACGGATACGACGCACTATATCGTGACACAAAGTCCTGCGAACGTGGCAATTGGATCATATGGCACCCCTACGTCTTGTTTCCAGTTCATCGAGTTGAGGTCGCTGACTCGAACAGGCAGAACATTTTGGAGTGTTTGCCTGAAAAAACGCAAGTTGGTGAGCCACCTCTTACGATTAGCTTCAAAAAGCCGACGGGAGTAGGAAATGTGGATGAGTCAAAACCTGATGCTGTGACACAGGCGCCTTCCATCATATTGGAAAGAGACCTTAAGAAGCTGCGACTACTCGTTGGATCGGTGAGTCCGTTCAACGAAAGACTAAATGTTTGGCATCCATGGGATGGAAAATCCTTGTCGACCGGAGCGGCCGACGCAATATCTCAACGTATCGAAAATAGCCTCGTTTCCAAGCTGAGTTTTATCTCGACAAAAGTTGCAACTACTGCAGTAAGCCAGCCCAAGACCCCTTTTGGCGGGATCAAATACGTACAAACGTTGCAAAGCCAAGGAAAGTTGAAAGAAGATGGAAATCTGTTACTGGCGTTGGAGCTGCTCGCTGTGCGGAAGCAGGAGACTGTCGAAGCACGATCGAAATTGGAAGAGTATGTGGATCAAGTCTGTGTGGAGGCTGGGGGTTATGCGCACCCGCTCGTCATTGTTGCTTTCGCACGTCTGGCTGTTCGCTTAAGTCAAACCCATTCATCAGATATTCAACGAAAACTACTTGCCATTTTTGCTGCACTTTATCCGGAGGCAAGCGGCTTGTGGCTGACTGATTCGGAAGTGCGGCTGGTGCAGACAACCGGCAGTCAAACAAATACAGTGGGCTCAATCATTTCTGGCTCAGCCTCGGTAGAGGATAAGTGGCAGTCTCTAAAAAGTCAATACAGTTGTCGCTCAGATGCAATGGAGAGTTTACTGAAGCTGGTGGGATTGATGAAGGTGAAACACGCAGCAGTAAACATGTTCAAGAACGCGATGGTATTGCAGCAGTTATCTACAACTCAGCGTAAAAAGAACTCGATGGCTTTCAACTATTGCTTTGTGGGCAATCCTGGTACTGGCAAAACAACAGTTGCGCGATTGTTCGCCGACGTCCTGAAAGACTCGAAGATTCGTCAAACGAATACTTTCATCGAGTGCACTGCTCAGATGTTGAAAGACAAAGGAGCTGATGAATTTCGTTCGAAATTGCAGAAAGCAACCGGTGGTGTTTTGTTCATTGACGAGGCGTACGAGCTAGACCCTGCAGGGGACTTTAAGGGGAAGCCAATAGTGGCAGAGTTGTTGACGGCGGCTGAAGACAAGCGGGATGACCTCTCAATCATTCTCGCAGGCTACGAAGACGACATCCAAAAGAAGTTGTACGCTTACAACGACGGTCTGGCATCACGTTTCGAAGAAGTCGTGTTCGAAGATTTAGATGCGCAGGACCTGGAGACTGTTTGGGATGGGATAGCGCAAGACCGTGGGTGGAAATACGAGAAAGCTATAGCGAAGGTAGCATGTCGCCGCCTAGCCAAGGCTGCAGGGCGTAAGGGGTTCGGCAATGCGCGTGCTGTGCGCAAACTGTTCGAACAAGCGGTTAAAGAGGCCATGGCTCGTGAGGATTTCGACGACGATCTCGAGTTTCAGACTGTGGACTTGCTCGGAGACCGTCCGTCGACCAACCCGAAGCTTCAAGCTGTACTGGATGAAGTTGAGGACAAGACTGGCTGGCATAAGATTAAGGAGGAAATGAAGAAGCTGGTACGTATCAGCGATGAGAACTACGAGCGTGAGCTGAAGGGCCAGGAAACAGTACCAGTGTGCCTCAATCGATTGTTTTTAGGAAATCCTGGAACGGGTAAGACGACGTGCGCAGGGTACTATGGTCGGCTACTTAAGACGCTTGATTTCTTAACCAATGGAGAAGTTGTAAAGAAGACGGCTGGAGATTTTGTCGGAAATCATGTGGGTGAGTCTCAAACAAAGACAGCGCAAATCCTGAACATGGCGAAGGGTAAAGTTCTTGTTATCGATGAGGCATACAATTTAAATGACAACATGTACGGTAAGCAAGTGCTGGATGTACTGGTGGAGAAGGTTCAAGGTACAGAGAGTGACGACATAGCGGTGTTGCTGATTGGATACGAACATGAAATGCTCGAAATGCTGCGCACTCAAAACCCAGGACTGATCCGACGATTTCCGCCCGATCATGCATTTCGATTTGAGGATTACACGGAGCACGAACTTCTTGATATTCTGGAATGGAATTGTGCTAAACGAAGTGTGACATGCCCGTATGAAGTGGCTGCGACACTGCTGAAGCAGTTGGCGCTTCAAAAGACCCAACCAAACTTTGGCAATGCTGGCGCTGTAGAGCAATTGCTAAAGCACGCGATAGGCAATGCCATGAATCGCCCCATGATAAACGGAAAGACTTTATTGACACTAGAGGATGTCGGTGTTAAAGCGAGCTCCGATAATGAGCAGAAGGACCCGTTGAATGCTCTCGACAAGTTGTACCGCATGGACGAGATCAAGGAGCAGTTGACGCAGCTTCGAAACGAAATGATCGTTGCGGATCGCGAAGGCTCAGCACTCCCAGAAGTCGGTCATTTTGTCTTCCGCGGATCGCCTGGTACAGGTAAAACCACTGTTGCTCGCGTGATGGCAACCATTCTTCATGAAATGGAGGTCCTGGCAACGCCGAAGCTAGTTGAAACCTCAGGTCTTGACCTCACAGCTCAGTACGTAGGACAGACTAAGCAAAAGGTGACTGAAAAACTTGGTGAAGCGAAGGGTGGGTTGCTGTTTATTGACGAAGCTTATGAGTTGGGGAAGGGGACTTTTGGAGAGGAGGCGATGACAACGCTAGTAGCTGCTATGACGGATCCTTCGTATGTCGGCATGGTGATAATCATTGCTGGCTACCCGAAGGACATGGATCAGATGCTCGATCGCAATGTTGGGCTGAAGAGCCGATTCAGGCGATTCATTGATTTCCCGGACTGGGAAGCGCAGGATGCGCTTGTTTTCTTGAGCGAGAAGGCTGAGGCGGAAAATTTTGAGGTCGAAAGTGAAGCAGTAATGTCTCTGCAAAAAACGTTTGTGGAACTGAAAAAACTGAGCAACTTTGGCAATGGCCGAGATGCTATGCGTGTGTGGAAAGAGTTACTTCAACACCGTGCACAGAGGGTGGTGACCGAGCCTGAAGAGGAGCGGACCTTTACAGAAAGTGACGCTGAGAAGGCCGGCGAAGCCATTCTTGTTGCTCGCCGAGGGTGTGCCATACCCGGCAAGAACGTTGCGGCGGCCGAGAATCCGATGAAGTTGCTAGACGGTTTGTACCGCATGGACACGATCCGAGATCAACTCTCACGTTTGCAGACGCAGATGGCAGTGGCAGACCGTGAAAATTCGACACGTCCTGAAATCGGCCACTTTGTCTTCCGAGGCTCTCCGGGTACTGGCAAGACGACGGTGGCGCGTGTGATGGCACAAATACTGCATGCTATGGGTGCATTGGGTACAGCAAAGCTCGTGGAGACCTCGGGGTTGGATCTCACGGGGGAGTACCTTGGCCAAACCAAGGCCAAAGTGACGGAGAAACTTGTCGAGGCTAAGGGTGGATTGCTGTTCGTCGATGAAGCCTATGAGTTGGGTAAAGGACAATACGGAGAAGAGGCCATGACGACGTTGGTGGCTGCGATGACAGATCCATCGTACAATGGCATGGTTATCGTGATTGCAGGTTATCCAAAGGATATGGACATCATGCTAAACCGCAATGCTGGTCTTAAAAGCCAATTCAAACGGTTCATTGACTTCCCGGACTGGGAAGCAAATGACGGAGTCGCATTCTTGAAAGCAAAAGCTCAAAAGGAAGGATTCATGCTGGAAAATGGAACTGAATTTGTGCTGCAGAAGATATTCCTAGAGCTGAAGAGGTTGGACGGCTTTGGTAATGGTCGTGATGCTGTCCGAGTGTGGGAGGAACTATTGCAGTGCCGGGCACAACGAGTGTTTGATTTGCCCGAAGACGTGCGTACGATCACAGCAAATGACGCACAAATGGCAGGAGAAGGAATTCTTGCAGCTCGTCGTCCGCCGGATGGACAAGTGCTATCCCAGTCGTCTATGCCAAGCGATAATCCGATATTTAGGACTCAAGAGCAGCACCCGGGAATGCTGCAGCATCTATCCGAGCAGATTGAGATGCAAGAAGCTGAAGAAATTTCGACTGAAGATGAAGTTGAGTGGAAAGAAGCTGATGTCGAAAATGTCGTTGAGGTGGAAGCTGAAGAAGATCCAGAAATAGAAGAAATAGATGACGATAAAAGCACGATCAATGAAGAACGGGACGCTGGCGTTTCAGATGAGGATTGGGAGGAACTGGAGCGTGCCAAAAAGGACCACGCTGCTCATTTGAATGCCTTGAAACGAGCCCGTGAACAAGCAAAATTGGAGGAAGAACGACGCCGTGCTAAAGCTATACAGGAAAAAATCCGTCAAATTTGTCCATGCCCTGCCGGCTTCAAGTGGTACAAGTCTGGTAGTGGATGGCGTTGTGGTGGAGGTTCTCACTTTGTGTCGGATGCGCAGCTAAACAGTCAGTTTACACGTTAAAGAGCGGAACACGCACCTAAGACCAGAGCTGGCAGCTCTTTAAAATGCCTTTTCATTTTTAGGTACTTTTTCAATGTGCTAAATCTGATATAATGTATTTGGTAGCACGAATTGATACCCATTTTATGAAACTTCAACAAGCCAATAAGTTGGCTGCACCAGAACCTCGGAAAACGAATACTGTATACCTTGCATTTAGGATTTAGCCTGATATTAAGTAGGAGATAAGATCTTCTGAAGTGATGGCGGAAAAATATGCCTTGTAACTGTCGTCTTCTTGATACAAACACGAAGTCAAGTTCCGAAATTTAGAGCCCATCCCACGCGGGACTTCCTTGTGCAAACGTGCGAGCCGCATCTTCAACAAGCCGCATCTTCAACAAGCTCTTCAGTAAGCGAAACCTTCCATACCTTTCTTAGCCTACGTTACCTCTCTTAGAGAAACACTGATTCTTTTCGAGATGCGCAGAAGCACTTGTGTGAAGTGGCCTCGCCAGGACGATAGGCATTGCACCGGGACAATCAAACAAGCCCCGCAAAGAGATCTTTTCTGGCAAGTTAAGCTGGGCAGGAATATCTGCCCACCCAGTGAAGCGAGCATTTTTATGCGAATTTGGTATGCCATCTACTTCGTTCGACCGGATACAGAAAGATAACCTTTTTTTAGAATTATTATTAAACTGATCTTGAAATACTTAGTCTGTAAACACCTTGTTTATAAAAAAAGTATGATTAGAAAGTGTCTCTAGTTTTGCAAGTGTCTCTAGTTTTACACTGGTTGACAGAAGTATTTCGTAATTTGGTAGAGAAAATTCTAGACTTGATCTTGTTACAAGAAAGTACCAGTATACACTGGGGCACGCAGGTCTTGTAAATTTGAAAAAGAACCCATCAAGTTCTTAGTGTTCCATGGAACTGCATACACGGGAGCCGTATACTGTATACGCTGGCCGCATGAAGGTTTTGTCTTGAGCTGAGTAAGCAATACAAAACCCCAGTACAGGATTCTTTTTCTTTGATATGGATATGCCTTGTAACTGTCGTCACGGTGCTTAGGGTTTTTGCATACAAACACGAAGTCAGGTTCCGAAATCCAGAGCCCATCCCATTGCGGGACCTCCTGCCCTTTTTTTAACTAGCGAACTCTCCTCTTTCGTAGCCTTACGTTACCTTTCCTACCTATGGAATTAATATAAGGGCCATAGCTTTGGAGCTAGACGTGTGAGAGCATACGTTCGTGATAGCCAATCAACCGAAACAGCTTCCTTAAATTCAACCTATAGAGTATTATTGTTTGGGTCGTTCAATGCTCTCACCTACAAATTTTAATATAATACTAGAAATATAACCAGGTTATAGCATCCCAATTCAGTGGCGACTTGTGCAAAGAAGGTTTCATTCCTCAATTTGTCTCAAAGAGCGCAAGTCATCTCCAACGCACCAAAAGTAACTTGATCATGGCCATTGCCAAAAGTCATAGCCGCGTGGCGGACAGTGTGGTCCGAAAGCACAAAGGCATCACGTTGTTTGGCTTCATTCGCCATCACAAATCCGTAGACGTGACAGTAGAGAACACTTCATCATCTCGACGCTCTACTCGCAAACACAAGCGCAGCTTAACGGGAAGGCAGAAACCACAGCTCGAGTGCAACGGCAGCAATGAGCAACCGCACAAGCAAGTCAAGTCTACAGTCTACGATCGTTGCTACAATGACGCAATGAATCTCAAGTCGCGGCTACGTCGCGATAATTCCAAGCCGGCCACGCGCTTCCGCTTTGCGGTCATGAAGCGCGTGATCGTACCACCCGTGTCTATCCCCAAGTCAATCGCTGAGCATCGAGGTAGCAAGGATTTGGTCGGCGGCTTCCGCGTGCCTTTCACGCGTTATATGTGGGAGACAGAAAAGATGCGCCAGCAACTGGTGCTGAGACGACTCTACATGCTCCCGATCGTGCGCGAGGACACCTGCCTTTAACTATAAGGGGTGCAAGACTCCAGTCCATCTATTCACTTGATACTCTAGTCTCATCAGTCTCTACAATAATAAATACGTAAAAGTACAAATACTCTTTTCAAATCCAATTCAATGATGTTACTACCGTGAAACGGCCAACGTGATTCACACCATCAATCAGCAGGGAAAGTGATGACATTGTTGCGAATGTCTCTATTGCAGATAGCACGTTCACCTTCAGATAGAGATACATTTGTAGAGTCCAAGTTGTGTAGTCTGTAATGCTGCCCTGAAGAAACTTGGTGCACCTGGAAACAATGCATGTAGCTGTAAATACGACCTGACGAGACGAACAACAGGCACAACAACTAGGTGACAACGTGCACCTGCGTTTTAAAAATTGTCAGGCAGTTGGAATAGCGCTGCCACACATCTTGAAGTTCGAACTAGAAATTTTGCAATATATGCAAGCGCGCAGTTCCCTGTTCCTTGCCTACAACTGCGATGTCGACCTGAGCCAATCTTCATCGCCGTTCTTGCAATTCAAGCACAAACCTCGCAACCACAAGCACGATCAGCGTTCAAACTAGTATATTTGCCTCGGTTTGCTAGTTTATAGTCAGTCAGTGTCTTTGGGAGGCGATGAAGCTAATAAATCCATCCTTATCGAGTATCTAAGCGTCCTACTCGATTCAGACGAAGCTGGAGCAAAGCATCAGTGACTATATTGACTACGCACAATGCTGGACCATAGCGAGAGCGGCTGCTGGGAGACTCATCGGGCTGCTACGACGACTTCATGCCACTGGACAACACTACAAGCACAAGTCCTTACTTCCCGACATTGAGCAGACGATGGTACTGGCAGCACCAAGTGGAAGGTGGTCAAATGGTTGCTCGATAACCGGTTCGAGGGCAGCACAACGACTGTGGGTGGCTCAATATCGTCAAATGGTTACATGAGCTTCGACGAGAGGGATGTACGACAAGCTATGGATTGGGCGGCAAGAACAGGGCAGTAAGAGGGTGATGCTGTCGTTGCATATGAATCGGCATAAAGGCTGCTCTACTATAACGATCGATACTAGCTGCATCCAATGGCCATCTGCTTCTTGTACGTTGACTCCATAAGCATTGCAATAGTGCGTGCTCTTTACAATGCACGCTATAGCAGCTAAACGAGGTCACCACCTCGTCGTCAAATCGATTGAACAAATAGAAAACAATTGATCCCCTGATTCTCATGTCGTCACTTACGACTTGACTACCGTCTCCTACTGAACCAACTTATCCTGTATGTATTCATTGTATGTAAACCAAAGATGCGTCTGGAATTTCAGGACATAGCCCTTTTGTCACAAGACATTGAAAGAATTGGCCACGAGTGAGGCATCATCAAGCTCTAATTCTGGTCTCACATTGACACGACCACAGTGGTACATTACATGACAAAACACATGTCTAGACGGGAATTGTTGGGTTTAAAGTCAAGTGTATGAGTTTGGGTGGCCGTGTTTTGAGCGATAGTGTCGTCTCCAACGACTTGAAGCTAATTCCAACCAATGTCTTGCGTACCTAGACTGACTAGTGGAAGGGAAAGGCAAAGCAGAGAACGAGCGAAATAAAGTCAACAAGTTTGTTGCGAATGTAAGTTGGCGTCATGCATGACAAGTGGCAAAGCAAATGTCAAGAGATATTTCTGACACGAAATACTGCTTCGTGCTGCATTCAAAAATCTCCGCTAAAATCTCCTCCACCGCCGTCAAAGCCTCCCCCACCGCCGTCGTAGCCTCCCCCACCGCCGTCGTAGCCTCCCCCACCGCCGCCATAGCCTCCTCTGTCACCATAGGAGTTACCACGATCAGCTAGCGCCCCTCCAAGCATCATTCCACCGAGAAGACCAGCTGTACCACCCAGTGCTGCACCGGTGCCAGCTCCCATGCCACCTCGACCTCTGCTCTGGCCGTAATATCTGCCATAAGCTGGTGTAGCAGTGGCATAACCTGGCTCGTATGATTGGCGAGCATACGCTGCCGAAATGGTCCCGTATGGCTGGTTACCAGCGATTGGAGTCACTACGGGTTCTGCAACAGGAATTGCATTGTCCTGATTTCGTCGCTCTCTCATTTTCTTAGACGCCATGAAGCAGCTGCCACAGCAGCACAGCAACAACGCTAGCGACCCGAGCAAAGACCACAACCATACCAGACCACCACCTCTATTACCTGCGATGTAAGGACGCGTTCTGCCAGCATAGCCACAATTGCAAGCATAGTTGGATAGTCTGCAGACAGAGCCGTCCGGACAACAGCATGGACGTCGGTCATTCTGGCGGTCCAACCAGTTGCCGCAGAATTGGCCTGGGGAGCCTTGATACGCCTGGGAGCAGTTGCCGGTGCTTGCACAAATCTCACATCCAGACTGCGTTATGTTGGTTTGTCCCGAGACAGCATGGAGCAGAGCTGCGACCAGCACAACGAACCTCAATAAATTGAGCCTCATTGGAGTGAAAGGTGCTATCTAGTTATAAGGCATTGGGGGGAAGACTTGTTCGCTTTCGAATCCCTTTCGCATGGAGAAAACCTCGTCTCATTTTCGCTTTGAGTTTGACAGCGAGTGACTTAAGAACAACAAAACAGGCTGAAAGGCCTAAGAATCAAGACACTTGGAACCACGAAAGAGTCGAATAACAAGGCAATGAGGACAGCCTAATGCGTGTAGGACAGCACAAGTCGGACGCTTCACATTTCCTAACAAGGCCAATATATTTTCAAACGGACGAGTCGGTCGAACAAGTGTCTTTATGGCTTCTCCTAATCGAGATTGTAGCTCGATAGGGTGGTAGCTGTTTCGGAGCCGTAAATTAAGAATAGACGTTGTCACCTCGAATCTGTTCGTCATGGAAATTGGACCACGTGACATGAAACGCAGCACGACGCCAAGGACACGCAGTGCTGCAGTTCGCTAGGTGGTAAGCGGTAGTGATGGCATTATCCTGGCGGCTTTGTAGTAGAGCGAAACCAAGACGAAGTGAAGATACAGCAGCAGTCCCGTCTTGAGGTGCTATCATGTTGTTGCAACTTGATAGCAGTGCAATCGGGCGACCGATTCGACACTTTGTTTTTTTTTATATGCAAGCCTGGCTGCTGCAGACCCGCCTGTGCCCGGTTGTCACTGCGTGCTAAGATAGCGCTAGACTGGAGATTTTGGCAGATCCGGTCGACTGGATTTTGGTCAAGAGAGTATTTTGGCTTGAAAGCCCGTCTAACGCCGTCGAATGTACGCCACAGAAAGGGACACTAGCAACAGCGTGACACCCACCACACACACGCGTGGGCAATGAGTATTTTTATATCCGGCACCGTAAAACGTGCGACGCTCCATCGGAGCCGCTCATTCGTCTTGATTTGAAAGCCCGATCCTCTTTTCAATTCTCCGTCAGCTTCCATACCCCTAGACAGGTGGTAATGGCTTGTTGTTGTTGACGAGACAATACGCCTCTGGCTTGAACGACAAAGCCTTGGTGCTATTGATAAAGTATACCAAGTTGTTACTATTGATAGCAAACTGGCAAATCCGGATGCTATCGATGCGGAGCTCAGATCATCTGAGGGGTATCACACATATCGCAGATTGATGCAACTCGTTTTCGTCCCCATGCACCTTCACAGCACATTGTTTGGAACTAATTGTCAGGGAGACATGCCTGTTCTAATCACTGTCGAGACATCCGGACCAGTCCTCTTTTTGCAATGCATCCAGTGCCAGCGAGTGTTGATTCGAATGGGCACGATTTGAACACGGACTGACAACGTCTTGAATCCGTTTTCGTCAGTTGCGATCGAGATTTTTAAGAGTCTGCAATATTGCTACTGACTAGAGACTTTGAGTGGCATTACCATACACTCACGTCTGCTAGAAACGTCGTGGTCAACCTTAGGCAAGTAAACTACACAAGCGGGGCAAGACTTATTCTGCCCCGTGCTCCACACGCACGCACGCACGCGTTCCTATACGATGGGACGACTGACGTACGTGATGGTTTGATTGTGGCTCGGGGAACGATCAGAGGTGCATTGTGCCAAAACGTGCCCGTATTGGGATTTAGATATGCTCAAGAGTTTAACGCGTGGCTCACTCTGCTCCGCAGCCGTGCATTTCTCAGCTTATGTATGGAGATATGTTTGTGGGAACTTAGAGCCGGCGGCATACCTATCTAGGAAAAACGCGTCGCATTGGCGTTGTCACTTACGCTACTGCTTGTTACGCGGTGGCATAGATAGCTCACTGGATAGACGTGAAAGCTGATCAAGGAGTTCTCTTCCTACGAGCATCAGTTGACAAGTGAGCAGCTCACGAAAGATGCACTCGATCGACTACATAAGCACAGCTTCATTGAAGTGTTTATAGGTGTTAGCAGAGATCAGGCGCTTGATATCAGCGAGTAGTGTAGTTAAGTACTCTTTGGTTTGCTGATTAGAAGATGGGGAAGATAGAGCGAGAGCGTCGTTATTGAGCAAAGACTAATAGTACGAGCTCTTGCGATAGGTGCCAGTTTTCCGTTATAGCAAGCCCATTCCATTGGCATTCAAGGTAGTAGTAGTAGTAGTAGTAGTAGTAGTAGTAGTAATAGTACGTCATGATCTTACGCGAGACACTTTAAATTAATCTCGTGTTGAGTAAGTAAGTCATTCAAACCGTAAGCTTCCATGCGTCACCTAGAATACTTCTGACGATGGAAGATCGCAAACCGTTACTGTTCAGGACCGAATTGGGCACAATAAGTGCATTAGATACATCTTTTCAACACGTTTTGGCATGCGTATCATTCTCGGTAAGAAGTGGGACATGAGGGGTACCTACTGGTTCAGAAAACGGTTTACTACGAGTTTTGGGCTGCCTCTTTTTCCGTACTGCCTGTCTTCGACTGTTGTAGGGGCTCGAGGGAACGACAGCCGCTTACGGCCGCAGGGTTGTCATTCCACAAGTTGCTCGCAACTCAACACCCCCCTTACGTCTGAATCGTGGCATTGTAATCATTGCTACATCAAAGTCCTCCGCCACAACGATATTTCATAAATCAATGAGCATTGAAACACCGAGTCCAAGTGCTTCCCCAAGTGCCAGTAGTGACGGTGATGGATCCCCAAATCGTCATTTAACAGCCGATGGGAAGCCCAAGAAATGTCGGTTTAATGATTGTGACAATTTGGCCGTCGATGGGACAAGTAAATGTGCTTTTCACAAGAATCGACGTCAATGTTGTGTTGAAAATTGTACAAACCAGGTCTATGCTCGTAAATTGTGTGTTCGTCATGGTGGCAAGAAACAATGTCAAGCTGATCATTGTGAAGCGCATGCACGAGGTGGTGGCTTTTGTTTACAACATGGCGGGTTTGTGGTCAAACGCTTTTGTATTGTTGAAGGCTGTTCCAAACAAGCTCATGCTCGACAGAAATGTGTGCGTCATGGAGGAGGACGTCGGTGTAAAGTTGATGGCTGTATGCAACACGCACGAGCAGGAGGTTTGTGCAATCGTCATTCTCATGGTCATGGCTGTCGTGTTGAAGGTTGCAACAAGACGGCGCAACACTCGGGCTCTATTTGTTTCCGACATGCAATGGAGCTACGTGCCCATGGTGAAGATGTACCGGAGCTAAACATTTCCAAGGGTGGACGACTGAGCAGTAAGAAACGACAGCAACAACAACGTGAGCAGCAGATGAAACAGGAACAATTCCATCATCACCAGATCCATGAGCATCAAAACCATCAATCTCATCATTATGTGCAGCAGCATTCAGCACCTCCTCATCCGCTGTCCATTCAGGTGCCACAGAGTCAGCCCATGCAGCAGCAATCGTCCAATGCCTCGAATCCATTTGGTTTACCTTTGAAGATTAACGTGCCAACGACGATGCCCAAGTTCAGTCTACGTACACCATTGGGCAACAGTTTCCCAACGCCTCGTAGTCACGAGTTCTCACTGCTCATGGGTCTGCCTTCTCCCCAGATTGACAACTCGCAGTTGCCGAGTGTCTTGGCCATGACAAATGCTGGTGGGAACAGCATGTCTGGTGGCCAACGTACGCCAGGTCTTGACAGCTTCTTGACGAGCGGACCGCCCAGTGTCTCGCGTGGCAATGGCAGCAACTACCTTTCGCTGGGTCTATTCCCGACCCCGAGACTCACGGACCGAGACTCTAATGGCAACGAAGACACGATGATGAGTGACTACATGAAGCTTATGGGCCCTGACACGCCCATGGCTTTCTCCTCCAACGGCCAGTTTGGTGCGTCTCCTTTGCTTGAGAACATTGGTGCAAATGTGTTTGACAACCACCATCATCACCAGAATCATCATAACCACTCCACCAATGAGCCTCGAAGCCACATGGCAGCTATGGCCGCTGCTGCTGCTGTTCATGGCAGTGGCCACCAGCGCATGAAGATGGATTTCCTATCTCCGCGTGGACTGGCGGCGCACAACTTTCAAAGCACGGGGTTCCCCACATCCACGTCGGCTAGTGAAGGCATGAGTTCGGGTATCACATCCTCTGGAACGACGGACTATGCGGCGCAGTTTTTTGCGGACAACAAGAACGACAAGGGGCGTGGCCACATGAAGTCGTCATCTGTGTCGGCCGCTACGACGGCCACTCCCAAGCCTACAGGCGTCACTGCCGCATAGTCTGTGGGACAGGCAATGAGTGTGTACAAGTGAGTGACGTCCATGTACCTCGTGGACCCAGTGGCGTACGTCTACAACGATAAAAACGAGCAGACGTGAACGAATGAGCCCGACGGCTGGTCATCGTTCATTGTGTGATCGACTAGACATGGTGTTTCATATTGCAATGGTGAATTGCATTGGCAGAGCAAATGTCTCCGACTCGACGGCGCATGAGGCGCCTACAAACTTTTCGAGTGGTGGAAGCTCTTGCCACTCTTATAGAAGCGAGTCCGTCAAATTCACGGACTTGCCTAAAGTTTTGGCCCTACAGATAAAGTATGGATAAAAGTAAAGTAAATTTGACGATTTTACTGGAATGTAAGTGTTGTGGAATAACTGCATTGGGTAGATCGAGCTTGTCAAGTGGATGGTGCTAATTGACATCATGTTTATATACTGCCTGTCCATTTCTACTTCTATTGTCGATTTGACATCAAAGTTGACACGACGTATTCACCTTCGTCTAATTGAGTTTGGCACCCCCCCATACAGACGAGAGGCTTATTTAACAATTGTTGAGCTAATCTGGTATGCAACTGTCGATGTCAAAAGGGGATCTCTAGCTAGCCGTTTGGCGTTTATGGCATGCCTGCTTGATCGTCTAAGCGAGGTTTATGATTCATTTCTGCATAGGAGATTTCGTTTAAATAATGCTAGCATTCATAAGTAGAGACCTGCATTGATAAGAAGTTTGGGTGGTCAAGCTTACAGACAGTATGAGAGATATACATATATTGAAGGCTGGAATCGTGCAAGCAATGCTCTTCATAATGGACCGGCCGAATGACAAAGCTGTCAATTTACACATGCTGCATGCTTTTATACTTGAATACGTCCACTTTTTTTGGTGTAGCAGGTCCTTCATGAAACCACTTTGTTGAGCACATGTAAAGACGAAGTAAGCAAAAAACTGCGTTTCTTGCGTTAGAGTTTTGTCTGTCTGCTTTGGCTCCATATTCACTACATCGTGCTCTCTGCTTGCACTTTTCTCGGGACCACCGCTATCATTGAGTTTACGACTTTACTGTAAGGATGTAAACATGTTTTGCTGCGAGGTAGATGTCAAGTAAGAAAATATAAGTAATAGAAGTATGGGCTACACTGGGATGAAATGGTTGAGCCAGATCACGTGACGCATTCCGGTTTCTCTATAAAAAAGCGATTCCCGTTTCACCGGCTACAATGTACATGTCCGTTGTTATCTAGTCAGCCTAGATAAGAAACGGACATCTACATTTTGGATCGAAGGAAGCTATTTCGATTTGTTCTGATTTTATTGTAGGCCGCAGTGCACACGAAACCGTGCGATAAGCGTGACGTTGCGACTAGCAACATGGCTACAATAGAAACCAACTTGTGCCTTTTCTTGTTAAAACCATAATCAATTGCCAGAAAAGCTGCTGTTTCTGCGCCGTTCGTTGCCATTTTACAGGGTATCAAAGTAACGCACGGCTTCACGGATAACCATGATTAGTAATGGATATTCAACACTGCACCATAATCGTACACAAGCCTTAGCAAGACAATAACATACTACTCAGTAGCAATGTTAAATGATATATCTTATCATGAGACCGATCCGATCCGAACCAGAATCTAAACCTACGTACCCCAAAGATCACTCGACCTGGTCCCCAATATGCTACGTCTTACGCACTACACTCCCTACCTCCTTTTCATTCTTGACCTTGTCAACGCTCCAGTCTCCATTTGTTTGCTCATTCTCTTTACTTATTGCGTCTATGCCAATGGATCCAGCCTATAGTAGTTTTATTGCCCTGCTTTGTTCTCCTCCTCAATCGCATCGCACCATATCAACATTGTAGTCACCAAGTCGACTATATTCGCCAATTGACCTTCCGATCCCCAAAAATACGACGGAATGAATAAACAAGGCGTGTTAACTGAATCAGACTGACCGTTACGCTGCTTTGTAAGCCACCCCTATTATTTATCGGTCAGTTTGCTGCGTTATTCTTCAGGTACCCATTTTATAGCGCTGTGAGCTCCATTTACGTAAAGCTCAGCAACTCACGCAGCAATTGCTCGTCCTCTTTTTTCACAAAACGGCCCTTTACTCGCAGTCGTGAATCGGCAAAATTTTTGCGCACATCATACTTGACCTCTTTCCGCCATACACGTTTCTGTCTCTTGTCAAGAAACTTTTCAATCCGTTTTTGTCTCGAGTCGGGCGAATAAACACCCACAAAATTCTGCTTCTGACCATCTTTTCCTTTAGTCCCGTCCATACCACCGAATGTTCGTGCAATGCCAGCACTAGCAGCTCCTGGAATTCCAATGGGACGAGATGTTGATAGACTTGATGCGACTGCGGCGATCGAAGCTGCAGACGAAGTATTTGCTGTGGTGGTACCCGTGCTGGCTTTACCACTAGATCCATTATTTTTGCCATCTGTTGTGCGTCCCGGCTCAGTTTTAACTTTGTTTTCCAAAAAGTCCTCTGCAAAACTGAAACCTGCAGGTGGAGTAATCCCAAGACCCATGGATGGCAATGAATTGGGCAAAGAAGCGCCAAGCGAAGAGCTATAGAACTCTCCGTCTAAAATATCACGAGCAGAAACATCTGCAAAAGACGAGTCGAAACCAAGTTCATCCCATTCATCCAGTGATTGGTTTCTTGCTCCTGATTGAAACTAAATAACCAAAAAAGTTGTATCCATAACGATATAAAACAAATTAGAGATTTTCATACAAACAAAACAAACAACAAAAGAAAACGGCTAACCTCATCTTTAGGGGTATCACCCAAGGAGCCAACATTGAGAAAACCAAGATCCAGATCATCCAAAAGATCAATTGACGATGATTTTCGATTCAGTGCGCCACTGTCCAACATGGCTTCAAGTGTAGTTGGATCACCGGCATCAAATTTTTCCAATGCTTTTTGGAGTGCTTCGTCTCCGCTGATAATAAGGTCCTACCAGAAGTATAACCAAAAAAGAGGTGTTTAGACACTGCATTGCAAAAAGACACCAAAAATATTGGTAAAGTCAACAAAATTCACCTTAAGTACACCCTTTTGGTATCTGTCAATGTAGCCACGTTCTTCTAGATCCGAGGCACTTAACAGACGACTCGATATGCTGCCACTACGCCCTCTTTTGGTCATGGGCATAGTCAAACTACCAGGCGAAAAAGCTGGTGGGGTGTGTGAAATCATTCCCAAAAAATCTTCGGCACCCCAGCCAATAGAGTCTTTACGTAAAATGCTGCTGCCATTGCTACCAGGAATAGATACGGAACCAGATAGAGAAAACGTTTCATCTTTTTCTCGTTTTATTGCCACTGGCAATGCTGGTGGTAAATTGGGTTTCGAAAAACTCATTTGTCTGCAAGTTAAGCAACAAAAAAACAGAAAGTGACCAAAACGATAGTGATTGCTGATAGCGTAAGCAAAATACCCACATGAAAATTGGTTTGATGTTCAGCCGTTTCGATTTAATTTGTATCTATTTGCAGTGTCTTAAAGCGACAGGGGAGGGTTTGCCAAAAAAATTCTTCTGAAAACACAAAAACGATGCGTCAACACCATTTTTAACATACGCCAGATAACAATACAATTAACAAAGTGTTGCATTAACAAGTGGCCAATTGGCTGTGTTTTACCTTGAAAGATGGTGCCAACGAAGCGCAGTCAATTGAAATGGCGGTCGCCCTGCGACTTCTTCTGGCCAAAATTTAGAGTCACAGTGGCTTCGTCAACCCCCTCGCATAAACCCGTCATACAACATGTTACACCTGCTGTATTTCATATTTTAGCGAATACTGCTGTTGCTTACGCTGCCCAGAAAGCGGCCAGGGCACGGGGTCGGTTACCAAGCTACTTGACTTTTTGACTTTACAGTGCGAAGTTTTTCCGATCGCCGACAACGTTACAAGTACTATGAGTGAGCAACCTTGTTTTTCTGCTTATTGATTTTTCTTTAACGTTTCGTATCAAATCAACAATTGATACGTTGACATTCTAAATATTAATGTAAGCGGGACAGCTTGCCCTATACGAACCACCAAGCATCTTCTGCCTCTCCACCATCTTCAGACTGAATCATGGGCGACGCACAGAGACAGTTTTTAACATGTAAAAAGCTGCACATGGCCAGCCGAGATGCATTAGAAACCATGCGACAAACCTATTCGAAGTTTTGTTTCTTAAAAACCGAATTCTCTTCAACAACTCATTTGTTTAAACTCAGCAAACTTGTTGTCAGCTTCAGATATAAGCTACCTCCTGATGAATTTGATGATACACAATCTCTTTCCACCCGTTTCGATTTGCGAGATGATTGGCATTCGATCATACTTGACTGAAGCCTTCAACATCTTGTTTATCTAAAAAATACAAAGTCCTTGTCCATGAGAATTAAACCTAGAAAAAATTATAAAACCCACATTTACGTATTAACAGACGGAAAAAACCATCATGACAATTGTTCGTTACACCTCTACTGTGTATACACACAGTTTCTATTGTCGTGGGAATTACCCACACCTTACCAAAACCACTCGCGATCGTCATGGTCCTCGCTTTGATATTTGGGCTTTCTCTTTTTTCTCGAGTTTTCTGTTTCAGCTACCGTGTTTGCATTGCAGCTCCATCTATTCTTCACAACCAGTTTCTTTTCTACATCACTCGCAGCTCGCTGTCTTACGCTGCTGCGCGCCGAAATAGCACTTCAAATTACCCACGATGTTGGGTTTTATTGTTTTTTGCGCTTTTTGAGCCACGACAGTACTAAAACACTGTGTTTCAAAGTGTCCACATCTTGACTGGGTTTTCCTCCTACTGTTCGCATATAAAGAAGGTAGCATGGCGATCATTTTCTCCTCGAGCTTCAGGAAGCTCATTGTTCGTTATTATTGACAATCATGACAAGGTGAATTTGAAAAAAACACATTCCAACTTTAAAAAACACAAATGGGTCAAACGTTTTTGATTCTATCTAAGGTTAAACTATACAGTGTAATCGTACCGTCCGTTTTATAAAGAAATCTGGTCTGTTTTATCTCATTCCAAATTTTCAAATCCACCGAGTCGTCATTACATGATGCACTCTTTCGATAACGTCAAGGAAGATACATGCTTCTCGACGTGAAATGTACAGTTCAACATGCAAAAAGACCTCTTCACGATGTCACCTTTCTCATATCCGCTAGTTTTTAACTCCTCAGAGATCGCACTTTGAAAAAATCAAGTTCCGCTTGAAAGTCTGTTCCAACTTGAGTTGTTTTGCGTCGTTTGATTGTTTGATAATGTATGGATTTTTTGTTACAGAAAAGTCGTTGACGTAGACTTAAAGCTCAGCAGGTACTCTTTTGAGCAGTAAGCCACACTATTCGACCAGAGAACTTCTCAAATATTATAAATTACAGCGAATACATTCGATAGGGTTATTCATGAGTTTTCCAATTGTTTACTTCAAATTACAGATGAATAGCGCAAAAGATTAAATGAAAGTGTTTGCCAAACAATAAATAGAGGTGATCTACGTCCAGCATCTTACATACGACATATACCTTTCCCGAGACATCGATACTGTAGCAATAAAAATAGAACGAGATAGTTTGGCAATCTGCTTTAAAAGGAAAAACATGATATTGTGCGGGTCAATTGGAAAATGTGATGCAAATTTGCTTTGAGTGTTTAATCTTGCACGTCTCTCACAATCGAAGTGTAATCACAAGTAAATTGCAGCCGTTGTACAGATACTAGAGCTTGAAAGAACAGAAGCCTCTTAGCACAGGCATAAAGTGTATTAGGTTTGTACTTGATCTAGTTCTGACTCTCCATTTTTAAATCCGTCGTAAGATTTGGTGGTGCCGTCGTTCCTAATCGATTGGCACAAGGTTCCAGAAACAACGTGTCGACATTCTTAGGTGCCACACCAGATGACAACAGACATATCGATCGTCGTCAAGAAGAAGGACATCACTAGTACGAACGGCCCTAACCCGATGTATCAAATGCCACCGAGTGCGACTGGCGATGGTGGACGTGATTCTCTTGTCATGGCGGACACTCTCGCTGCCTCGGTCGTTTCAGCCTGCTTCCTTACTGACCTCGACACTGACACAATTCCAACTAAGACCCATCCCATTATTAAACGTGAAGTGTTGGGACCGAAACTCCAAAGTCGACGCGAGAAAGAGGCCATTCGGAAACGGATTTATCATCTCAAAGTCAAAGACGAGCGCAATGGACTGCGAAGAACAGTCGACGAGTTGTCACGGCAGCTGGAAGAGCTAAAACAAGGCAAACCTACAAGTCTTTCCGACAATCTGATTGTTTTTCATTCGGTTTGGAGAGACTTTGCAATCGACGAACGTGAAAAGCTGCTACGATCCGAGGCCGAACAACTGCAACTTTTAGCTGCTGTAGAGGCGAAAGCATTCTGTATCGAGGAAGTGTGCGGGCAATTAGCAAGGGACAAGAAGACGGAGACTCCTGCAACAATGACTCCGACGCAACCAGATCATCGTAAAGATCCACCATTTGACTATACCATGTTTCGTGGTCACCTGAGAAGGGCACATGAAAGCTACGCCATTGTAGATGAGATATTCGACTTCAACTCGATACCAGAAGGCCTGCATACTTCGGTCAAAAAACGTGAAACGGACGGGGAAATCGAGTACTTCGAGCGTCGAGACAAATTTACACTACCATTTAGATACAGTCACACGGAACGGACTTATTGGAAGTTGGCAAAGTTTCATCATCGACAACAAGACAGGATGGAGTTTAGCGAA
This sequence comes from Peronospora farinosa, assembly GCA_947646735.1. NCBI lineage: Eukaryota > Oomycota > Peronosporomycetes > Peronosporales > Peronosporaceae > Peronospora > Peronospora farinosa. The sequence goes on along the minus strand of CANTFK010000072.1, from coordinate 17,404 downwards.
GTTGCCGATCCAAACGATACGATTGTTGTCAGGTTTCGTTTGGTTCAGACCCTAACGTGTGGCGCGACAGTCTCAGTTCTGCAGCGACATGTTGGTTGCCGTTTTGTGGAGGATAATCGTACGGTGCATGTCTGGAAAAATCATTCGGAAGGAGAGGGAATCTTTCGAGGAATGCATTCCGACGAGACAGGATGGGTCTGCTTTCAACCGTCTTTAGACGAAGAAATGACCGAGGTGATGGTATGCGTTCGTCAAGCCCCGATGAAGCTTATCATTTCAAACTCGAGCGATGAACGAAGCAATGAGTTCCATGAGATACTACAGCGCTCTGTAAACGATGACTTGGTTGAAATCACAAGTGAAGTAGACAAACTTTTACTCGAGGATACGTTGGCAGGTATAGAGATCGTTCCACCTACTATGTGAGCTATATTAAATTACCCAATTGTAGTTTGAAGCTGATCATGTGCGGTTTTGTTGAGCTCTGTCAAAGTAGACAGCGTCTTCAGACACATTAGACGTAATTCATTTGCAATTTATCATCATAAAGTCCACTAACGTAGAAATTGATACACCACTGATAACCCAATATAAAAGATGTCGTCTGTTGTAGATTAACTAATACTGTTGTTGCAGTTCTTAAATTCAAGCGCTTCATGCTGTCTATCTATCCCAAATCTGGTGAAATAATTGGTATGAATGCTTAGGAGACCGATTTTTATCGTCATGCTTTCACTAGATGGCAATGCAACTTAAAATATAATTCGTTTTTCAAATAGGCATTCTACTCCTGCATTTGACAAAGTTTTACGTAACTCAGTAGCAGACAAATCACCATAAAGTATAATGTGCTTTAAACCAAATGATGGCAATTAAAAAGTCGTTGGATGGATTAAGATTTTCTTGAATAACTGGCTATTCGGTAAATTTACGCAGCATTTGATTTTTTAAGAACCACTGGACGACGTTCTTAAACATTACTCAATGTAATGATACTGTGCGAAGTTACAGGATATCGGGTTTAATCAGTAGCTACTTTACAATCGACTAGTATTGAAGAAATCGTTGAACTGTAGCACAAAATACAGATACTGCAGAGCTATGTAATATGTACATCGTAGTACTACATGAGCGGATTGCAACTTTTTGGATAATCACGCATTGAAATGCCGTAAGAATAAGATTAGGGACTTTAGGCCCCAATAATAATCCAATAATAAATTGCCATCTTGTTACCCGCTATTCGAGCACAGCATCTGCCTACAGATGTAATTGTTAATGCTATATATGCAATGTGGCCCATTACAGCAATTTATCTCTTACTGAAGGAATTCAAATTTTGATTGCTATAGGCAAAGTGCGTCTGCAATGGCATTACGAAGTTCAAGATTACTCTCGTTGCTTTATAGTGCAAAATCAATGGGAGTATTCAGTAGAATGGCAAGCGTCACTATGTACACTTTTTGCGCCACAATTGCTATCGCTTTGATATCACATTGTTTATGTTGTATACTTAATCGCGTTTTCTGCGATATTGTGGACGGTATGGTTTTTAATATTGTGTAAGACTGCTTCTGGCTCACGGTGCAATACGTGCTACTTACACTTGTGTAACATAGCTCTGAATTCTCATCTGCGCCATCTGGCGTGTTCGGATCACCCGGAGCGTGTTCGGATCACCCGGAGCGTGTTCGGATCACCCGAAGCGTGTTCGGATCACCCGAAGCGTGTCCCTCATTCACTGTAGTGCCGTTATGAAGTAGATCTGTATTTGCCTGTTGCATCCAGAAGGTTTTGAGCGACTGGATCAGTACTGTGCGTCGGCCGCTAGAATGGGAGGAAGTTCGTCATTGTATTCTTCTCCCACATTTGCATCGTCGATCTTCATGGGCAGGTGCTCCTAAATCACCTCGTCGAGGTGCTTTAAGGTTTTCCTTTTGGTACTGACTTAAAGGAATGCGGACCTTGTTCGTCATTGTCGAGTGCTGAACAACCGCGCAGGGTTACACGGTTGGAACATCATTCCGAAAGTTTACGGTTGAACTCCCCTATACATTGCATATAATGTATAATTGATACTTCTCTTTAGAGAGGTATTAAGTATAAGCGTTAAGATACGGTATTCGGTAATACCGTATCTTATCGATTAGGATTCGTAATCGATAACGCTGTACTAAGTACATCATACACAGATGTTTAGACGATACGTCGTCCAATAGCAAAGTCTGCATATTATAATTACTATTAAAGTAATTAATCTAGTGTAGGGTACTTAGAGTAGGACTAATTATAAAATCTTAAAGCATAAATAAAATCAGTTCTCATTTTGAATTTAAGATCGCAAGTCTCTCTGACTTGTTCTCTTGTGCACTTCGTGCAATGGTTCTTTTAACCTTTAAGCTTCTAGCTTGTTCCTTGCACTCTGTGCTTTGGTTCTTTGAACCTTAAGCTTATCGCTTGTAGACTAAAAGTCCCTCCTAAATCCTTAGAACAGGGTCGTTAATCAGTTTCTTAGAACTAAGTGGCTTTAAGGTTTCAACTCTATTTAGTTCTCTAGAACTAAGAGGCTTTTAGCCTAAAAGTCTTCCTCTGAATAAAGTGCTGTGTAGCTCCGCTACACTTGGTAGCACGTGTAATCAATCTTACCCCTGAGTCTCTAAGACTGGCCCTCTGTGAGGATGGAGAGTCAAAATCACCTCTTTGAGGCGCAACGACTCACACTATATAAATTATCTGCGTTCGTTGGGCCCGATCAAATCGAGGTTCTTTTGGCCCAAGGCTCGGTGGTCCTTAATGCTCACCTTGAGGCTTTCATGCGTTATGAAGCAACGCTACTAGGGCAGTTCCATGACCAGGCAGCGTCAGCTGCGCTTACACAGTATATCCCGGTACCTGTGCCCGATGGAGAGCCAAAGGCCCGCCCACACTTTTTAAACGTGAAATCTGTGAGGGGAAGGATTGAAAAAAATTCTCCTCTGGATCCGAGAAGCTGAAATGGTAATGGATGCCGCCATGCATGTGCGAGATAAGCAACGAGTTGGCTTGGCCATTTCGAAGCTCGGCGGAAGAGCTAGAGAGTGGGCTCTCACGAGCGATGTCTCTGTAATTGCCGCATTCCCCACATGGTAAATGCTTAAAAGGCAATTAACCTGTGTGTTTGCACCGCCTAATTAGGCTTACCGTGCGCGCTCACGCTTCTTAGGTACCCGAAAGGGTGATAAAGAATTGTCGGACTATGTCCAAGAGTAGAGAACTCTCATTGCAGCTATGCAGCAGGACCCTCTGGCAGAGGAAGTCCGAGTAACCATTTTTATGGAAGGACTTCGCACTGGGGTCGACAGGACGGAAGGTTTCGTGTCCAGCCTTCGAATTTCGAAGAGGCAGTAAGAATAGCGGTTAACGCTGAATTTAATTTCGAATCTGCTCTCTATGGTCTGCCATGGTATCAATCAAATACCTCTAACAGTGCGGATCTCATGGACCTCAGCCACGCTGAAGAAGCTGAGCTTTAAGCTGCTGAGCAGCAAGGTAACATCCGTAGATGTTACATGTGCGGAAGCACTAGGCATCTCCTCCCTAGCTGTTGCGAAAGCAACGTCTGAATAGGCAGAGCCGTAACGCTGCTCCTAGCCAAAAGGCGAGCACGGCAGGGGAAAGCGTCAGCTCCCAGTAGGATCGGGGCGACCTACGGGAAAGAACTAAGCTCTGTTGAACCTCTAGGAGGTGAATGTAAACAGGTCATAGCCCCAGATGGCTCCGTGAAAGCTTCCATGAAATTAAGCCATGCTTGTTGGTTGTGTCGGAAACCATTAAAGGCTTGAGAAGCCATGGTCAGTTTTCATTGACTCAGGGGCGTCGAGTAATTATGTCCGACGTCGTTCACTTGAAAAAATTCAGCTGTATGCTGAGGCGCTAGAAGCGCAAGGGGTTGAGAGCATAACCGCTCGTCTCGCGACAGTGTACGTGTCAGCGTTCCATAAGCTTCATTGAACTAAGGTGTGAAGTTTTAGACTTCAATAGCGTTATACACTGTTTTGTACTAGATTTGGACTTGAGATATGATCTCATTCTCTGTATGGCCTGGCTGGAACGCCATGAGCCATGGATCGATTGGAGATCTAAAACAATAGGCGCAACGCGCAATGTTCCTAGCGAAGCTTTGGAGAGTCATGAACCCACCTTCGCTAGGAAACAGAAGTGCTATTGGCGCGAGAAATTTACTGAGTCAGTTAGTGTGCTGGACATTGGAGTGTCTGAGTTGATAAACTCCATATGTCAAGAATAATAGTGTCGAGCAGAGCTCAGTGACACCTAGTGGGGCGGCACGTACTCCGTTGAGTGATACTCATAGTAATATTGAGACACTGGATGTCGGTAATGAAATCGGCTCTCGTATAGAGCAAGTTAAGGTCGATGATTTTGTTAGTGATAGTAGCTGTAAATGCGATTCACTAGATGTCTGTAATGACATCGGCTCTCGTATAGAGCAAGTGAAGGTCGATGACCTTGTTAGTGATATCGGCTGTAATAGCGGTTCACTGGATGTCGGTAATGACATCGGCTCTCGTATAGAGCAAGTGAAGGTCGATGACCTTGTTAGTGCTGTCACCTGAGATAGTGACTCACTGGATGTCTGTATATGACATCGGCTCTCGGATAGAGCAAGCTAAGGTCGAAAACCTTGTTAGTGGTCACATGTGACGATGACTCACTGGATGTTGGTAATGACATCAGCTCTCGTATAGAGCAGGTCAAGGTCAAGACATCTATTGACCTTGGGGGTGATGGTATTTAAGTACTTTGAAAGGTACGGTCTCGTAAATGAGACGGCAGCGTCGCCAGATGGCGGCTGCCAGACACAAAGCGTCTATTTTATCACGTAGTGATGTCAGTGACCAGATGTACACCCTGGTCAACGGCTTGAGTCCCTCCCAACATTAAATGCTTTCTAAGAGCTAGACGAGATGTCTGTGGATGAATTTCATCACGCTTTGAAGGCTGACGATCTATTCGATATGGTGGTCAATTGACCTAACCTCGAGTTGAACTCATCCTCGGTTATCGATAACAGTTCTTGAAAATACAATAGCGGCACTAAGTGCACGTAGTGGATCATCTATTTTTATAGAATCCTTCAGATCCCTACTACCCTTTAGTTAAGGGATTTCAGGACGTGGTGTGCTATGATCCACCGTCGGTTCTACCTCCTGATAGGGGTGTACGTCATGAGATTGACTTGGTTTCTGGAAGCAAATACTGCGTAACACGGCAGTGGCCTTTACCCAAAAAACAGTGTGAAGTCATTGACGAGTTCTTTCGTGCAAAGCACGCAGCGGGTATGGTGCGTGAGAGCAAATGCATTCTACACCCACTTTCTGTGTTAAGAAACCGAATTGGTAAGTGGCGTATCGTTCATGCTTATAACAAGCTCAATGCAGCCACTATTCCTGCGCAGACGCCAATAATTAGGAAGTATGTTCTTCAGAACAATATGGTCGGTTGTACCATGTGCAGTGCGCTCGAGTTAGTCGATGGTTATTACCAATTGCTCATGCGAGCTAGCGATATTCCGCTTACTGCTGTTAGTACTCCGAGCGGTATGCTCTGGGAGTGGTTAGTGATGCCCAAGGGACTATCTAATGCTCCGGCTACGTTTGACCGTTTGGTGACGCAATTGTTTCGGCCTCATCGAAATTATGCACAGACGTACCTTGATGACATTTTTGTCCATAGTCGAGCTGAACATGGGCGGTCAGATACCGAGAACCATATTGTTCATTTACGAGCTGTGCTCGAGTGCATGCGCACTAATAAATTGTATGCTAATGCATCTAAGTGCATCTGTGGGGCCAAAGAAATTCCCTTTCTAGGGTGCTTCATTGGAAAACGGGGCCTAAGAGCTGATCCCGCCAAGGTCAAAGCCATAGTCGATTGGCCTGTTCCACAGTCTCAGAAGGACTTGCGTAAATGGCTTGGCCTTGCCAATTACTTACACAAGTACAGCGAGAATTACGCTGATATGGCTCGGCCGTTATCCAATCTCCTTAAAAAGGATGTGGAATTGTCTTGGCATGCCGAACATGAAGATTTTTTTCAAGCGGTGAAGGCTAGCCTTCTTCATGCTCCTATTTTGGCTTTGCCAGACCCTGACCGACCGTTTAGCGTCGTCTGTGACGCACAAACAGATGATGAAGGCCGTGAGCGTGTGATCGCCTTTGAATCTCGCCAGCTGAAAGCTGCGGAAAAGAACTATCCAGTTCATGACAAAGAGATACTTGCGATGAAGTATGCTCTAGTCAAATTCAGAGTTCATCTGCTGGGCTCAAAGCCTTTTGTGATCTATACCGATCATGCGTCTTTACTCACTGCGAATCATACGCCTCATCTCTCGCAGAGAATGACCAGATGGCTGTCATTCTTTTCTAAATATAACTTCGAGGTGAAATATAAGCCTGGCAAACAATACGCTTTGGCTGAGTTGTTGTCACGCAGACCTGACTATGAGCTTGATCGTACTACGACGTTGTCGTCTTCGATCACCGATTTCTTTCGTACGGCATATGCTAAAGACGATCATTGTGTAGCACTGCTACAAGCTCTTGTCAGTGATGATTGTAAAGACTCGGACATTAGATTGTCGGCACGATTACGTGCGAGCCTTCATCAATATTCCATCGATCAGGGGCTTTTGTATTACTGTACAGATGTGGCGGATCCTCCGCGTATTGTGGTTCTTCATGATGAGGACATGAAGTATCGTATCCTCTATGAGGTACATAACACCGCCATCGGTGGTCATTTGGGTCGAGAAAAGACCGATGGGGCAGTATGCCAAAGTTATTGGTGGCTCAAATTATATAAATGGGTGAGAAAAAATGTGCGTACGTGTGAAACACGTCAACAAGCGAGAAAAATTCACCCCAATTGGTAACGCCGCTGTTTAGTCCCCACTGGGTGTTGGGACTCCATTAGTATGGATTTTGTGTTTGGTCTACCGAAAAATTCGCACGGCAACACAGGTATTGTGGTCTTTGTTAATCGTTTGAGCAAGATGGCTCACTTAGCGGCTGTGCCAGACTGTTCGATGGTGAAGGTACAGCGGAGCTGTTTATCGACCGAGTTGTCGCCAACATGGCTTTTCAGTGGCAATTGTTTCTGACCGAGATCCTCGTTTCACGAGTAAATTTGAAAGTCCGTATTCCAGGTGCTGGACACCCGTTTGGACATGTTCATTCGCAGACCGATGGTCAAATGGAATGCGTAAATCACGTTGTTGAAGATATCCTCCGCAGCATTTGTGCTGAAACGCCTAAGCGATGGAGCTCTATGCTCCCTGTAGTCGAGTTTGCACTTAATAACTCCGTACAAGCCACTACCGGCTACACTTCGTTCTATGTGAATGGCCTTACACACCCACGCGTTCCGTTAACGCTACCACCGAGTGGTTCAGGGCTTGGTGGGGGAGAGGTTGCCGATCGGCTTTCTGATGTCAGCCCTAATACTGTTAAGAAACAGGTGAATGCGTTTCTCGCGACGCTATTCAATATTTTACGACATGTGCAAGTCGCAATGGCTGATATCCAAGACTAACAGAAGGAATATGCGAATGATAAAGGCAGAAGGTGTATTGATTATTATGAGATCGGAGACCAGTGTTACTTAATGCTAAAAACCTACCTACCAATGTAGTATCTGCTGTCTTTAAGACAAAATTGCGTCCGCGCTTCATCGGACCCATTACGGTCGTGGCCAAGAAAGACTTAGCGTATACGCTTAATCTGCCGCGCAAATTGCGTACGCACCCCCTGCTCTATGCTGGAATGCTCAAGCCGTATCAGGATCCGTCCCAAGTGAATACTAAGGCTCTCGCGCTGAGCTCATCGGTACTGCCGCAGGATGGATCATATGAATTAAGAAGTCAAACTACCCCTCCACTCGGGTCGGGCTCTGCTCTAACGACTGGAGGCGAGTCTGCATTCGCTGAACGGTCTCACGAAGACATTCACCTCCTGATGTAGCTCGGCATGAGCTTGTGCCGATACACCGGCCTCCTCCGGCATTGCTCGATAAGCAGGGGAACCTTCAGTTCCATGTGGAGCGTCTTCTGCAGAAGCGTCTCCGCCGCGGTCAAAACCAGTATCTTGTGAAGTGGCGGCGATACCTCGAGTCGTGAAACTCATGGGAGTTCGAGGTTCCCTTGCAGCAGGATTGCCCGTACGTCGTGGACATTTTTGAACGTCGTGCGCAGGGCCAACCTGTTGGCGATGACGCTCCTCATTAGTAACGGGGGAAGTGGGCGAGATCACGGCCGGGGCCTTCTACAAACTCACGGCTACAGGCGTAGCTGAATCACGGGAACCTTAAATGGCTGGCCCATAGCGCACTCGTTGCCTCCGCAATCGGCCTCAGGCCTTTAGCTTGGCGTATTCAAAACACATCTTGCGTTCCAGACGAACGTCTGCCACACTGGCACTGGCGCGAAGAGCCCACATGATGGTCAAACGCCACAAATAATGTTCCCTGTAAGCAAAGGCACTATCGTCTTCATCTTCCGTTTCGCCTACGAACAGCAAGATAGGGTTCCGTTTATGGAAGGGACAGATGCAACACGTGCTTGCCTTGCTTACTCTCCCACCGTATATGGAGACGCACCCCGTATTCTACGTGGGACGTCTAAAACGATACGTACATCCACAAGAGATCACATATCTGCATCAGTTTAACGAGACCGATGGTGACGTCGACTGTGAGTTGAGCGTCGTTGCCGATCAGGCGATGGGGAAGGTGTAAGACTTCCCGTATACGATACCGATGACAGGGGACTCAGTGATCGAAGAGTCCGCGCTTGACGCGGGTCTCTCATCATCAGTCGCTCTAGGATGTCCAAACGGGTCTTCAGGCGGTCATACCCTTGACGGTCCCTCGCCCTCACATCGCGCAGATCCAAAGTCAGTCGTGAGACTTGACTCTCGAGATCTGTCACCTGCCTCTTCACCGCAGCGGACTCAGCCTGCGACTGAACAACAACAGGATAGGCAGCCGCGAGTAGGTGGGCTTAATCGCCACTCCTATCGGGCGCCACCTGTGTTGGTGGAAACGGAAGAGCATACCCGCTTCTTTTTTGGAAGGCTGTTGTTGGCCCACCGCCATGCGAAGCAAAAGCTTCAGATCCTTGTCCAGTGGAAAGGATACCCGAAGAGTTTAGACTCTTGGGAACCGGTTGACTTGTTGCGCGTCGACGAGCCTGGGCTGATTGCTGCTTACGAGAATATGCACCAGCTACTCTCGCTCTGCTAGGTCCTGATGGACTAGCCGGGGCGGAGTGACGAGAAGAAGATGAGATTATGTTAGCACTCAATATTTCCCTCGCTCGCGTCATAGCGAAGCTGATTCTCTGCGACCGCTGTTTCAATGCATCTGCATGCGGTGTAACACGGCGCAGGAACTTTGCTTCGTATTTTTCGATCGTTTCGTTAGAATGCAACACGACGGGGATTGGGAACGCACGACCTAGTGCTTTGCCCTGTCTTTTCTATCTGGTAAAGACGCTAAAAAGTTTATCAGAGTCAATAGCGGCACGCCCTAAAAGCTTAGCATTATTACCACTCGAGCGTGACCACTCGAATGGTGGTAGCATTCGTGGCAATCCACCACTCACGTAGCGCCCTCGCGACGGCGAGCTAGTGAGGCCGACTGTGAAGTCGAAAGGGATTTTTGCTCACCCTTGCCTGAGTCTGACTCCCCATTATGAATTGTCAAGACGTCAGATGTAGAGTTAACAGAGGCGAAAAATTCAGAATCGCCGACCTGCTGTTGAGTTCCGGCTGTTTCTTTTGAAGCAGCGTGCTCAGTTGCGGTCGCTGCGCTCGTTAGCGCAGACGACGAAGCATGACCCTCGCTGTCAGGAAGCATGGAAGCTTCCTGAAGGTTGGGTGTCTAATGATGGGGACAAATTTACCATCAGAGCACTAAGCCCATAACCACTTTGGGGTGATGGCAATGATGTCATCTCATTGTAGTCAACAATGAGAGACAAGTCTTCATCCGCCCCATAGTGGGTTGGACCAGTGTTGTCTACTGGCAAGCTGACATTAGATGTCGGCGTTGCGACAGAGATACTTAGCGACGGCTGCGAATCATCGCGGCGCGTGCGCTTTGTGTTGGTCTACATGGGCGCCTTTGCAGGCGTCCCATCAGCCTAATCATGTTTCGGTGGCATCGTCTCTATATTCGATTTTTTTTCAAAATGTAAAAATCGACTTAAAGAGGGGGATTGTGTAATGGGCTAAAAGTTACACGGATCAAAACAATGTGACCCACCCTCATGAATGTGATATTGATGGATGGATGGATTCACTACATACAGCCTACTGCGCACGAGAAGCTTGATAAACTTCTGCGTGACGTAAATAAGACCCTTCTTAGTTATTCGTTGCGCGGACCGCTCTAAGAGGCCGGAAAAGATTGGTTCGGCGCTTTATCGCCGACCATTATCACCACCACCACCATCACCGCACGCGGAGGTAAGACGATTTAACCACTTCCTCGCGCTTCTTGAAGGCGTGCCCGCGTAGTACGTGGCAGCTTCTCTACGAGTTGTCCGTCTAAATTGAACGTATATGGAATGTGTAGGCCGGAAGGAGACCAGGAGCGTCCATGTGCTCAGACAATTTAGGCCCGGCTCATCAGTCGCTGGGAGAGCACACCTCAAAAGCCTAACCATGGCTCAAGCACTGCGCAAACCGTATCGTACCACGCATTTTTGCCGCAGGTCTCATCAAAGCTGTTGGCTCAATACCCTGAAAACATGAATCAATTCGCCACAGCGCTGGAGGACGATTTGGAAAGTCGCAGTGACCGTCATCATCACAATGATCTGGTAACACCGTGTGGACAGCGTTTTTGACAATGCGATTATCCTAATGCAAGTGTGGTAAATTCGATAAGAGAATTTTGGCTAAGTCCATTTAATAATCCGGAGCCAAATTATTGGGACTTTTCTCGCCAACGATTGGATCCCTTTCCCATAACGGTTGGATCCCTTTCACATAACGGTTGGATCCCTTTTCCCCATTAAGTCGCCTACTATAATGACTTATTGGGTGTGATGAAGTCGATCTCAATTCATGGACGATCGAATGGAAAAGTACCGTTGATCCAATATCGTTTATTTGCTTGTTCAATAAATGAATGAAGAAGGGATCAATGGTATCGAAGACGATGATGATATGGATCGAAACATACTTAAGGTGAAAATACATGGCATGGATCACATTACCGAATTATATTGAATAATCATGGAATAGATCACCGTTTGATTATACTGACTTCCAGTATCGGTTAATCCAATTGGATGGATTGAATTTGTACGAATTATACGTGGATGTGGAATAGTGGAATTGCGCAAAGTGCAGGGGACGATTGTGTAGAAGCAAAGGAGTAATATTTCACAAAGTGTGGATCGCCCAATATTAAATGTGGTCCACACCTTGTAGATCAACCGCGATCCGTCGACCGCGATCCGTCGAAGCGATCCGTCGACCGCGATCCGTCATCGTGATCCGTCATCGCGATCCGTCATAGCGATCCGTGATAGCGATCCGTCGACCGCGATCCGTCATCGCGATCCGTCGAAGCGATCCGTCGACCGCGATCCGTCATCGTGATCCGTCAACCGCGATCCGTCATCGCGATCTGTCATAGCAATCCGTGATAGCGATCCGTCATCGCGATCCGTCGACCGCGATCCGTCATAGCGATCCGTGATAGCGATCCGTGATAGCAATACGTCATCGCGATCCGTCGACCGCGATCCGTCGAAGCGATCCGTCGACTGTCGACCGCGATCCGTGATAGCGATCCGTCGACCGCGATCCGTGATAGCGATCCGTCGACCGCGATCCGTCATCGCGATCCGTCATCGCGATCTGTCATAGCGATCCGTGGTAGCGATCCGTCGACTGCGATCCGTCGATCGCCATCCGTCATCGCGATCTGTCATAGCGATCCGTGGTAGCGATCCGTCGACCGCGATCCGTCATAGCGATCCGTGATAGCGATCCGTCGACCGCGATCCGTCATCGCGATCCGTCGACCGCGATCCGTCGACTGCGATTCGTCGACCACGATCCGTCGAAGCGATCCGTCGACCGCGATCCGTGATAGCGATCCGTGATAGCGATCCGTCGATAGCGATCCGTCTACCGCGATCCGTCGACCGCGATCCGTCATCGTGATCCGTCCGACCGCGATCCGTCATCGCGATCTGTCATAGCGATCCGTGATAGCGATCCGTCGACCGCGATCCGTCATAGCGATCCGTGATAGCGATCCGTCGACCGCGATCCGTCATCGCGATCTGTCATAGCGGTCCGTGATAGCGATCCGTCGACCGCGATCCGTCATAGCGATCCGTGATAGCGATCCGTCGACCGCGATCCATCATCGCGATCCATCGACCGCGATTTGACATATGTGGTCCACACATTGAGATCTGATTTTTTCCGAAAGGGCAACACGTGGCAGTAGATCCTAGTCTACAGATAGGCAGAATTGTAGGTTTTAGTATGTGATTGGTTAACATTAAACAGAATTCGATTCTACTTCTAAGACACGCAGGCTTCTCTTCCGGGTGGGATAATTTTGGCCCCCCCCCCGACGACTCAAGAGCATCTGCTACGCTAAGACACAAGTGATATCCCTGGATTGTTTGGCCAGGGATTACAAGAATTCTTAAAACACACAACTCCCCTGCTATTGGACGCAGCACAACAAGAAAAGGACAAGGTACAAGATCGCGAGACGGCTCAAGTGTTCAGAAGATCAAGTATTAAAGTGGATCAAGTATCTACATTTTTTAGACAAGGCGATCTCAAGAGAGATCAGGGTGACTAGGATAGAGCACCTACAAGATTCCACCGACCGCGCAAAGATTTCCGCACGGTCGACCCCCAATTTATCCCAAACACGGTTAAGTTCAGCATCGACTCAAGTCCACCGAGAATAGTGCTACCCGCCCTATCAAGGGTACACAAGGTGAGGAAGGAAAGTTGCACGAAAACGGAGTACTCCCTTCCGACAGTCGGTTGTCTAGGCGTCAGTGGAGAGTTAGGATCACATCAGAAATTTTGTGAACTCCGCTCCACCACACACGCCTGTGAAGCTTTGATCTGGGGAAGGATTCAGCTCCAACTGAGGGCGCTCATTAAACGTCTCCATTGCAGGGTGGACACAGCCGTCCGTGGCGCCCATCCATCTGCATGTTACGACATATTTATATCAGAACTGAGAGGGCAGTCCGGCGTTCATAGACGTGCTGCCAGCCGTAGGAAATGCCTGGACCCTCCAGCGTTACTAGTGTGGTGGAGTGGATTCTCAAGCGACGTAGGAGATCCACATACACACACACAGCCGGACTGGCGACTTACGGAGAGAGTACCAGATACCGTGTCGCGTCAACCTTGGGTCTCACCTTGTGTACCCGTCGGCTTGTCTGGTCTTGCTCCTCGTTAGACGCAAAAGACTTAAAGACTTGGTCTTTGTATAAGACTTGGACTTGGTGGTCCCCGAGTGGATATACTTCACTTGGGACCGGGTTTCTTGGGCTCAATCGACTTTAGTCGAGAGCGATGCACCTGGTACTACGTACCCCTTTGGTGGCTGACTGTTCTTGGTCCTTGGACCCCTTTGTGTTCTTCCCCGTAGGAAAACCGCTTCCTGTAGCGGGTCGTAGAGTCTTGACGCTTACTTGACACCTCAGGCCAGCTTTCCTGAGGTAGCTTGAGCCTTCTAACATCTGTTGACGTCGGGGGGGGCAAAGGGTGTCCCGCCCGGAAGAGGTGAAGCGAAGGAGAAGCTTGGAAGGGGCGCTTGAGCTGCCACGTGTAATGCAAATTCGAGTGTGTTTATTTATCTTATACTTTGCATGCTTTTTCTTGTCTAACCCTAACCCTTTCATCTAGATAGTGCCACGTGTCGACCTTTGAAGGAGAATTGACTCCTTGGTACCTGTACTTTCTGTAATCTCTGATATTCCGTGTACCGATTCTGCATCCTCGGATTGGGCCCTGGTACCCTGGAACCTGTTTCCTGGGCCTGGGGCCTGTGCTGGCTCCGCACGTCTGGGTCCTTATATTCTTCATAAGGCGGGGGCCTGGTGTGAGGTTGTAGATCCGCGAGGCCGGGTCGTGGTCACTCCCTCGGGGAAGTGACCAGAAGTTCTCTTGCTCTCTGTTCCCATTCCCTTAAGCTCTGATTTCTCCTGGCACTTCTCCACACTAGTGTCATTAACTACCTACCAGAGATCCTGACCTAGCAGTAAATAGACAATCTGTTTTTTCTCTACTTAGTACGGCGGTATCGAGTATCAATCCATATTCGATATAATATGGTGTACTGATACCATACCTATAGGCCTCCTATTCAAATTCATGATTATAGATCTAAATCATAGATATGAATCATAAATTTAAATCACGCGGTGATTCAGATTCATTGAACCGTGGCTCATAGAATTTATTGCTTTTACTTCCAACAAAAACAAATGATGTATTCAGACTTAGTTAGAAACTAGTTGATAAGGATCGTTTCACCTGAAAGAAGCTCTGTTTCCTGTAAGAAAATTCAGGCTCACCAATGCCTCAGTTGACCTCGCGGACAATGAGCTCCTGTACCACCTCACGACTTTTCTTCCCGAGGATAATCACTCGTTTTGATGGGGCACTGATGGCAGGAATGGCCAAGATGCTCCTGTCAATGACACTAGGCAACAGTGTTCGTCTATTTTAATCAGTTATTCTTATAGATTATTCAGTTGATTTATGAATCATGAACCTTAATCATGGATCACAATCCCCTAAAACCCACGAAAGTATCAAAACATTTACTGTAATATTAATGGTTATCAAACCGCGGTGTAATGCTAGGAAAATCTCCAAACGTCGTGTAACCCTGTTACATCGTGCATAAATGGAGTTGGTAGATCCAGCTGACAAATAAGCAGCTAACCGGTTGAAAAAGTAAAATACGTGGCTGTCGCATGATCGATCACCCGAAGCAAAAAGGACACGGTCTGAAATCTGATTCCGTCTTGAAGATCGAAGTAGGAAGATAATAGCGTTCTAAGTCACATTCAGATTTCAGACCGTGTCCTTTTTGCCTCGAGATATCATGCGACAGCCATTTATAAGTGAGAGAGAGAGGTTCAGACTGTCTATTTACACGGTGTTAACTATGTGCAGGATCTCTGGAAAGTTCAAAGCCAGGGTATTAGCGCCGGATGGCCCGACGGTATATCGTGGCTGGCCACCGTAGAACTCGGTGGCCTTCTAAGGACGCGCTTTAGGAAAATAATGCAAGCATAAAGCAAGGCACCACGTGTGGCTGACGCGATTTTTTTGATGCTCTCTCTTTGTGATTGCTCGGAGCTAACAAAGGCACGAGGCCCAAAAACTGGCGATGCTGCTGGAAATGTGGAGTGTGACAGCGGCTGTATTCCTGTCAATCCAAATTCGTGTTTGGCATATTATTGCGAGGACATGCCAAATTTGTGTCCAGACGCGTTCGGCTTCATTGGCGTCATCCTGAAATCGGTCCGCTAGGATAATTTTGCGGTACTCGGGTATGCTGTCAGCACGTCGACTTACACAGGCCCCTAAAAAGTTTTGCGTTACTTGGCGGGTGGCGATTTGCCCGGTCCAGTGACCAATGAGCTTTTTACAAAGCGCTGCAGCGCAATCACATTCCTAAAAGAGATGGACAATGGTCTCCTTCCTGCCGCTGCAATCCGGCGTCTTTTTACAACTATTGCGTTCGATTCTCTCGGCGTGATACAAATTTAATTGTCTTGTCGCCACCGGGTACCCTGTCTAGACTTGAAATGGAGTGAGACCGTTACTATGGTCCCACACTTGCGTCGGCGTTTGCCGGAGCGCTGCGCTTTGCCATTCATCCGTCGTTGCCGATTATAAAAGGCGACCAACGAGAACCGAAAGTTGACGGGCGAGAACTTTTTTGTGGAACCGGAAGGCTTGCATGCCTAAGGCTTTCGTGATGAAGTGATTTGACGTTGTGTCCGGAATAGATCAAGGGAATTGATGAAGCTGCGGGTGCGCCTCGAATACGAGACCCCCTCTTCGAATAGCGCGACCAATCGCCTGTCGGTCAGATGGCTTACCGTCAGTGAGCTCCGGCAGCAATTCCATGGCAAAACCAGTGTACGCCATCATCAGCTTGGTGGGGCGGGTTTGGCCATATTCAATCTCCGTTAAGTGGCCTACGATAATGCCTTCACCGAGAATCCTCCAGCAATAGCTTTTCAATTTCGGTAGTGCCTGTCGAAGGCGCAGTGGCGGTGTCGAGTTCAATTCTGTCCCGATGAGTAAGTCCGGGGATGATAATAGGAGGGCTGTTGCATACTGCGGAGTTTCGCGTTCGAATGGGGGCCGGGTTGACCCAAAGGTATTGGTACGTGCATGAGGAATTCTGCTGGCCCCGTACGCAAGATGTGAAGGTGTTTGAGGGTGCAGTCCTCAATCCTGTTATACTTGGTCTGGGACAGCATGTTGCCGCTCTGGTACCTAATCCATGGCTTTGCACTCCATGGAAGGTGGGCCCAGAACCTCTGAATTCCTTCCGGCATATCATCATACCCCAGTAGGTGTGTGGGGAAAGGGTCAATGAACGACAACACCAATTTATCCCCATCCCACCAGCTGATAACTCGGTCAAGTAAAGCCGTTGAGTGAGCACGGATCCACGCGGTCAACTGGTCTTGTTGGTCTGTGGTCGGAGCGAGTCGTTCGCCCAGCTCTTGCTTTAGTTCCTGTCCTGGCGAGCGTGCTCGACAAGGCGGTGCCCGTAGTTAAGCCTGAGCCGGCGTCACGATTGTTACGTCGGCCCCTGACTGCTTTGAATACCAGGCAGCAAAATATTTATTCGGTTTCTGAGGAAGCCAAGTCACTGTATGCTTTATGCGTTGCGTTTTGACCGCTACAGAACAGCCACTAGCCCGATGCCTCCCGCTTGCTTTGGCGTCACTAGCAACCTAGGATTTACCTTGTGGCGACTGCCTTCCGTCGTTGTCGCGTGCGCCCACAAGAATTGCATGTAAAAACTGTGCAGATCCTTTTCCGCCCATCGTGGTATTACAAAGACTATCGCAGTGAATAGTAAGGAGGGAAGCACGATGGAGCTGAAAAGTAATACACGATTTTCAACGCTCGTTGCCTGTAGACGGGCACTTCTACGAAGTTGCCTCGTACTACGAGCACACACCTTATGCACAAGCGAGGAAGCGTTTATACCGTCTTACCTTCGCGTGCGAGGGTGGTTGGGAGGTTGGTCGACTACTGAAGCAGTCGTACCACCAGTTGCCTCTCGCTTAAGCGAGAGTGCAACGAACTTC